>SJXQ01009506.1:119322-179040 GCA_006408695.1 Aepyceros melampus | reverse complement strand
CCGGGTTCCCTTCGAACCCCGCCCCCTGCGGCCCGGTTCCGGGAGGGCGGGGGAAACTTGCCCCCTGCGGGCTTTTCCCGGGAGCCGGCGGCGGGCGGCGGAGGTGCGTTTCAACTCCACAGGTATGTACCCCGCCACCTGGATGTTCGGCCCGACGTGACTACAAGGTAAAGAATGCGAAGAACCACCCCCATAAATCATTCATCATCCCCGCCTGGAGCAGGAGACACTGCCCTGAGTGGTATTTCCAAATTAATTCAACTCAGCAAACTGTTTACTGAGCACCGACTCGGTGCCTAGCTCTGTAACGCTGTACCAGGTGCCGTGTGGGTACACCGTCACGGTCACGGTCCCCGGTCTCCAGGAGCGCATAACTTAGTGGAAAAGCAGCCGTGTAAACAACCAGGTCTGGTGACCCATGCAAAGCCAGAGCCACTATGAGATGCTGTGGGAGCTCAGGAGGAAGAGATTACTTCCGCTTGGACGATGCGGAGAGGTTCATGGAAGAGGTGGCATCTGTGTTCAGCCTGCAAGGAAGAAAGAGAGGAGTCCTAGGAGGAAAAAAAGGGGGGGACATCAAAGTTTAGGTAAAGAGCTTGGGCAGAGGAACAGAGTGACGGAAGTTTGCCATCTCTGCATCAGCTTTTTGTTTTAATATCCGTTTTTGATAGAATCCTTTCCAAACTACGTGAAACAGGAGATGATGCTACGTGGGGAACAGCAAAGCTTTTTTTTTTTTAAGCACTCAAAAGATCATTCTTTTTTTCTTAATGTATTTTTTTAAGTTGAAGGATAATTGCTTTACAGAATTGTGTTGGTTTCTGCCAAACATTAACATGATCAGCCATAGGTATACATATGTTCCCTCCCTCTTGAACCTTCCTCCCTCCCTCCCTCCCCATAGGATCATTCTTGTCAACATCATTTAAGGCTGAAAACAGCATTGTCCTTTAAGGACTTTTGATATGTTGGTGGCGGATGTAAATCCGTAAGCTAAGACAGCCCTGTGCTTTGAGTCTGGTTTTTCACGCTTTTTGGCACCTTATAGTAAAGCAGATTGTGCCACCTTCTGCTGTGGTCTGCCTGCCTGCCTGCCTTTAGAGCATCCTTTCCCTCCTGCTCTCCTCTTCCTATTTTTAAACCCCTAAGGTGAAGGAAGTGCTGGTAACCAACTTTGTTAAGGAGAGTAAACATTCCTCAAAAAAAATTGGCATCACCTATCACATGAATTTTGTGACTGTTTTGCATGCTTAGAAGACTTTTTCACTTGCATGCAGGGTCTTAACCATGTTCTGAATATGTTAAGATACTCAGGGTTAAGAGACACTTTGTTTATTCACTTACTACTCACTAAGCATCAGCTGTGTGGGAGGCAGTGAAAGGATAAAACATTGATTCTGTCCTTTGGAGGAAAGATGTGTAAATGATGTAAAATAAATCTGTAAAAATGTTGCTTGCTGTGTTTGCTATACTGATTGAAACCAAAATAATTTCAGTATGTGGATACCCATTCTGGGAATTAAACCATTTCAAATATATTCATATTAGCATCTCTCCATCTCAGTTCTGCATTTCATCAGTTCTCACATCCTCAAAAACATATTGCAATCTTTCAAACATGCAATCATCACCCTCACTCTCAAAATTACCAGCCTCTTTTACCTACATGTCCTTTGCTTTCACCATTTATTCATGTTGAAGTTTTTCTGGTCCTAAAGAAAAAGGAAGAAACCTCTGTGACTCTAGATCATACTCCAGTTACTATTCCCTCCCTGTCTTTTCCTTAAAAAAAGTCTTAAAAGTACTTTACACTCATTTCTGCTAACTCAGCTCCCTCTCACTCCCCAACCTATAGTGTGTACTTCCGTCCCCACCACATCACTGCACTGCTCTTGGTCAGTAAGCACTGGCTTCATCCTCCATGCCCCAGGCCATTTTTGAGTCCTCTATTACTAGAGCTCCTGGTGGCATTTGGTAACACAGGGCATTCCTTTCTTTTTGACACCCCCCTGGCCTTTGCAACAAGACTCTTCTAATCCCTCAGACCACTCCTCAGTCTCCAAGGTCCTGTTCTCAGCTTTCATTACACCTCGGACAGTGCATTCTCCCTGAGCTGTTGCGTCCACTCTATCTTCATCTGCCACATATATCAGCAGCTCCCCAGTGTGTTAACTAGCTCAGACCACTCACCTGAGTTCTACACACACACAAGTCTACCAGACACCTCTACCTGAATGTCCTAGAGACACCTCAAGCTCTACTTTTCTAAAAACTGTTAGCGTCAGGACTTCCCTGGTGATCCAGTGGTGGGAATGGAGGGAGTAGCGTTGCAGGTTTGATCCTTGGTCAAGGAACAAAGATCCCGCTTTCTGCACAGAGTGGTCAAAAAATAAAAATGAATAAATAAAACTGTTAGCCTTCCTGTCCACTCAGTTGCCCAGAACCTGGGAGACATCCTTGAATCTTTACCCCCAATACCACCACACTCAGCTTCTCCAGTGGCTCAGCAGTAAAGAATCCCCCTGCAATGCAAGAGACCCCAGTTCTCTGCCTGGGTCAGCAAGATCCCCTGGAGAGGGAAATGGCAACCCACTCAGTACTCTTGAAAAGCCCCACAGACAGAGGAGCCGGGCAGGCCATGCAAAGGGTGGCAAAGAGTGAGCACACGCACACACCACCACACTCAACAATTCTGTTGACTCTCCTCATGCATAAATCTAGAATCTGTCCCTCTTAGCCCCTCTTACCTAGACTAATGCAATAGCATCTTATCTTGTCTCCTCCTGCAGTCTTGTTCCTTCTGATCCATTTTCCATACTGCATGTCAGAAAAAAAAAAGTTTTTAAATTTGCTGCTTGTGGTGTCATGGCTGGCACATAAGACTTCCATTTATCTAGCCTTTGTCTTATTTTCCACTCACTCTCTTGTCTCTTCCTACATATAACTCATCCAACCGCCTGAAACATTTCCACTTTCCCTATCTCCATACCTCTGTGCTTGTTTCTCTGTCTCTTTGGAATATTCTTTGAATACAATCAAAGAATGTCCAACGTATATGTAACTGAAGTTCCACATTTGATAAAACTCTAAGAAACATTCCGGAAATAAGAAGATACTTACAAAATGAAAGGGCTCACTCGTACTTGGGGAAATGACCACAAAATGATTAATCCTGAGAGCTAGTCTCTTAAAACTATTCATTTATTCATTTTCGGCTGTCCTGCGTCTTCGTTGCTCTGAGGGCTTTTCTCTAGTTGTGGTGAGCAGGAGCTACTCTGGTTGTGGTGCATGGGCTTCTCATTGCGGCAGCTTCTCTTGTTGCGGAGCACAGGCTCTAGGGTGCACGGGCTTCAACAGTTGTGGCTCAATGGCGCCGTAGTCGCAGCTTGCCGTCTCTAGAACACAAGCTCAACAGTTGTGTCGCACAGACACAGTTGCACCATGGCATGTGGAATCTTCCCCGATCAGGGATCGAATGCGTGTTTTCCACATTGGCAGGCAGAATCTTCACCGCTGAGCCACCAGGAAGTGAAAGTGAAGTCGCTCAGTTGTGCCCGACTCTCTGCAACCCCATGGACTGTAGCCTACCAGGCTCCTCCGTCCATGGGATTTTCCAAGCAAGAGTACTGGAGTGGGTTGCCATTTCCCTTCTTAAAATTATAGACAAACAAATAACAATAATTATTTTCATGGCTTCCATACAAAAAGTTCAAATTATTTAAAAGTGTAAGAAAATAAGGCTGCAGTACATTAAAGATGATGATATTTTCTGTATCCAGGCTGGCCTAAGTGAATTGCTTGACCCATACAGTGTGTTATGTTATGGGACTTCCAAGCCTAGGTCATAAGAAGTCTTGAAGAGAGCACCTAGGTCTTTGGGAACACTTGCCCTTGATGACTTGACTTGTAAAATATCTAACTCCCTGAGGAGAGGTTCTGAGACTACACGGAGAGGGAGATCTTGCCTGATCCTTGCTGATATGAGTGAGGTCATCATGAATTCTCTGTATGAGCCCAGCCATTAGCTGATATTCACCCAGTCAAATCCTACCTGAATTCCTGACTCCAAAGGTTGTGAAATTATAATCAAAATGGTTCTTTCTTTATGCTTTCCTTTTAGGTAGGTAGTTTGTTATAGAGTCTGGTAACCAAAATATTTGGCATCAGACTTCTTAACAGCAAAGCAAGGCTATAGTGATGCCATATTTTCAGTATTTCCTAAAAGTTCAAGGAAAGAAAATACCAGCTAAGGATTTTATATCCATCCATCCATGTTGTTTTTCAAGCATCAAAGGCTATAAAAAAAGACTTTTTAAAATGCAAGAACTGTCCACATAAGCCCATCCTAAGTAGCTACTAGAGCAGGGGTCAGCAAATTTTTTTCTAAAGCCTCAGATAGTAAATATTTTGAGTTGCAGGCTTAACTATTCAACCCTGCCATTGTAGCAACAAAGCAGCCATAAATAATATGCAAATAAGTGGATGCAGTTATGTCCCAAATAAACTGGATTAACCAAAATAGGCAACAGACTAGATGTGGTCCATAGGTTGCAGTTTGCCACTCCTATACTCTTGCCTGGAAAATCCCATGGACGGAGGAGCCTGGTAGGCTGCAGTCCATGGGGTCACGAAGAGTCAGACATGACTGAGCGACTTCCCTTTCACTTTTCACTTTCATGCTTTGGGGAAGGAAATGGCAACCCACTCCAGTGTTCTTGCCTGGAGAATCCCAGGGACAGGGGAGCCTGGTGGGCTGCCATCTCTGGAGTCGCACAGAGTCAGACATGACTGAAGTGACTTAGCAGCAGCAGCAGCATACTAGTAGAAAAGAAAGTTATTTCTCTCTCTCAAAAAAGCACAAGATCTATGTGACTTAAGAAGATAATGTAAAAAAAAAAAAAAAGATAATGTAAAATGACTAAGTGGGTTTTCTTGTTACTTTGAAAGAATTACCATAATAAAGTACCACAGACTGACCTAAAGAACAGCAACTTATTTCCGCAGAGTTCTGGAGGCTAGAAGTCCAAGATCAAGGTGTCAGCAGGGTTGATTTCCTCTGAGGCCTTTCTCCTTGGCGTGTAGATGGCCATCTTCTCCCTGTGTCCACACATGGCCTTCCCCTTGCACTGTGACTATCTGTATTCTAATCTCCTGTTCTTCTAAGGACATCAGTCATATACAAATAGGGTCCACTCTAATGAGCTAGTTTTAACTTAATCATCTTTTAAAAGACTATCTCCAAATACCGTCACATTCTGTGGTGCTGCTTAGGACTTCAACAACCTAAATATAAAAACTAAAACTATAAAACACTCAGAAGAAAACGTAAATATAAATCTTTATTATTGTGGGTTTGGCAAACCCTTCTTAGATACAGTGCCACAAACACAAATGACAAAAGAAAAGACAGATATATACCCCAAACTAAAAACTTTTGTGTGTCAAAGGATGCCATAAAAAAAGTTCAAAGTTAGTCTATAGAATGGGAGTAAATATTTCTAAATAATGTATATGATAAGGAGCTTATAACCAGAATATAGGAACAATACAACAACCATAAGACAGATAATCCAATTGAAAAATGGGAAAGGATTTCTTCAAAACATATGTTCAACATGATTAGCTATTAGTGTAATATAAACCAAAGACACAGTGAGAGGCTACTTCACCCCCATTTCCAAAATCACAGACAATAACAAGTTTGGTGATGATGTAGAGAAATTGGAAATTTGATGCACTGTAAGCAGGAATGTAAACAGTGCAATTGCTCTGGAAAATAGCTTAGCAGTTCCTGAAAATGTTAAAGTTATCATCTAACCCAGCAATTCTAGGTATATACCCAGTTCAGTTCAGTTCATTTCAGTCGCTCAGTCATGTCCAACTCTTTGAGACCCCATGAATTGCAGCACGCCAGGCCTCCCTGTCCATCACCAACTCCTGGAGTTCACTAGATTCACGTCCATCGAGTCAGTAATGCCATCTCATCTTCTGTCATCCCCTTTTCCTCCTGCCCCCAATCCCTCCCAGCATCAAAGTCTTTTCCAATGAGTCAACTCTTCGCATGAGGTGGCCAAAGTACTGGAGCTTCAGCATATACCCAAGAGACTTGAATATATATGCCCACACAAAGACCCATGCACACACATTGGGTCTTATTCCCAATAGCCAAAAAGCGAAAACAACCCCAAAAGTCTATCAACTGAGAAATAGATAAACAAAATATAGTAAATCCACCCATACAGTGGCATATTATTCAACAATAAAAAAATTAATGGAGTATGTGGTGTAACATGGCTGAACCTTGAAAACATTATGCGCGGTGAAAAGCCAGTTACAGAAGACCACGTATTAAATGATGCCGTATATATGAAATGGAGTTGCAAAGAGTGAGACGCGACTGAGCTACTGAACTGAGCTGAATATATGAAATGTCCAGAATAGGCAAGTCCATAGAGACAGGAGATTAGTGATTGCCAGAGCCTGGAGGGGTTGAGGTACTGGGAAAGGACTGATATTGGGTATGGGTTTACTTTTTGAAATGATAGAAATGCTCTAAAGTTGATTGTGGTGATAGTTATATAACTCCATGAATATACTAAAACCCACTGAACTGCACACTTTAAGTAGATGGATTGAAAGTGAATTGTGTCTCAATCAATCTAGTTATTTGAAAAAAAGAGTTCTTAAAAAAATTTTTTTTAATTTTATAAAAGTTCTTTTATAAAAAAGAATCTTAAAAGACCCAAAAGTATACTTGAACAAGACATCCCTTGGTTTCAGTTAAAATATCTCATATCATCAAGATGACAGTTCCCCTTATGGTAATTTATGAATTTAACATGCTTCTGCAAAAAATATACACAGGTTTTTATGCAGCTAGACAAACTGATACCAAAGATCATACGGACAAAAAACCCTCAAGAATAGCTAGTAAAACACTGAAAATGAGGAGCTATGAGAGGTGGTTAGTCCAGCAAATACTAAAGCATACTACAGAGCCTCCTAAATGCAAACATTGTGGTTCTGACATATGAATATCAAGACCATTGTAATTGAAAGGCGAACAGAAATCAATCCAACAAAAATATAAAAATCTAGTATATGGGGGGGTGGTCCTAAGATGGTGGAGGAATAGGATGGGGGGGGACCACTTTCTCCCCTACAAATTCATCAAAAGAACATTTCAACACTGAGTAAATTCCACAAAACAACTTCTGAATGCTGGCAGAGGACATCAGGCACCCAGAATAGCAGCTCATTGTCTTGCAAAACAGGTAGGAAAAAATATAAAAGACAAAAAAAAAGAGACAAAAGAGGTAGGGAGGGAGCTTAGTCCCGGGAAGGAAGTCTTAAAAAGAGAGGTTTCCAAACACCAGGAAAAATCCAGTATATGATAACCAGTTAAATGGCAGCGGCGAAAAGAAATTTTTAAATAATGGTGTGGGGACCACTAGATAGACATACACAGCCTCACTCTGTTGGTGAAATTACAGGGAAACTAATATTACTAGAGAGCATGAAAAATAGTGCAACCCCTGAGGAGGGGTATTCGGCAGCATCTACTGGAACATTTGTACATTTATCTTTCAAACTAGCACTCCCACTTCTCGGAATTTATTCTAAAAATGATATCTCCAAAATAATAGGTACTCTTATATATGGAAGCTTCTTCATTGCACCATTAATGGTATTTGCAGGATATTGGAAACTACCTAAATGTCCAAACAGAGAAAATGGGTTGAGCAAACTGTGATACTTACACACAATTGGCTACTGAGAAGCAATGAAGAGTATCTTTATGAGTTGATACAAAGTAATTACCAGCGTAGATTATTAAGTTATAAAAACAAAGATCAAAAGCAAATATAGTGTATGGCCATCTTGTCATTGCCATGTTAATATTGCTGCTGCTGCTGCTGCTGCTAAGTCGCTTCAGTCATGTCCGACTCTGTGCGACCCCATAGACGGCAGCCCACCAGGCTCCCCTGTCCCTGGATTCTCCAGGCAAGAACACTGGAGTGGGTTGCCATTGCCTTCTCCAATGCATGAAAGTGAAAAGTGAAAGGGAAGTCACTCAGTCGTGTCCAACTCTTCGCAATCCCATGGACTGCAGCCTAGCAGGCTCCTCCATCCATGGGATTTTCCAGGCAAGAGTACTGGAGTGGGTTGCCATTGCCTTCTCCAATGTTAATATTATACATTCAAATAATAAAAGTAATCAATAAGAGTAGAGAAAAATTAAAACCTGTAACTAAATGCAAATAGAAAAAAATGAACCCAACTGTATGTCAAGTGGGACAAAGAAGTAAACCAAGGCATTTTGAACATAGTAATTAGATATAAGTTTTAGTCTAATGCAAACAATAAACTGGAGAAAAAGAATTAATATCAAGAAAAGAAACATAATGGATAGTAAATATATTCTGATATTAACTATTAATATTATTAATAATAATTGATACTGTGGTTATCTTTATTGTTAATATTTACTAGTTATATTAGCAAAATATTTAAAATTTAATATCCAGTGTTAAAGCTTTTTTTAAGAAATGTAAATTATATGACTTTTCTAGAAGATTTGGAAATAAATATAAAAATCTTATAAAATATTGACATTCTTTGAGCCAGAAATCCATATTCTTGCAACTAATTTTATGAAAACTTTCAGTGGATGTGTAATTACATTTATGCACTAGGATATCTTACCAGAGTTAATTCTAAAAACAAGAATTGGGGAGAGAGGGAAAGGAACAGGGCTTTAATTAATTAAATTATGAGATATCCATGAGATAGAAGATACCACAGCCGCTAAAATCAAAATGTAAAAGAATATTTCATGTCTTGGAAAAGTGTAAGATAGTATGTATACTATGATTAAAATTTTGCTTAAAAATATGTATGAGACAAACAACCCAATAGAAAAGAGGGCAAAAGTATAAAGCAGACATTTTATAGAGAAGCAAATGCATGTGGCAAGTAAACATATGAGAAGATCCTCAGTTTCATTAGTATTCAGAAAATGCAAATTAATGTTCAGTGTTGCACAGCTACTAGAAAGGCAAAAGTTTTAAATCCTGACAATTCCAAATGTTGAACAAGTGGTTGATCAGTTGGGAATTATTATGCACCAATGCTGGGAATGTAAATTGGTGCAGCCATTTTGTCGATGCCTCATAATGATGAAATTTTGCATACTTCATATTCAACAATTTCACCCAAAAGGCACTCTTGACATGTGCATGAAGAGGTATGTACAAGGGACTTCCCTTGTGGTCCAGTAGCTAAGACTGCCCACTCCTAAGGCAGGGGACAGGTTTGATCCCTGGTCAGGGAACTAGATCCCACATGTTGCAACAAAAACTGAAGGCCCACATGTTACAACTAAGACTTGGCACAGTCAAGTCTTTTTTTAAAAAACAAGAGAGGCATGTTCAAGCACTGCTTATAACAGCAAAGTACTAAGAACAAACTAAATGTACAGTAAGAGAAGAATGAGTTAATTGTGTATATCTTCACAGTGGAAACATTAAACAACAGTGAAAATGAAAGAATTATACCTACATAATTAACCTGGTAAAATGACTCACTGTATTTTCTGAGTGGAAAAAAAGGCAGAGACTTATGATTATAATACGATAACGTTTTAATACAACATTGTAAATCAACTATACTTCAGTGTGTGCTCAGTTGCTCAATCGTGTCTGACTCTTTGCAACCCATGGACCGTAGCCTGCCAGGCTCCTCTGTCCACGGGGATTCTCCAGGCAAGAATACAGGAGTGGGTTGCCCTGTCCTCCTCCATGACACTTCAATAAATTTTTTAAAAATATGATACCATTTTCCAAAAGCTTAAAATCAAGTAGAGCCAAACAATTTATAAAATTATCCCAAACTTCAAGAAAACAGTTATCCTGTGGGAGGAAATGATAGGCCGAGAGCACTTAGGTAAATGACATTATTGCCAGTTACTCATGATGTTTTATTTCTTGGTGTGTTTTGTGTCAAATATATTTTTAAAAGATAAAGGGAAAGAGTTTTATCTCTTTGTATGTTGTGCTCCCTAAATAAAAGAATGGAAGACGGTAAACCAAGGTGTTAGCAGAGATGATCTCTGGGTGGTCGGACCAGGAGTGATTTTCATTTTCAAATTGTCTTAAATGAACATGTACTTTTTTGAAAACAGGAAAAAATATTTTAAAAAATCAATGCAAGAACCTGTCTCATTTTTATTCTGCAGTCTGAACATCCAAGTCTTAATTTCCCTGATGATAAATGATTCAGGGAAGAGATACACAGTGGAATCTCCAAGGTCGTTTGTGACACCAAGTTAGGGCCAGGCAGTGAGTTGACAGTGGCAGGAACAGAGCTGAACAAGGATGTATAGAGCTGCATAGGAGGGCGACACCTGCCAGCTGAGTGTCACTTGTGGGCAACAAGAAGGGAATAACAACTCAACAAAACTAATTTCCTGAACCTGAAACTATTCCTTGAAGTCATGAGTCTACTGTCCTTCCTGCATCCCGCACTCGCACCGCCAACAGCATGCAGATAAGAATACTAGAAACAAACATCACAGTCCTATCCTTGTATACAATTATAGTAAATTGACAAAATAATGTTGTCATTCTTTTCCAGCACTTACAGATGACATAACAGAACTGGAGAAGGTCCAATAGAGGGTAATTTAAACGACAAGCAGAGAGCATGTCCTTTACATATTGGCAAGCAAAAACCAAACTCTGGCCTTCAGAAGAAGATGAGAGTTTAGATGTGATGTGCCGAAAGGGTGCCTAGTTGGAACACACATGCAGTCACCAAATCTTAGAACATCAGCAGTGAAGCAGAGCTGGTTGGTGATTGAAAGAGGCAGACTTGGAAGCCAAACAGAGGAGCTGCTATGTTGCATGCTGAGCAGTTGCTGAATCATTGGCTTTCAGGCCTGTCCACACGTGGTATGGAGATGACACAGGAGACAGATTTAGAGGTTCTGGTTGGAGGTGGGATGGCCAGGAAGAGAGGCGGTGCTGGGACAAGGCTGTTCTTACGCTCCATAGCATCTGTGGATTCTGGGAGTCTGTGACAAATTGCCTGGAATATCTTTATGACTGAAACTTGCTAAGTTTGCATCCTGGACAGTGGTACAATTCTTCAATAAGTTGTCTTTCCGTATCAGACTGCACAGTTCACGGTGGTGGTTTCTGTGCGTGGACAATCACAGGCGTGACCCATTCTGCCATGCTGTGAAAGCTTAGGAGGCCAGAGGCTAAATGACACCCCCGACAAAATCCTCAAGAATTACCTCAAGAAGGCAACCCAGAGGACACAACATCCAGAATCTCCTCAGTTTTGCTGGTTCGCTGCTGCTGCTACCGCTGCTAAGTCGCTTCAGTCGTGTCCGACTCTGTGCGACCCCATAGACGGCAGCCCACCAGGCTCCCCTGTCCCTGGGATTCTCCAGGCAAGGACACTGGAGTGGGTTGCCATTGCCTTCTCCAATGCATGAAAGTGAAAAGTGAAACTGAAGTCACTCAGTCGTGCCTGACTCTTTGCGACCCCATGGACTGCAGCCTACCAGGCTCCTCCGCCCATGAGAGTTTCCAGGCAAGAGGCTGGTTCACTAAAGGCTAAATATTTACGTGGTGTTTTTCGGACACCCCAAAGATCAACAAATTCTGTGTTTACTTGACTTTCTCAATTGGCTCTAGATTAGTCATTTCAGCTCTTCTCAACCTGGCTGCAAATCACCTGGCATGCTTTTGAAAAAACACCTGCGTCTGGGACCCACCCTAGCTGAAGTGAGTTTGTTTAAAGCGTCCCCAAGTAACAAAATGTGCGACCAAACTGGAGAACCACTGAGCTTCTCCACGTGCTAAAGTTAATTATTTGAGAGGTTCTGGCTTTAGGAAGAGTGCAAAGGGCATTGGCCAACAAGCCAGGGTGGAAGAGAAAAGGTGATTCGGCCAGCTCTCTGGTGCCCACACAGGCTTGAACACCATCCAGGCTCTGCCTGCATGGTTTTGGGGGTCAGGGAGGCTGAGCTGCTTTACCTTCCAGTTACCAGACAGCCTGGAACACTGAAAAAGAAGTTTCCTGGGTGCCTGTGTTCATATGAGGAAGGAGACTTTCTCTGCTAGGTCCCAATTCCCTGCCCTCCCAAGAACTGTAGCGAAGGACGCAGGAGGCCCACAGCTCTCAGAAACAGGAAATAGCTTCCTTGTCGCTAATGCTGAGCTGTTCCTCCTTTTCTGCTTCTTCATGTTTACTGATGTCCTTAGCCTGGGGTTAACTCTTCTGCTTAGTGACGTTAGACTCTGGTCTCACCATTCTTGTTCCGCATAACAAATTCTTTTAGGGCCTACATAACTGCCGTTGAGCGCAACTCGTGGCCTCCTCAGGGACCTCTGTGCCTTCATTTCATGTTATAGTAAATAAAAGTGGTTCCAGTTCACAGCAGCCAAGACATGGAAGCAAACTAAATGTCATCAACAGATGAATGGATAAAGAAGGTGTGGTGTATATACACAATGGACTACTACTCAGCCATAGAAGAGAATGAAATAATGTCATTTGCAGAAACATGGATGAACCCAGAGATTATCACACTAACGTGCAGTCAGAGAAAGACAAATGATATGACTTATATGTGGAATATTTTTTAATTATAAAAAGAACTTATTTACAAAATAGAAATAGACCCACAAACATAGAAAATAAACGCATGGTTACCAAAGGGGAAGCAGAGGAATGAAGTGGGAATTTGGAATTAACAGAATTACACTACTATATGTAAAACAGATAAACAACAAGGACCTATTGTATAGCACAGGAAACTATATTCAATGTCTCATAATAACATAGAGTGGAAAAGAATCGGAAAAAGAATATATATATCTGCATATTATTTGGGACTTCCCAGGTGGCTAAGTGGTAAAGAATCTACCTGTCAAGCAGAAGATGCAGGTTCAATCCCTGGGTTGGGAAGATCCCCTGGAGAAAGAAAAGGCAACCCACTCCAGTATTCTTGCCTGAGAAATCTCATGGACAGAGGAGCCTGGCAGGCTACAATCCATGGGGTCTCAAGAGTCAGATATGACTCAGCAACGAACCACCACCACGTATTGTATCCCTGAAACTATCAACTATCATTCAATTGAAAAAAAAAAAAAGGTGGTGCTTCCAGTATAGGTTGGGACCACTGTGTGCCTAGAAAATTCCTTCTTTTCCTCACGTTGACATTTCTCCATCTTTTGAAAAAATGCAAGAGCAATGAGCCCAAATTACAAAAAGAAAGAGTCACCCAGTGGGAAGTGGAAGGGATCCCCACAAATGTAGCAAACAATATGGAACACAGAGAAACCCGATGGCAGTCTCCCTGCTAGCAACTTCCCAGCACTGCTACTGGGCTCCCCCTGGGGGCACCCATCCCACCTGCTCTATCCCTCCCTTATATTGGCTGCACCCGCTTTTCAATCTCTTTTAATGCAAAAAACCACTTCACCTTGGGTGAGGAAATCTCCAGAAACAAACCTTGTCCACAGAGGCCATCTCTGGTACCCAGACAATCCATTGGGGACAGCTGGGGGCTTTTAAAGGCACATTTATCACCTCACTTATTTCTCAACCTTTTGGTTTTCTACCTCCACAGTCTGAATACTCTCTTCCACACATCAAGTAGTACTGTTCTACCTCAAGTGGCGTAGTGGTAAAGAATCTGCCTGCCAATGCAAGAGACGAAAGAGACGTGGGTTCAATCCCATTCCCCCTGAAGGAGGAAATGGCTACCCACTCCAGTATTCTTGCCTGGAAAATTCCATGGACAGAGGAGCCCGGCTGGCAAAGAGTCGGACACACCTGAGCACACAACACATGTCAACTATTTGGTTTCATCTTTTACAGTCTCTGTCAATATCCTTCCACCAGACTTCCCTGGTAGTCCAGTGATTAAGAATCCTGGCTTTTACTGCAAGGGACATGGGGTTTGATGCTTGGTCAGGGAAGTATGACCCTGAATGCTGCTCAAACAGTGGGTGGGACCTCAGAGACTCCTACGTGGGTTCAATCCCATTCCCCCTGAAGGAGGAAATGGCTACCCACTCCAGTATTCTTGCCTGGAAAATTCCATGGACAGAGGAGCCCGGCTGGCAGAGTCGGACACACCTGAGCACACAGCACATGTCAACTATTTGGTTTCATCTTTTACAGTCTCTGTCAATATCCTTCCGCCAGACTTCCCTGGTAGTCCAGTGATTAAGAATCCTGGCTTTTACTGCAAGGGACATGGGGTTTGATGCTTGATCAGGGAAGTATGACCCTGAATGCTGCTCAAACAGTGGGTGGGACCTCAGAGACTCCGTACCTGGCTGGGATGCAGGTACTGAATATGATTGTGACAGAAAAGACTTTTTATATAGAGACTAACGTGGATTTCAGGCCTGGGTGTTCTTTGGAAGGAATGATGCTAAAGCTGAAACTCCAGTACTTTGGCCACCTCATGCAAAGAGTTGATTCATTGGAAAAAGACTCTGATGCTGGGAGGGGTTGGGGCAGGAGGAGAAGGGGATGACAAAGAATGAAATGGCTGGATGGCATCACCGACTCAATGGACGTGAGTTTGAGTGAATTCTGGAAGTTGGTGATGGACAGGGAGGTCTGGCGTGCTGCGATTCATGGGGTCACAAAGAGTCGGACACGACTGAGCGACCGAAATGAACTGAACTGAACTGAACGTGGATTAAGGGCTTCCCACAGAGCTCAGTGGTAAAGAATCTGCCTGCCAATGAAGGAGATGTGGGTTTGATCCCTGGGTTGGGAAGATCCCATGGAGAGGAAATGGCAACCCACTCCAGTATTCTTTGCCGGGAGAATCCCATGGACAGGTACAGTCCATGGGTCGCAAAGAATCAGACACAACTGAGTGACTGAGGACCAGCTTGGATTAAAGCACATTCCCACCAGTTAGCATCCTTTCATGGATTTATGGGGAGCTGGAAAAGCCATAGACTGAGGGGGATTCAGAACCCATGCAGTTTCTTCAGGCACCTGATGAGAAAGGTCAGGAGGGAGGTCTTGCCAATCCTTCAAATTACAGAGCCTTGGGGTGTGAGCTAGGACTTCTCTCCAACAGCTAGTATTGCATGGATGCCTACTGCACCAGGCCAGGAAATAGAAGATGGGATGGAAAACAGATGTGGCAGTTTTAGCTTAAAGAAGCTTACAGACAGAAAGACTTTGCTTGTAGTCTGGTGGCTTAGACTCCAGGCTTCCAATTCAGGGGCCATGGGTTCAATCCCTGGTCAGGAAACTAGATCTCACTTGCTGCAACTAAGAACCTGCACTCTGCAATGAGGCAAAAAATCCCATGCGCTGCAGTGAAGATCCTCTGCAGCCAAATAAATAAATAAAAATTTTAAAAGACACTTATAGATGGCAAGCAAATTATACAGATATAACTATTTTTTTAAAAAGACTGTGTTTAAAGTGCTGTGGAAAAAGACTCTGATGCTGGGAGGGGTTGGGGGCAGGAGGAGAAGGGGACAACAAAGAATGAGATGGCTGGATGGCATCACCGACTCAATGGACGTGAGTTTGAGTGAATTCTGGAAGTTGGTGATGGACAGGGAGGCCTGGCGTGCTGCAATTCATGGGGTCGCAAAGAGTCGGACACGACTGAGCAACCAAAATGAACTGAACTGAACTGAACGTGGATTAAGGGCTTCCTACACAGCTCAGTGGTAAAGAATCTGCCTGCCAATGAAGGAGATGTGGGTTTGATCCCTGGGTTGGGAAGATCCCGTGGAGAGGAAATGGCAACCCACTCCAGTATTCTTTGCTGGGAGAATCCCATGGACAGGTACAGTCCATGGGTCACAAAGAATCAGACACAACTGAGTGACTGAGGACCAGCTTGGATTAAAGCACATTCCCACCAGTTAGCATCCTTTCATGGATTTATGGGGAGCTGGAAAAGCCATAGACTGAGGGGGATTCAGAATCCATGCAGTTTCTTCAGGCACTTGATGAGAAAGGTCAGGAGGGAGGTCTTGCCAATCCTTCAAATTACAGAGCCTTGGGGTGTGAGCTAGGACTCCTCTCCAACAGCTAGTATTGCATGGATGTCTACTGCACCAGGCCAGGAAATAGAAGATGGGATGGAAAACAGATGTGGCAGTTTTAGCTTAAAGAAGCTTACAGACAGAAAGACTTTCCTTGTAGTCTGGTGGCTTAGACTCCAGGCTCCCAATTCAGGGGCCATGGGTTCAATCCCTGGTCAGGAAACTAGATCTCACTTGCTGCAACTAAGAGCCTGCACTCTGCAATGAGGTAAAAAATCGCGTGTGCTGCAGTGAAGATCCTGTGCAGCCAAATAAATAAATAAAATTTTTAAAAGATGCTTATAGATGGCAAGCAAATTATACAGATATAACTGTTTTTTTTTTAAAAAGACTGTGTTTAAAGTGCTGAGTTCAGTTGAGTCGCTCAGTCGTGGCTGACTCTTTGCGACCCCATGAATCGCAGCACACCAGGCCTCCCTGTCCATCACCAACTCCTGGAGTTCACTCAGACTCATGTCCATCAGGTCAGTGATGCCATCCAGCCATCTCATCCTCGGCCGTCCCCTTATCCTCCTGCCCCCAATCCCTCCCAGCATCAGAGTCTTTTCCAATGAGTCAACTCTTCGCTTGAGGTGACCAAAGTACTGGAGTTTCAGCTTTAGCATCATTCCTTCCAAAGAAATCCCAGAGCTGATCTCTCCTTCAGAATGGACTGGTTGGATCTCCTTGCAGTCCAAGGGACTCTCAAGAGTCTTCTCCAACACCACAGTTCAAAAGCATCAGTTCTTCGGTGCTCAGCCTTCTTCACAGTCCAACTCTCACATCCATACATGACCACAGGAAGGAGCCCAAAAAAGATTCATTCATTCTAGAAGCATGGTTTGGCAGACTGTAACAGCAATGGTCCCTACTGTATGGTAGACTACTGGTCTACCCTACAGCATGCCCTAAAGAGTTGTGCTTCATGATACTCACGCTCTCTTGTGTTCCCCTCCCATGTTGACTCTAACTTGGCTTCGTGACCTGCACTGACCAGTAGGACAATGACAACAGGACCCACGCAAAGGCTTGATAATCCTTGAACCTTAGGGCAGCTCTCCGGGAACACTGCCCTGCAACCACCATGTAAGAAAGCCAGTCTAGCTCCTGGAGGATGAGAGGCCATGTGGAGGAAACCAAGGCACCCTAGCCATTCGTCACCACCCACTGCCAGGCAGGTGAGTTGAGGTGATCTTGGACACACCAATCAATGGACCTTACAGTTTAACTGCAGCCACATGAGTGGGCCCTGGTGACCCCAGCAGAGGAGCCTCTCAGCTGAACTGCAAAATTGAGAGAAATAATAAATTAATATCATTTTGAGACTCAAAGATTTGGGGTGATTTGTTATGCTAGGAAAGACAGTAAGCAGAAGATTCAATGAGGTGGTGCTTAAGTAACACAAAGCATGTAGCATTGGCTTTGGATGGCCTGGCAAGTGGAGGGTGGTAAGGTGGCAAGGAGGCTGTTGGTGCAGGCTGGAGGCTTCCGGGAAACCTTAGCAGAGGCTGGAAAGATAGCCACCTGTGTCCTGTGGCAGTGAAACGAGGACAGTAATGAAAGCAGTCATATACAACTGTCACCTGCAGAAACTTAAAACACAGAAAACATACTCAATGAACTCGCGAATTTGGCTCAGGGAGTTTCCAGGCAGGATGTTAAAGGTGTAAATTGCCTTTTCTTTTAGCAAGGGAAGGAGGAATTGTTTAGTGTGCAGCAGAATTTAGAAGAAGGAAGTTTGAGAATGTAATGAGTTTCAAACCTAAATGTTTCATACTTCCAGTCTCTTTATCGCATGAAAGAATCTCAAACAAGACACTGTTTCAGAGTAAAGACAAATTAAGTTTGAGGCAGTGACTCTTTCTTAAAATCTCAGAAGACTTAAGGTGATGTCTAGTAGACAGTCTCACTCAGAAAAAAGGGGGCTTTCATGAATCTCAAGGTCATTGTCCCACAGAACTCGGCAACACACTGCCCAAGGCAGAGGGAAGACCACCTCTAAAACGATTGTGGGAATGGCTTTGGCTAATCAGCAGACTATTTTCCTGTATCTAAAAAGCCAACAAAGTTTTAAGGAAGTTGCAGGGTAGAGAGTTCAGAATGAAAAAGGCCTTGGGTTCCAAACTTTCTAAAGGGCACAAAGCTCGAGAAAGCTCCTTGGTCACAGATGGACCAGTTCTTACCAACATGGAAATGCGTCTCAGAAGGTGGAGCCAAGAGCCCAGAGAGCAAAGCTAAAAGCCGAGAGAGAACAGTCAATAGAGCAATCCCTGCCGTCGAGCTAATGGGGCCCTGAGGACTGAGGCCACGGGCCCTGCTTGGGCCGTGGGCCTGTGGGCCTGTGGGCCATGGGAATCGCAGAGTCACTCTGGATGAGTAATCTGGACATGGTGTTTACTGAGGTTGTTCCAGCTCCATCCCTAAGACACTGTCGTGTCTTAGGTATATAGAGAAAAGAGGATGGTTTATCTTTTCATTTCACCAGTCCTTGGATTAACAGAAGCCATCTGAGGAACCCCACCTGAGGAGCCTCACACACACCTGGACGAGATTCAGATCATAACACTCTGGGCCTGAGGTCGTGATAGATGAGACTCAAGGGCACTGGGAGGGGTGAGGGTATTTTGCACAGAGTGACCCATCTTTAATAGAAGGAGAACCAGAGTAGGTTGTTAGAGTGACGACCAGAGCCTCACACTGTCCTGTACACATACCACGTGCATCTCCACCTCCAAGCAATTCTGAACGTGGCCTGGTGATTTGCTCTGGGACAAAGGTTTATGGGCCACAACTAGAGGCTGGCCAAGTGCTTGCACATGAACACCTCCATAGAAAGAAAACTGGTCCAGACCCCTGGAGGAGGCGAGGCACGTGAAGGAGAACCTAGACGCCCAGATGGTCGCCAACACCTGCCAGGGATCTTGGCCCATCAGGCTTGTGTACCCTGTGCTTAATGAAGGATTTCAGGTCAAATCAGCAGAGAAGCCACTCACTAGGCCATGGCACAGAGTCGCGGGAAAGTATAAATGTTAGAGTAGAAAGTTTGGGGATGATTTGTTAGGCAGCAATAGACACACAGGAAGGTGAAAAAGCCCTTCTGGGAGGAGCTGGTCAGAGGGCGAGCACGTGGAGAGCCTGGGCGAGGCTCCTGCCAGCACTGCGTAGACGACAAGAGAGTCAGCAAAGCTGTGGGAGGAGGCGAGGGACAGGGCAGCCCAGGCCACGTCACGCTTAACCCGCCACAGTCTGCAGGAACTACCCCAAGAGGAAGCAAAGGCGCCCCTTTTAGAAAACAGCACCTGAAAGTGATTCATTACTCAGTGGAGGTCTTGGCTTAGCCGTGGGATCTTAAAGGTTCAGTTTTCACGCCGCTACTGCCCAAACACATACTGTGGGAGAGACTGTCAGGGTGGTCGTGGGCAGAGCACAAATGCGCACTGTCACTTCTCAGCCAAGCATTAACAGGAAATAAACAAACACTCCAACTGCACCATCTGGGCAGGGTAGAAATTTCGGCAGACTCTAGGTCCCCAGATTCAGGTTTACTATATATAACATGCTATTGTTGCCAAGCTATGCATTCATGAACACTGCCGATCATGTCTCGGGGAGTCATATCTTCACTTGTAAAATGAGCAGATGTCCTCCTAACTCTGAAAGTCTAAGGTTCTAAGATGAGGGTTGTTTGTTTCTTTTTAATTTTTATTGGAGTATAACTGCTTTACAATGTTGTGTTTAGGATGAAAGTTTAATGCATAAATAAATACGTTAAGTGCCTCTCACATAATAAGCAGTCAAGTCTGTGTTGATCTGAGTGGGCATTAGCAATCCAATGGATAACACTGAAATACTACTATCTACAAATTGTTGCATCCCTCTTGGAAAGCAATATGGGAGTAAGAGTTAAGAGTCATAGAAATGTTTGACCTTTGACTGTAATCCCATTCTTAGGTATTTATCCTGAGGAAATAACTAAACATAAGATAAAAGCTATATGTATCACATCTAATGTAAAAAAAAAAAAATCAGAAGTAATCTAAATGTCTAGTGAAAAAAATAAATAAATGATTGCCCGGCAATATTGTAGAGCCATTATAAGAATTATTAGAAAAGCTGTAGAATTATAGAATAGAAAAGTGTTCATGATTTCATAATTACTGAAAAAGACAATATATATATACATATAATATTACTATATGTAAAAATAGACCATGCATATGGATAAGGCTAGAAAGAAACTTGCAAGTACAAAAATAGTTGTATAAAAGAGCTGAGATAATGGAGGTTTTTCTTATTTCTTAAAAGTTGCCCTTCTAATAAAGGTTTTTCTTAACCCCCATTATCTCTCTGTGCTCTTCACTCTAGTTCCTGTGGGAGCAGGTGTGGAAAGCCCACTGCATGCAGTCTGAGGGTGGCCCTGAGCCGTCCAGGCCTGACGTGGACACAAGCATCTCCTGGCAGCATCCAGCAAACCCGGCAGGGACCAGGGACTGACCAGGAGCTCCTAAACTAGGAAAGGATAATTTAGGCCGCCTGTAACCACCCTCCCCCAAAGAGGGTGACTCAGGAAGAAAGTGCCAAGGCAATTCTGAGAAAGCCTGACATGCCCCGCCTCATATCCGGGATAGTTCTGGCAGGAGGCCTGAAAACGAGGAATGCGCATTGCCTGTGACCTGGCCAAGGTGTTTTTGTTGCTGGTCATCAGAGAGAGGTGCTGAGAGAAGAGACATCACCTCATCCTCCATCTGGAGGTAAGGTCATCTTCTCCATTCAAATCAATCAGCATTTTTGAGTATCTACTTTAGAGAAAACACTGAAGAGGATATGAAGGTGACTAAGACGGGGTTGTTGCTGCACCCCAGCATGCGAGGCCAAGGAAGAGAGACAGACAGAAAGAATTATGCTATAAGGCAGAACATTGAAAAGTCAGGAAACCTGTGCTACCAAAGTCAGGTAGAGGAAGAGGTCATGTCCAGCTAAAAGGATCACTTGTGCTGGGTCTTGAAGGATGGATTTTGTCAGAGGTGATGATTTGAGAAGGCATTTCAGGCTGAGCAACCAGCAGAAGCCAAAAGGCAAAGATGGGGAAGCCCTGGGGACTTGGTGGCAGTGAGTAGTCCACTTGAGGACACATAGCACAGACTGTGAGGGATCTGATATGAAGGGAGATTGCTCCTTGAATGGTCTGCCTGGCTGTGCTTTTGGATAATGCACAGTGACAGGAGCATAGAGACAGAATCAGATTTGGGAAAGTGGGAAGCAAGCAGCCTGGCTGGGTTTTCAGCAGCTCAATGGAAAGGAAAAGACAAGGGTGAGGGACCCTACAGGAACAGGACTGGGGGCACTGGTGACTGACATGTGTTGGGTGGCAGGAAGAGGTTGCGGATACCTCTAGGGCTTTACCCTGGGATACTGAGTCCTGGCGATGCTGAGTATGGGGATCAAAAGGAATGGGCTGGAGCAGGAAGGGAAAGCGAAGGGTCTAGCCCAGGATGTGTTGAGTTAAATGCAAGCGGCCATGTCCCTAAGCGGGTGGATGTTAGGGGTGAGCTTGATTGATAGAGCAGTCAGGGTTAGATTTGAGAGCCATCTGTGGAAAAGGCTGCAGCTGGAGAGGTAGAAGAGTCTGGGAGGCAGAAATTTGGAGAATGTGTAGGCGTCAGAGGAGAAGAACCAAACAACAGAGCAACTGGCTGACCAGAGGAACAGAGGAGACACGGGGTCCCCAGGGCTTGGATGATGATGTGCAGGTGCAGAGGACAAGGTAGCTGGGGTGGGCAGCTGGGGGTATCAGAATGAGAGTGTTGGATGGAACAGAAGTCAGACTGTAAGCAGCAGACAGCACAGTTACAAGGTGGGGACAAACTCTGATAACTTTTTAGTTAAGTTCATGGTAGGGAGAAGAGAATTGGAAGGCAGCCTGAATGGTTATCGGGTCAAGGGAAAGTGTGCTGTGGGGTGTACCCCTTGAGTATGTTTGTGTTTGAGAAGATGGTGGGTAAAAGGACAATGAGCATCGATGCCCTGGCGAGGATGGTTCTGGGGCACCACTAAAGCCAGCTCCATCCCACGAGATCATGCTTGATCCTCCAAGGCAATGCAGTTAAAATTTTTTTCTTAACTTTCCTTCAGGCAAACTTTTTTTAAAAGATTTTTTTATATGGACCATTTTTAAGTCTTTATTGAATTTGTTACAATACTGCTTCTGTTTTATGTCTTAGTTGTTTGGCTGCATGTGGGATCTTAGTCTCCTGACAGGGATTGAACCCACACCCCATGCATTGAAAGGTGGGGTCTTAACCACTGGGTCACCAGGGAAGTGTCCAGATAAACTTTATTCAGAACCCCAACATATAAAGTCACTGATGCCAGTTCACAGTAGGAAAGGGAGAGGGTCCCTAGAAGGTGCTCATTGCCCTGGGGCATCAGCTCCAAGCAAAACAAAAAGGATGGAAGGAGAGAAGATAGGTGGTTTAGTTGCTAAGTTGTATCCAACTTTTTGTGACCCCATGGACTGCCAGGCTTCTCTGTCCATGGGATTTTCCAGGCAAGAATACTAGAGGGGGTTGCCATTTCCTTCTCCAGGGGATCTTCCCCACCCAGGGACCAAACCTGGGTCTCCTGCATTGCAGATGGATTCTTTACCAACTGAGCTACCAGGGAAGCCGTACATATATGAAGGGCAGATGGAGAAGAACAAGATGAAGTTAACAACGAGAAATGGAGATGTTTTGCTGAGGGCCCAATGGAGATGTTGAAAAATGGTGAACTTAACGAAAGCAGAAAGAATTTGGAAGTCACAGTGAAAAATGAGCTACTGATTGCATTTGAGCTGGGAAACATAGGATTTCCAAGCAGCACAGAAGCCCCTGTTGAGTCGGAAAGCATGAATCAGAAGTGCAGCCAGCTGGCACACAGCTTTCCCCCGGCAAGTGTGGCGGCCTCGCACAGAAGCAGCATATGACGGTGATTATCCAGGCTGGGGGCTGACCAAGTGTAATGGCAGGGTAGGATGGGAGGGGCTCTCAGGAGCTTGCAAGGACGTGCTCGAAAGAGACAGCCTTTTCTGAGGTCCCCTAGTTGCCAAGCCAGACAACAGGGCTCTTTCTCGTGTCCACGGATGTTTTCCCTTGGCTGCTATCGTGGGAGACAAGCCTGCTTTGAAGGCTAGATCACTAACTTTGAACTGAGATTTTCAGTGAGAAAATATTTTAGTTTTTAAAAAATCATAGTAAACTGAACTTAAAATTTACCATTTCAGCTACTTTAACGTGTTTAGTTCCATGGTGTTAAGTACATTCACGTTATTGCAGAACCGTCACCACCGGCCCTCTCTGAAACCTGCCCATCATCCCCAGCTGAAAGTATACCCATTAAACACAAACACTCTGTTTCTCCCTCCCTCCAGCCCCCGTAACCACTGTACTACTTTCTGTCTGCACATAACTGATGACGCTAAGTATCTCAGATAAGTGAAATGATACAATATTTGTCTCTTATCTGGCTTACTTCATTTAGCATGATGTCCTTAAGGTTCATCCATGTGGTAGCACGTGTCAGGATTTCCTTCCTCTTTAAGCTGAGTAATATTCCATCAAATGTATACACATGCTGTTTATTCATCAGTGAATGGACACTGCATTGTTTCCACCTTTTGACTACTATGAATAATGCTGCTATTAAATACTGGTGTACAAATATATGCTCAGTTTCTGTTTTCAGTATTTTGGGGTACATACCAACAAGTGGAGTTGTCCATAATGTAGTTATTCAATAATATACATAATTTAATAAAAATAGAGCAATGCAACTCAGAACAAAATGCATGGTGCCGGATCTGTGGGAGCTTGGGTCACAGAGACCCAGGCACCAACAGTCCTGCCTGGACAGGGCAGCACATGGCATGATGATGGGACAGCACATGGCATGATGACGGGGCAGCACATGGCATGGTGACGGGGCAGCACATGGCATGATGACGGGGCAGCACATGGCATGGTGACGGGGCAGCACATGGCATGGTGGCATGGCAGCACATGGCATGGTGACGGGGCAGCACATGGCATGATGACGGGACAGCACATGGCATGATGACACAGCAGCACATGGCATGGTGGCATGGCAGCACATGGCATGATGTCGGGGCAGCACATGGCATGATGACGGGGCAGCACATGGCATGGTGGCATGGCAGCACATGGCATGATGACGGGGCAGCACATGGCATGATGACACGGCAGCACATGGCATGGTGGCATGGCAGCACATGGCATGATGTCGGGGCAGCACATGGCATGATGACGGGGCAGCACATGGCATGGTGGCATGGCAGCACATGGCATGATGACGGGGCAGCACATGGCATGATGACACGGCAGCACATGGCATGGTGGCATGGCAGCACATGGCATGATGTCGGGGCAGCACATGGCATGATGACGGGGCAGCACATGGCATGGTGGCATGGCAGCACATGGCATGATGACGGGGCAGCACATGGCATGATGACACGGCAGCACATGGCATGGTGGCATGGCAGCACATGGCATGATGTCGGGGCAGCACATGGCATGATGACGGGGCAGCACATGGCATGGTGGCATGGCAGCACATGGCATGATGACGGGGCAGCACATGGCATGATGACACGGCAGCACATGGCATGGTGGCATGGCAGCACATGGCATGATGTCGGGGCAGCACATGGCATGATGACGGGGCAGCACATGGCATGGTGGCATGGCAGCACATGGCATGGTGATGGGGCAGCACATGGCATGATGACACGGCAGCACATGGCATGGTGGCATGGCAGCACATGGCATGATGACATGGCAGCACATGGCATGATGACACGGCAGCACATGGCATGATGACGGGACAGCACATGGCATGATGACACAGCAGCACATGGCATGGTGGCATGGCAGCACATGGCATGATGTCGGGGCAGCACATGGCATGATGACGGGGCAGCACATGGCATGGTGGCATGGCAGCACATGGCATGATGACACGGCAGCACATGGCATGATGACACAGCAGCACATGGCATGGTGGCATGGCAGCACATGGCATGATGACACAGCAGCACATGGCATGATGACACGGCAGCCACTCACTCTGCTTATGGAACCCCGGGGCTGGGAGGTCGATCAGTCTTTTAGGATTTAAGGCCTAACTCCAGAACGCTTGGCTGTTTCAATTTGAGGGAAGAAAGGGGCCATGCCGAGCTTCTGAAATGCTGGTCCTGGTTAGGTGAATGCACACGCATAGATGTGTGAAGTATGAAGTACACAAACCCCTGTGGTTTGGCCACAGATGATAAAAATCAAGCTGCTGCTTGGTTTAAAAAGAAAAAAAAAAAAGTCTAGTTTTAGTGAGGCACACCAGACTTTCCTTTCTGGCACTATTTGTACTTTGGAGTCAAGACGGCCTTTTGTTCAGATCTGTGCTCCACTGGTCTTAGCTCTGCTGCTGTTGGTGGTGGTGGTGGTGGTGTTCAGTCGCCAAGTCATGCCCAATCCCGTGGCCTGCAGTGGGCTTTCAAGGGTCTTCTCCAGCACCACAGTTCAAAGGCATCAGTTCTTCAGCACTCAGCCTTCTTTATGGTCTGTCACATCCACACATGACTACTGGAAAAAACTGTAGCTTTGACTAGACAGACCTTTGTCAGCAAAGTGATGCTCTGCTTTTTGAGCAGGTCATATTACCTCCCTGATTCTGTTTGCTCATCTGTGGATTGCATAGCTAAAATAATTAATGAGATGTGTTGTGAAACCGCTTCATGTGGAATTTAGCTCACAGGAGACTGTCAGTAAACATTGGTTTCCTTCTTGCTATCTCAGTGCCTTCCTTCACTACCCCTCACCATTTAGACTTAGGGAATCTAGAACCCACCCCTGCTCTCTGGCACCTCCTCAGGTAGTTATAAGTGAAAGTTGCCCAGTCATGTCTGACTCTGCAACCCCATGGACTATAGTCCATGGAACACTCCAGGACAGAATACTGGAGTGAGTAGCCTCTCCCTTCTCCAG
Source organism: Aepyceros melampus (assembly GCA_006408695.1). Taxonomy (NCBI): domain Eukaryota; kingdom Metazoa; phylum Chordata; class Mammalia; order Artiodactyla; family Bovidae; genus Aepyceros; species Aepyceros melampus. The sequence continues at coordinate 152,912 of SJXQ01009506.1, read as the reverse complement.
GATCTTCCCAACCCCAGGACTGAACTGGGGTGTCCTGCATTTCAGGTGGATTCCTTACCAACAGAGCTATCAGAGATGCCCTTCAGGAAGCTAGCTATAAGCAGCCCAGAAAAAGACAAAAACTCAGCCATCTTTGCCTCCTAGTGGTGAAACAAGACTATTACATGTGCAAACAGTAAAGGACATGTTCAAACTTTATCAGAGGTTGGGTCTCATTTATAAATACATGTGAGTCATCAGCAAAATATTGCTGTAACTAGAGTTTACTGCTTACTCAGTTCAGTTCACTTCAGTTCAGTCGCTCAGTCATGTCCAACTCTTTGCGATCCCATGAATTGCAGCACACCAGGCCTCCCTGTTCATCACCATCTCCTGGAGTTCACTCAAACTCACATCCATCGAGTCAGTGATGCCATCCAGCCATCTTATCCTCTGTCGTCCCCTTTTCCTCCTGCCCCCAATCCCTCCCAGCATCACAGTCTTTTCCAGTGAGTCAACTCTTCACATGAGGTGGCCAAAGTACTGGACTTTCAGCTTTAGCATCATTCCTTCCAAAGAATACCCAGGGCTGAGCTCCTTTAGGATGGACTGGTTGGATCTCCTTGCAGTTCAAGGGACTCTCAAGAGTCTTCTCCAACACCACAGTTCAAAAGCATCAGTTCTTCGGCACTCAGCTTTCTTCACAGTCCAACTCTCACATCCATACATGACCACTATTCATGTATAATTACTAGCTAGCAGAATAATTAGAAGTCATCTTAACTATATAACGTTCATTTGGTCTGCAGATTGATGAGCACACTAACTGTATAGTTTCCCTCATGTTCATGATTTGCTAAGTTGCTTCAGTCATGTCCGACTCTGTGCAACCCTATGGGCTGTAGCCCACCAGGCTCCTCTGTCCATGGGATTCTCCAGGCAAGAATACTGGAGTGAGTTGCCATGCCTTCCTCCAGGGGATCTTCCAGACACAGGGATTGAACTCATGTCTCTTACATCTCCCGCATTGGCAGGCAAGTTCTTTACCACTAGCGCCACCCGGAAGCCTTGTTCATCTGAGTATAAATGTGAAAGAGCTGATGACTGAGAAGAGGCTCATGGAGAGCGCAGAGTGGACTTCTTAAACCCAGAGATATCATAACGTCCTAGACAGGAGCACAGACAAGGGCACCGAGGAGACCTGGAAAAGCATTTAACTCTGGAGGTGATCCACGAAGGAGTCAGTTGACTGAGTGGGGTGGCCCGGCTGTCTTTCAGAAAGGCTGAAAAATGTGAGCTGAAAGTAGACCCAGCCACTGCTGCAGGCAGCATTCAGAACAGAGTGCTGACTGGAGCTGGAAGTAGACCCAGCCACTGTCGCAGGCAGCATTCAGAACAGCTCCCAGCACGTCTGTTCTGAGTGCTGACTGGAGTGGCCCAGCCAGGACTGGGGAGAGTGGAGGAGCCAAGCAGAACTCCCTCTCCTAAGAATGGAGACGACACTGGGGGGACCCAGCTATAGCATCAGGAGTAGGTTCCATGTAGAAAACATTTGCCATGACAAGTCCTGAGCTATATCTTAGGGTAGTGTCTCTCACGTCCTGTTGCCCACAGTATCAAGATAATCACTGGACTTGTCAAAATGCTGATTCCTAGGCCTCACACCAGACCCCAGCATTCTTGGAATGGGGACTAAGAATCTATACTTCCATGCTCCTCCTTCAAGGTGATTCCTATTACGCTGAAATTTGAGAATCATAGACCTAAGACTAGTTAACTCCCTTGAAAGGCAGAATGAAGCAGGAGCTTGGGCAGGACCAGGTGGCTATGACTATAAAATAAGCCTGTATACTACCCACTTTCGGCTTCCCAGGTGGCACTAGTGATACAGAACTTGCCTGCCAGTGCAGGAGACATAGAGATGCGGGTTCGTCCTTAGGTTGGGAAGATCTCCTGGAGGAGGGCACAGCAACCCACTCCAGATTTCATGCCTGGAGAGCCCCATGGACAGAGGAACCTGGCAGGCTACAGTCCATAGGGTCACAAAGAGTCAGACATGACTGAAGTGACTTAGCATGCAGGCATGCAGTATTACAGTTAACTAAAAGCCATCTTTTTTCTGTCTCTCTTCTTCTCTGGATTACAAGACGATAAACCTTACTCAGGACTGAAACCTACAATAACAGAACTATGTGTAACTGCTGAGTAGTTGCTAAGTGTGAAAGGTCAAAACCATCCCCAAGAGACTGGGTTGGCTGGCAGCTCCAAGCCCAGCCTGGGCTCAGTAGCCAGAGCCTGAGCTGCCTGTTCAAGCAGCTTGTCCAGTGGCCTGATGCAGGTGCAGGCAGAGACAAGCAGTCCTTTAGTAGCTGCTTAAGCAGCAGGCTGGGAGATGCTCTACTGACAGCTAAGCGGGATGGACCACTGGACTAAGAGGTGTGAAGAGCTCAAACTCTGACCTTTTATGTGGACAACTTCCGTTTGAGCTAGACTGGGAGTCGACACAGAGTGGCAGCTTTCAGCCTCTGCCTGTGTGTGGATGAGGGAGAAACAAGCTTGAAAGTGCCAACTTCTTTTCACAGCCTGTGAGGTGAGGGGGAGCTGTAATAGCAGCCTATAAATACTGCAGGATGGAAAGACTAGAGGCTGGCCACTCTAGGGTGCCACTGCAGAAACAAGAGGTGCAAAGAAATGAAGTCAGAGAAATATTAGCCTGAAGGTCAAGTTTTCGTACAGAGAACTCAGTGAGACAGCAAAACCATCCTCTCCTGGGGAGAGAGGGCAGTTGGAGGAGATGCTAGCTTCTGAGGCTTAATGAGAGATTGGAGGTTCTGTTGGAGAGAGGAAGCCACCCCTTGTGGATGCACAGAGCAATGTTGGTGAACTGGAGGAGCGTTAGTACCACTGTCCTGTTGGATGTGGCAGGAGAGTTGACAGAAGGTGATGAGAGCAGTTTTTCAGAGGGAAACAGTAAGAGGTTCAGTTTCGTTGTGATGCTTTCCTTTTCTACCTCTGGCCCTAAGAAGCCTAAGGCTATAAATGCTCTATCATTGAGTTAATCCTGCCACAAATCTTAAAAATGGTTCTGTAAAATGGAGGTAATTAACTAAACAAAATTTGCTGGCTTGCAGATAAAACTTGAAACAATGACGCACTGAAATGAAAAATACGTATTTCACATACAGTCTTAGGATTATAAGGTCTATAAGGCATAGCATCTGTAATTTGAGTATCTGATGAGAAGTGTGCAGTGGAATGGAGCTTTGGCCCTGTTAGCACCGTAGTAAGCTGTAACCTGCTGCTGCTAAGTCGCTTCAGTCGTGCCCGACTCTGTGCGACCCCATAGACAGCAGCCCACCAGGCTCCCCCATCCCTGGGATTCTCCAGGCAAGAACATTGGAGTGGGTTGCCAAACCTAGGCATGCATATTTCATATACTGAGTAGATTAGAAAAGTAATTGGACTTTTTTACTGACTCTCTGACCTCCCACATTGTGACAGACTCTGTTCCCCATTTCTTACCCAACAAACAGAGCTTCAATACTGCTCAGGGGTCTTAGAGGTAATTCTGATTAGTCTCAGTTGGTCTGGTGAGCCGACTTCTCTTGCCAATGATTGGTTTAGGGGCAGGCAAGTAAGGGGAGCCCTGCTGGAGGGCTTCTGCGAATGGTTTTCACATCTTTACTAGGACGTCTTGTTCTTCCACGGCACATCGTTATAACTCACCATGAAGTTGGGACAAAAGCAGACTTCCATGATCAGGAGGAAGGGCAAGGTCAAAGCTGAAACGCTGACAATGGCCAAGTGTACAAGTAGGAAGGTCACAAGTGAGAGGTGAGAGACTGGGGTGAGAGACAACGGTGTCTTGGCCAGGGTGGTGAATGGAGGTGGGAAGAAGCTGCTAGATTTTGGATATATTTTGAAGGCAGTGCCCAGAGGATTTAGAGGCTTGAATGGGGAGTGTGAGAGAAAAAGAGGAGTCAAGGAAGACTCAGAGATGTTTAACCTGAGCACCTGGGAGGATGGGGTTGCCATTCGCTGAGACATGAGGAACAGCTTTCAAGGGAAGCAGGAAGTCAGCTTCAGAGAGTGAGTTTGAGATGCCACATCCAAGTGGAGATGTGGCATGAGTACTGAGACATGTGGGGAGTATGGGAGGGAGGTCCAGGCTGGAGGGACGAATGTGAGCTAGCTGCCAGCATTCACAGAGTATTAAAGACACGACACTAAATGGAATCACTATCAGAGTGAGAAAAGAGAAGAGGCCCAAGGGCGGAGCCCCAAGGCAGTACACAGACTGGGAAGGAGCTGTCACGTGGATAAAATCCTTGACACAAATACAGGAGAAAAAGCACAAATGTAACAGGTCGATAATAACAACAGCTTACTCTAGGGAGGCTCTCTGCTACGGTCTGTATGTATGCATATTGTGCAACTTAATCCTCAGTTTAGTTCAGTCACTCAGTCGTATCCAACTCTTTGTGACCTCATGGACTACAGCACACCAGGCTTCCCCGTCCATTACCAACTCCCAGAGATTACTCAAACTCATGTCCATTGAGTCGGTGATGCCATCCAACCATCTCGTCTTCCTCCTGCCTTCAATCTTTCCCAGCACCAGGGTCTTTTCAAATGAGTCAGCTCTTCGCATCAGGTGGCCAAAGTACTGGAGTTTTAGCCTCAACATCAGTCCTTCCAGTGAATAGTCAGGACTGATTTCCCTTAGGATGGACTGGCTGGATCTCCTTGCAGACCAAGGGACTCTCAAGAGTCTTCTCCAACACCACACTTCAAAAGCATCAATTCTCTGGCGCTCCAACTCTCACATCCATACATGACCACTGGAAAAACCATAGCCTTGACTAGAGGACCTTTGTTGGCAAAGTAATGTCTCTGCTTTTGAATATGCTATCTAGGTTGCTCATAACTTTTCTTCCAAGGAGTAAATATCTTTTTATTTCATGGCTGCAGTCTTCATCTGCAGTGATTTTGGAGCCCCCCAAAATAAAGTCTGCCACTGTTTCCACTGTTTCCCCATCTATTGCCATGAAGTGATGGGACCAGATGCCATGATCTTAGTTTTCTGAATGTTAAATATTAAGCCAACTTTTTCACTCTCCTCTTTCACTTTCATCAAGAGGCTCTTTAGTTCTTCTTTACTTTCTGCCATAAAGTTGGTGTCATCCGCATATCTGAGGTTACTGATATTTCTCCCAACAATCTTGATTCCAGCTTGTGCTTCTTCCAGCCCAGCATTTCTCATGATGCACTCTGCATATAAGTTAAATAAGCAGGGTGACAATATACAGCCTTAACGTACTCCTTTTCCTATTGGGACCAATCTGTCGTTCCATGTCCAGTTCTAACTGTTGCTTCTTGACCTGCATACAGGTTTCTCAAGAGACAGGTCAGGTGGTTTGGTATTCCCATCTCTTTCAGAATTTTCCACAGTTTATTGTGATCCACACAGTCAAAGGCTTTGGCATAGTCAAGAAAGCAGAAATAGATGTTTTTCTGGAACTCTCTTGCTTTTTCGATGATCCAGCAGATGTTGGCAATTTGATCTCTGGTTCCTCTGCCTTTTCTAAATCCAGCTTGAACATCTGGAAGTTCACAGTTCATGTAGTGCTGAAGCCTGGCTTGGAGAGTTTTGAGCATTACTTTGCTAGTGTATGAGATGGGTGAAATTGTGTGGTAGTTTGAACATTCTTTGGCATTGACTTTCTTAGGGATTGGAATGAAAATTGACCTTTTCCAGTCCTGTGGTGACTGCTGAGTTTTTCAAATTTGCTGGCATATTGAGTGCAGCACTTTCACAGCATCATCTTGTAGGATTTGAAATAGCTCAACTAGAATTCCATCACCTCCACTAGCTTTGTTTGTAATGATCTTCCTAAGGCCCACTTGACTACATTAGCCATTTAAAGATACCAGTGAAACAATTCCCAGGCATCATTACACAAACAAAAATAAATAAAAATGAAAGTCTGTTTAGATGGGGCAGTGGGAAAACCAATGCCCTGAAATGCCTTGAGAGGAGTCTGGCAGTGGGGTAACAAAAGCTCTCAAGTCAGCCCACCTTTTGACCTTATTTAAGGAGGCAAAGGCCTGGATAATTCCATGGACTGTGTAGTCCATGAAGTTGCAAAGAGTCAGATGCATCTTTCACTTTCAAGGAGGAAAAACGTAACTCTTACAATCTGTTCCTTGTAGGTCTACTGATAAGTAAAACAATCTGGAAATGACTCGCGTCACTGCAAAACAGGCTATCAGACATCAATATGAAGGCATGGCCATTGACCCATTAAAAATGATAAGTATGTGGACTGTGTTGATAACAGGTAATGTGATTGATTTTGGTGAGGGATTGCCTCCTTTTGAGGAGAGAATTCCAGACAATTTGCTTAAGTGAAGGAAAATTTATTTTGAGAAAATGAAGGTATCTTGGGGCCCCCAAGAGCAATAAAATAGACCCAGATCTCTCTAAGGAATGGGACCCGGACGTGGAAAGTCATCAGGGGAAGACAATGCCCCTGAACAGCGACACCAATTCTCTCCTTCACCAAACTCAGCCAGGCTCCTCTGAGCCTTTTCTCTTCAGGTCCTCAAGCTTGGTCTGTAAAGCCCTGAACAAGCACGAACGTGGTTTCTAACAGCTCAAGGTCACATCCTTCGAATGACCGTAGGCCCCACGAGAAGCGCCTGCCTGAGAAAACTCCAGGCTGCCAAAGTAATTTATAGTTTGTTCCAGCAACACCTGAAGACAGGCCCCTTCTCCCAGTATCTGTGGGAGGGAAGGAGGGAACCTCACTCTGATAACTTAGTATTTAATTTTGTAAGTTTTAACTTTGACAAGTTTTCTGACAAAAGCCAGAAAAGGGTTAAATGGTATATATAATACAGACATTTATAAATCCCCTCTTTTTTCCTGTCAAAATTCTCGTGTTCATAATTTAAAAAATACATTTCTGCACAGTTAGATAGTGGTTTCCACCTATGTATAGAGGTAGAAACATTCATCTATCATTGGGTTGTATATTAATAGGCAATAAGACTTAAAAAGTGGATTTAGAATAGACAGAAGAAATTAAAGAAGGCTGGGTGGCCCCTAATTTGAGGTCAGGAATTCTATATTTAGAAGGAATTTGTCCTTTATCATGTGTTGCCAATTTCTGGTTTCCACATGTGACTCCTACCCACATCCTTTGGCTGTGAAGCTTAGTGCTATTTTGTAAGTGGAGCCACATGAAGAATGGAGGCGCCTGGAAGGTGAGGCAGACTGCAGGCTGCTAAACAATGTATTCTCATGACTGTTTCCCTCTGCCTGGAACATGTATTCCTTCTTCTCGGTGAAATTCTTATGCATTCTTCAAGGCTCTGATCAGATGATATTTCCTATAGGAGTCATCTCTGATAGGCTGGGCAGAATTAATCCCTGGCATATTTGATCCTTCTTTTATAGAATTTTATATATTGTTTTTGTAATTTATAGTGTGCACATCTGTCTTTTCCTCAAGGTCAGGGAATCTGTTTAATTGTCGTGGGCTCTCTGGTAGTTGGTGCTCAGTAAATACTTGATGACTGACTGAATTCCTGTGCATTGCTTCACTCATTTATTCCTTGAAAAGTGAAAGTGAAAGTCACTCAGTCATGTCTGACTCTTTGCGATCCCATGGATGGTACAGTCCATGGAGTTCTCCAGGCCAGAATACCTTACAGGGCCCTTAATTGGCTTCTGCTGCTAAGTCGCTTCAGTCGTGTCCAACTCTGTGCGACCCCATAGACAGCAGCCCACCAGGCTCCCCTATCCATGGGATTTTCTAGGCAAGAATACTGGAGTGGGTTGCCATTTCCTTCTCCAATGCATGAAAGTGAAAAGTGAAAAAAGTGAAGTCGCTCAGTCGTTTCTGACTCTTAGCGACCCCATGGACTGAGCCTACCAGTCTCCTCCGTCCATGGGATTTTCCAGGCAAGAGTAATTGGCTGCTAGGAAACAGACATCCAGACTAGTTCAGGCTGGTCTTTCCAGACCAGTCTAGCCTGTCCAGTTCAACGCAGTACATCTCAACTGGAAGTAGAGAGAGGGAAAGAGAGGAGACTTTAAGACAAGGCAGGAGGCAGAGGATATTAGGCTATTAGTTGGAGAAAAAGATCAGACCCCTTCTTTTATATGACCTTCCTTCTCTAGACAATGATGTCATCCTTTCTGGCTTCCAGAGTAAAGGACTCCTGGGCAATCAGATAGAAGAGCTGGAATGAGAATGAGGAGGATTTGTACATTTGTCTACTAGGGGTGGGGAGTGTCTGCATGAAAACACACGTTTATCGCTTTCCTGTTGGTGCTGTCACAAATTTCCCAAACTGGATGGTTTAACATAACACAAAATGATTCTTTTATAGTCGCTGAAGTCAGATGTCCGACGTGAGTTTTACAGGGTTCAAGATCCAGGTTTGCAGAGCTGTTTACTTCTGGAGGCTACTGGGGAGAATTCATTGCCTTTCCAGTTTCTGCAGGCTGTCCTCATTCCTTGCCCAGGGGTACCTTCAACCCACTTCAATCCCTCTTCCTCTTCAAGGACCCTTTACATATAGGGTCCTTGTAGGGATCTCTTACAAGGATTACTTTGGGCCTATCTGGATAATCCACGATCATTTCTCCAGCTCAAAATCCTTGACTTAATCAACCTGCAAAGTCCCTTTTCTCTTTTGTCATATAAGGTGACATTCACAGGTGCCAAGGATATGGGCATCTCGAGGGGGGGGGTCACTATTTAATCTATTGTGTGTGTGTGTTAAGTCACTTCAGTAGTGTCTGACTCTTTGCGACCCTATGGACTGTAGCCCACCAGGCTCCTCTGTCCACAGGATTCTCCAGGCAAGAATACTGGTGTGGGTTGCCATGCCCTCCTCCAGGGGATCTTCCTGAGCCAGGGATCGAACCTGAGTCTCCTGTGTTCCTTAGGCTAAATGTAAAAGTCTTCACCATAACCCCAAAGCCCACTTATTTAAAAAGCTCTTACTTGGGATTTCTAGCCTCTTTAACAATTGCAGTAAATCAATGACACAACTGATTCATTGATCTTGTGTTTAATTTAACCTTGCTGGGAAATCAGCATTTCTGGGAAAAAAGTGATGACAAAGACCAGCCCATTGAAAACATAATAGCTTAAGAGCTAAGGGCAATTGCTGAAAAGAGGAATACATGCATTTAGGGGTCACACTTTATCAAGGACCCAGAAGAATAGAATATAGTTTATAATGAGCTTCATAATACTGCACAAAACAATAAATGTAATAATTCAGGAAATTGTAAAGCATCGTGTCAGTTTCAGAGATGTGATTTTCCCTATGTGGAATCACTGTATTTGTTTACATGTATGTTTCTTCCCACTGTACTCTCCCGTCAGAATATCAGTGCCACAAGAGCAAGAACCTCATGTGTCGTATGCCACTAGGGTCTCGAACAAACCTTAGAACATAGCAAACATCAATACGTATCATCATACATTTTTAAAAATATATACTACTAAATTTCCATTCCTTAAAAAATAAGAGTTGAGGACCCAAAATTTGAGTTCCTCCGCATCAACAGAATTTGATTAATGAAATAATAGGAAATAATATCTAATATATGACATGAGTTAACATCATGAAGGAAAAGGATGCAATAAGTATTGGTCTATGGTACAATTATTCATGGACCATTTTCCCTGCAGAATTAAGAGGACACAGTTTGATGTGAGTGTTAGGAGCACAGACCACTCTCCCACCAGCCTGTGTACCTCCCCCATCTTAAACAGCAGCTCTGCCTGCAAGGAGGGGCAAGGTGAACTCCATCCCACATCATTACTCTGTCTGCCACCTGCTCTCTTGTCTGGGAAGAAACTATCCCTGTGGATCTCATTTCATCACCACTGGCTCATCTGGACCGTGTTTCTGTTCTATTTCCTTTGGCTCAGTTTACACCTCCCAGTCCCGTGATGGGATTCCCTGTTAAGGAAGATGGAGTCATTGGGCCCCATGGTTCCTCCTTGAATTGAAGCGTCTTAACTTCATCCATCTCTGCTAGAAACAGTTGTGTCCTTGGCTTCTGTAACCAGCTGAACTCCTGGTCTGTATGTCATCTCTGGCACCACTCATAGACACAATCAGCAAGACTGGTGACCACACAGCTGCCCAAAGTATAATATCTTTTTAAAGGATGAGAGAGTTCTAAAAAATAACAAATAATATGAGTAAGGAACACCAGTTCAGTCCAGGACCCAGCCAGCTTTCTTTCCTGAGAACATGTGTATATGAACATAATTTAACATGCATGCTCCCCAATACCACACCTTCCCCCAGGGGTAGGGGATTCTTGACAAGTTGCCCAGACCCGTGGCTTATCTAGGCATTCTACTCAGGCCTCTTTAAAAGGCAGTGGTCCACTCAGTGGTCCTGTCTGCCTTAGGAGCCATGAGCAGGCAACTGATCTGGGTTCTGCCTCACCTTGTTCAGATCCACAACTGACGCTGCATTTTCGCCTCTGCCTGTTCCTTACCAGGCCAGTCCAGTCCTGCCTGCTCTTCATCCTGGGATGCCTGCTGCATTCCGGCTTGGCATAGCTTCGAGGCTGTTGGCTCCAAACCAGGTCCTATTCATCTTCCCCTCCCAAGTCCACACAATAAAGAATCTGACAGCCTCCCATCCCAGACCATTCAGGGAATCATAACACAAGGAATGCAGGAATGGCCATCACCAACTCTGATCTGGAAAAGTATGTGTCGAAAGAACATGGAGTCAGCCCAGCCTTGCATGATTCAAATCTTGTGTTACCACCTAGGAGCTTTGTGTTTCTGGACAAGGCATGCAATCTCGTAAAGCCTCAGTTTCCTCATTTGTACCTTAGAGATGACACAGTAAAAGATGGGTAGGCGAAAGAAATTAGTCTTATAAAATGTGAGGGCCCATTTTGAGAAGTTAATGAAATGACTCAGGTTTGGGTTCTGGGTACGAGTCTAGCTGTGGTTTGGTGCCACCCGGACATTGTTTACTCTGGTTTAAATATTTATAGGACAAGTATGGATCCTGTGACTGGTCAAGTTCCCAGGACAGCGGCAATATTTCCAGGAATCTCCATGCTCCCTGGCATCCGTTGTGTCTTTTGGATCCAGGGAAATCTGGCTGGAAGCATACTGAGGACATGGGGATTCACTTTCTGCCTCCCCACCTCCCCAGAGAAGGTTGCAGCCCTCTCTACTCTGGTTGGTAAGAACTTTAGCTCATCCCATTTGAGAATAGAGGCTGGGAGAAGGACAGGAATTAGGAGTCAACAATTATGTGATATCTGAATTTGTTAGTTTCTGAGTGCAGCAAGCCTCCCAGTAGAGAATGTAATGCTGAATGAATATAAGGTCTCTCCCTGTCATGAAAATACAACTTCTTTGCCTTTCAGGGGGACGTTCTCTCTATTCCTCCAAATTCCCATCAATGAAGCTGGTGTTTCTAATTGCATGTACAGTAGGAAGGTTATTGCGCTTTGGATCAGCTTTATTATCTAAGAGTAAATCCTATGTTGGGCTTCCCCAATGGCTCTTCATTAAAGGGTCTACCTGCAATGCAGGAGATGTGGCAGGAGCTGCAGGTTTGATTCCTGGGTCAGGATGCCCTGGAGAAGGAAATGGCAACCCACTCCAGTATTCTTGCTTGGAAAATCTCATGGACAGAGGAGCCGGTCGGGCTACAGTCCATGGGGTCGCAAAGAGTCAGACATGACTTAGTGACTGAACAAAGAGTTTTACTTTTAATGCCTATTCTACTAATGTTGTAGAGATTAGGGTTAATATGGGACTGTGTCTTGGTGCTTTACGTATAGCATTTGCTTATTAAATGGTGTATTCCACAAATGTTTATTAAGCACCTATTATGTCCTAGACACTATACTGGGTCCTAGGGTATGGCAATAAATAAGATACCTGTTGTCCCTGCCCTTATGAAGCATATAGTTTAGCAGAGATAACAGCTTGGAGCAGCTCAGAAGCTTGAAAATTAAGCTATCGTCCTATTTTTCCTAAACAATCCTCTTTCCCTAAGCATTTTAAAACATTTAAGATCTTCTTTCTATAGTTTGGAACAGACTATTCCATTCCCTTCTCTAAAGAAGGGATTTTTAAAAAAAAATTGGAGGTTAATTACTTTACAATACTGTATTGATTTTGCCATGCATCAACACGAGTCCACCACAGGTACACACGTGTTCCCCATGCTTGACTTGGCTGCCCAGCAGATACTTGGCAACGCCTGGAGACAGTTTTTGTTGTTGTCACAACCTGGGGGTGTGGGGGAGCATGCTACGGGCATCTCATGGGTATGGGCCAGGGATGCTCTTAAATATCCCAAAGAGCATAAAATAGCCTCCAGCACAATCTCATCCAGGCCCAAATATCAAAATGCCAAGACTCAGAAACCATGGTCAAAAAGGGACTACTTTGTCTGCAATCTGTTATTTTTGGCTACAAAGGGAGAGAAACGCGGCACCCTCACAGCTCTCAGAAACACTGTCCCTCGGCTCCATGCTCTCGGCCACTCGCCTGTGTCACGGGCCTGAGAGGGGAGCCCTTCCAAATTCTCCATCCAGAAACACATTTCTCTCCAGAAGTGACCCTCAGGGCAGAGAGAACTGACCTGGGAGTCTGCTGTGTGCAGTATCCAGCACTATTCCTGCCTTTGGTGAGCATATACTTGACTGAGTCTCTTAGAAAAGTAAATTTTCAAACAAAAGTCTCCTGGAAAAGACTGTCTTTTCTACCGTTTGAAAACCCTAGCAAGATATGCAAAGAAGCAACATTATTTCAAGGCCACTGAACCCAACTTTTCAATTCATTTGGTTTTCTTTCTTTATTTTAAAAGCTTCTCTGGGCATGGTTAATCCAGTTTGGTCTTTAGGATGGTCTAGGCTTTCAGACCTGGTGGTTCAGAGGTTAAAGCATCTGCCTGCAATATGGGAGACCTGGGTTTGATCCCTGGGTCGGGAAGATCCCCTGGAGAAGGAAATGGCAACCCACCCAGTATTCTTGCCTGGAGAATCCCATGGATGGAGGAGCCTGGTGGGCTATAGGCTATGGGGTCGCAAAGAGTCGAACACGACTGAGCGACTTCACTTTCACTTTCTTTAGGCTTTCAGAGTGACTGGTTTTTGATCTGATGGCTCTCTTACATACGTTCAGCAGTAAATTTTGGACAAAGCCGAGAATGAGTAAGAACGAGGCAAAATAAAATGAAGCCAGAAGGAGATGGAGTCAGGGAGGGAAAGGGAAGAACCAAAGGAGGAGAGGTTCACAGGAGGGAACAAGCACACAAAGAAGGGAAGCGACCAGTCTTAAATTTCCTGGCTTTAAGAGCCCTGGCTCCCCAACTCTGTTTACTTCTTTCCCTTCTATACTGCTTTCCAGAAGCCCGGCATTGGATCCTAGCCTACTTCTCTCTCCTCCAGCTTCTGGGTAGAGGTGGAAGCTCCTGTTTCATTCCTGGGTTCTGAAGCAAAATTCTGTGTTGAAGCAGATCTGAAGAGGATGTGTTCATGAAATTCAAAACTAATTTCTCAGGCTCATTCCCCTTATCAGAGTGGATTGTCAGTAAATACATACTGTTGTTGATGATGAAGTTTGAATATCCACTAGTCAGTACCAGACACAGGATGTATGACTCATGTCCCCACTCAGGGATGGGTCAAATGATGATTCTAACTGTGACGTGAGCACTTTGAATTCTGTATTTCATTTGCCATTGGCTGAATGAGCTATGTCTTTTCTTAGAAATGAGGTTTGATTTTAAAATGTGCAAACATCTGATCTGAAAAGTGCAAAATATTTTTTTCCAGTAGACTGTTTCACTTGGAACTTGTTTCAAATGTTAGGTGTGCTGGTCCAGATTCTCGCATGTAACAGTTGGTCTGAGCCCACCCGCAGATGTTATGCCTCTATCATAAAATCATCCACAACAGAAGGTAACTTAACTGGAATCATTTGTAGTACTGGTGCTTAACAGAATTTTGTGTTCTATTAAGCCTCATTCTTCATTTTAAAAATTTGTTACTGGCTGCTGCCCTGTGTTCTATAGCACTGCTCTAATACCAAATAAGACTTTAAAAAATCTCCCCTGAGACAATGTTTCATTGCTTGCCCTGATATATTGGCCTTCAATAATAAAACTCTTTTTGACCTCAAACCTTAATGGTATAAGCACACATCTTGACCAAAGTACTTTCATTCTCCTGAATTTCACTAACTTTGGTTTTCAGTTCAACTCTTAGGGATTCAGGTAGCATATTTCCTGGCTTCCTTATGGCATGATATTTAATAAACAACCCACATACCTTGGCACAACTTCCCTGATAGATTAGTTGGTAAAGAATCTGCCTGCAATGCAGGAGACCCCAGTTCGATTCCTGGGTCTGGAAGATCCGCTGGAGAAGAGATAGGCTTCCTACTCCAGTATACTTGGGCTTCCCTTGTGGCTCAACTGGTAAAGAATCCACCTGCAATGCTGGAGACCTGAGTTTGATCCCTGGGTTGGGAAGATCCCCTGGAGAAGGGAAAGGCTACCCACTCCAGTGTTCTGGCCTGGAGAATTGCATGGACTGTATAGTCCATGAGGTCACAAAGAATCAGACACAACTGAGTGACTTTCACCTTTCACATGCCTTGAACCCAGCATGTAAGGGTTGGTTAGATGGAAGAACAAGAAGAGCTTTGCAAAATCGGTTATCAATGGAGCACACAGCTGACTGTCAGGCTGCATGGTTCGCTGAGGGCCTCCCCTTGTTCTCTGTCTCCCATCTGGACAGAGGGAGTTCTCACCAGGCCAATCTGCCTCCAGTTCTCAATAGAGTCGTTGTGCTTGAGACTGAAGCAGTCTCATCCCTGCTATGGTCTCCCTTGGGCCAGCCCAGAGGATCCCCACTCAGCCTGCCAGTCAGCTCCTCAGTCACTTCAGTCTGCTCTGTTAACAACGTGTGTCTCCCGGCCTGGAGGTCAGGCCTTTTATACGGAAGCCCCAGCTGGTGAGAGGAGCTCGAGTGATGAGGCCTGAAAATTCTTCACTCTTTGTCTTCTGATGGGTGACAGGATAATTAGTCCAAATGAGAGGCTGCCTCTCCCAGACTATATTTAGTCTAATTGCAGAGCTTTCTTTCGCCTAAAGGAGACTGGGACTCCTCCCTAGGAGACGGCAGTATCAGAAGGGGAATGCTATGGAACGGGCCGCCACCACCAAGGCAGGGGGTGCTCTCCTCTTTACCGAAGCAGGGCCCTGGTGCAGCTGGTGTCCAGGAAACAGAGCTCCTCCCCCAGCTCTGCCACACAGACTCTGCTGACTGAGGACCTTTATCCCCTTTGATTCTCAGATTTTTGTATGTTAAGTAAACATGCTAACCTCTTCCTCACAGGACAATGATGAAGATGAAATGAGATAAAGTTTGTTAGCACTTTATGAATTATAGATGTGTGAAACAGATGGAAGAATTGCCATAAATAAGAGAAGCACTCAAATTTCCCTCATTACAGAGGGCCAGAGCCGCTTAACTCTGACATGTGAGGTTCTGTCACGCTTATGAAGTACATCATCGTGTTCTCTCTCCTCCATCTCTCTAGAGCCACTCTTTCTCTCAGTCCTCAAGCACATGGTTAATGCTCAATAGATATTTGATCACAAATATTACTATTTTCAATATAATATTAAAATAAAAAAATTGATTCAATAAAGAAAAAGATACACTGCATATCTAATTGTCTAAAATATGTATTTGCAAACAATTGGGGAGAAGTGATGTTTAAAGAGCATTTAAAAAATTCCCAACAAGTATACTTAAAAGAGTATATCATATTGATCTGCCTTTACTTATCCCTTCAACTTTTAAAATTTAATCCTTTTAGGATAGTTTGACATCAATTTTTTAATATAATTTGAAATTAAAGTATTTAACTCTTCCTTTTTTCCTGATAAGACTTAAAAAAAATTCTTTGCCCTTATTTTATGTCTCACAAGTGTAAAAGAAATTTAAAAAATTGCAAATTATGATTTCTACCTAATTCAACATAGATATACTGAACTCCTACCATGCAGAACTGAAAAGAAGATTGAGATCTATAGGCTTTTTTTCTACAACTCATCCCACCATAAAATTCCAGTTACAACATACACATGGATGGATTTCCATTCACTATCCTCTATCTCAATGCTTTGAAAGTTTTCTTCAACTAATTAGCACATGTGATTCATAGTTGGATAATAATGTACTTTCCCTTCTCAGTAACTCATCCTCTACCTTCCCCCTAACCCTGGCCAAGCCTTTCAGTCAAACAATGAGATTGAAGCTTATTGCCCTAGGAGAGAAGAATGAAAACTGGCTGAAACAAAGAAGTTATAGCTCAGCTCTCTGCTTCAAGCTAGGCTTTTTTTTTTCAAGTTCATTACATCAAACTAAAAAGCTTCTGCACAGCAAAGGAAATCATCAACAAAATTAAAAGGCAACTTACTAAGTAGTTGAAAATATTTGTAAATCTCATATCTGATAAGGGGCTAATATCTAAAATATGTAAAAAAATTCATACAACTTAATAGCAAGAAAACACTCAGGGTAATTAAAAACTGGGCAGAAGCTCTGAATGGACATTTTTCAAAAGAAGACATACAGATGGGCAAGAGGTACAGGAAAAGATGCTCAGCATCACTAAGCCTCAGGAAGATGCAAGTCAAAACCGCAAGATATCACCTCACACCTGTTAGAAGAGCTGTTATCAGAAAGGCAAGAGATAGCAAATGATGGTGAGGAATGCACTGTTGGCAGGAATGTAAACTGGTGCAGCCGCTGCAGAAAACAGTATGGAAGTTCCTCAGAAATTAAAAAAATAGACCAACATATGATCTAGCAATTCCAATTCTTGTTATTCATCCAAAGAAAACAAAAACACTAGCTTGAACATATGCACCCCAAAGATCATTTCAGCATCATTTTTAATAGCCCAACATATGGAAGCAACCTCAGTGTCCATCGATGGATGAATGGTTAAAGAAATTTTATAAAAGACATGGAGGAATCTTAAATGCATATTACTGAAAGAAGGCAATCTGAAAACTTTATGTACAGTGTGATTCAATACATGACATTTTAGAAAAGGCAAAATAATGGAGACAATGAAAAGATTAGTGTTTGCCAGGTGTTGGGGGTAAGGAAAGGGATGAATAGGTGGAGCGCACAGGATTTTTAGGGCAGTGAAATCACTTTGCACCACATTATAATGGTGAATAAATGTCATTATCCATTTGTCAAAACCCATAGAAGGTACAACAGTAATGTTAACTATGAACTTTGAGTGATAACGATGTGCCAGTGGATTTTAACAAACACACAGCTCTGGTGTGGGAGGTTGGTAGTCAGGACGGTTGTGGGAGTATGTTAATGCTCCATACCTTCCCTTCAATTTTGCTGTAACCTCTGAAAGTACTTTAAAAAAAGTTTATTAAAAATTCACAAATCAAAAATTGAAAGAATTGCAAAGAGAGAGGAATCTATCACTGTAGTTGAAACTTTCCATATTCCTTTCTCAATAACTGATATAGAGCAAGTAGAAAAATCAATAAAAATATGGACAAATTTATCAACCACATTGACTTAACTGACATTTATGGTACATAATGCAGCAGACTACACACTTTTCTTTTCAAACATACTCAGTGTTATGAGCCATAAAACAAGTCAATAGATTTAGAAGAATTCAAGTCACACAAAAAGTGTGTTCTCTGCTCTGCTCAATGTTACATGGCATCCTGGGTGGGAGGGGAATTTGGAGGAGAATGGATACATGTACATGCATGGCTGAATCCCTTTGCTGTCCACCTGAAACTATCACAACATTGTTAATCAGTTATATCAGTTCAGTTCAGTTCAGTTCAGTTCATTCTCTCAGTTGTGTCCAACTCTTTGCAACCCAATGAATTGCAGCATGGAGGCCTTCCTGTCCATTAGCTATATACTCTAATATAAAATGAAAAGCTTTTAAAAACTATGTTCTCTGGCTATAATGAAATTAAAATAGAAATCTGTAAGAGATTGATACCTGAAAAGTCTTCAAATACTTTGAAACTAAATAACACATATCTAAATTACACATGGGTAAAGAAGAAATCAAAATCAAAGTTAGAATGTATCTTGAACTGCAGAGAAATGAAGCAACAGCATATCAAAATTGTTGGCATGCTACTGAAGGAGTAATTGGGGGGAGATTTATACATACTAAACATTATAAAAATTAAATTATTAATGACATCTCTTGTTAAATTAATGACATCAGCTTCTGTATTAAGACATTAGACAAAAAAGAACAAATTAAGCCTAAAATAAGCAAAAGAAATGAAACATAATAACAAGTGTTAGATAGAGCAGGAATCAATTAAAAAAACTCAGAAAAACCGATAATCAATGAATCCAAAGTTGGTTTAATATTCTGAAGCCAATCAACATAATTCATAATATTATCAAAATGAAAAAGAAAACCCATATCAAATCAATAGATGCAGAAAAAGCACTTGAAAAAATACAATTTCCACTCCTGATTAAAAAGAAAAAACAAAACCTAATCCCCAGCAGGTACAGAAGGGAACATCCTCAGCCTGATGAAGGGCATCTAGGAAAAACTTTTAGCTAACATCAAACTTAATACACTGTGTGTGGGTGTGCTCAGTTGTGTCTGACTCTTTGCAACCCCATGGACTGTAGCATACCAGACTTCCCTGTCCTTCACTACCTCCGGGAGTTTGCTCAAACTCATGTCCATTAAGTTGGTGATGCCATCCAAGCATCTCATCCTCTGTTGTCCCCTTCTCTTCCTGCCCTCAATCTTCCAGCATCAGGGACTTTTCTAATGAGTTGGCTGTTCGCACCACACAGCCAAAGTACTGGAGCTTCAGCTTCAGCTTCAGTCCTTCCAGCGAATATTCAGGGCTGATTTCCTTTAGGATTGACTGGTTTGATCTCCTGGCTGTCTAAGGGACTCTCAAGAGACTTCTCCATCACCACAGTTTGAAAACATCAATTATTTGGTGCTCAGCCTTCTTTATGGTCCAACTCTCACAACTGTAAATAACTGCTGGAGAAACCATAGCTTTGACTAGATGGACCTTTGTTGGCAAAGTGATGTTTTGCTTTGCTGTCTAGGTTTGTCCTAGCTTTTCTTTCAGAGAGCAAGTGTCTTTTAATTTCATGGCTGCAGTCACCATCTGCAGTGATTTTGGAGCCCAAGAAAATAAAGTCTGCCACTATTTCCATTGTTTCCCCATCTATTTTCCGGGAGGTTGATGGGACTGGATGCCACATGATCTTAGATTTTTGAATGTTGAGTTTTAAGCCAATTTTTCACTCTCCTCTTTCACCTTCATCAAGAGGCTCTTTATTTCCTCTTTGCTTTCTGCCATTAGGGTGGTGTCATCTGCCTATCTGAGGTTATTGTTATTTCTCCCAGCAATCTTGATTCTAGCTTGTAACCCATCCAGCCTGGCATTTCACATGATGTACTCTTGCATAAAAGTTAAATAGCAGGGTTCCTGGTTGTACTTGGTTCTATTCTCAGTTTAGGTCCAAGGACACTTTTCTGAGTTGTTGCACAGGGTGGTCTCCAAAAGTTTTGCTTTCTCAAAGATACATAACTTCTTCTAAGATCATCACTAGTTTCTCTAGTGCTATAGAGTTTTTCTTAACTCCATGGGTGGAACTTATGCTATTTCCTTAAAATCTTTCAAATTAATCTTCTCTTTGCTCAGATAAGAAAATGTCACACAAGTTTAATTTCTCTTTCAGTTTTCTTTTGCTTTTGTTTCCATTGTAAAATAAACATAAAATATACCATTTTAACTATTTTCAAGAGTACAGTTTCAAATGTACAGTTGGCATTCAGTACATTCACACCATTAGGCAACCATTGCTACCATCCATCTCTAGAACTTTAAACACTAACTCCCCTTCCCCCTCTACTCTTACTCCCTGGCAACCACCATTCTACTTTGTAGGAATTTTGACTATTCTATTGCACCTCATATAAATGGAATCCATTGTCCTTTTGTCTGGCTTATTTAACTTGGCATAATGTCCTCAAGGCTCATCCATGTTGTACTATGTCTCAGGATTTCACTTTTTTAAGACTGAATAATATCCCATCATGTGTATTGCTACATTAGATATTCATTCATTTGAGTCATTCCACCTTTTACCTACTGTGAATAATGTTGCTTGGAACATTAGTTTACAAATACTTGTTTCTGCCTTCATTTCTTTTTGGTGTGCATCCAGAAATTGCTGGATCATTGGGTGCTTCCATTTATTTTTTTTTGAGAAACATTTATACCGTTTTCCATAGTTGTTTTACCTATTTATATTTCCACCACCAATGCACAAGGATACAATCTTTCTATATTCTTGCCTACAGTTTTATTTTTTGACAATATAGCAATATGGAAGTTGTATCTCATTGTAGCTTTGATTTGTATTAGTGTTTAGCGAGGTTGAGCATATTTTCATCTGCTTCTTGGCTACCTGAACATTGTTGGAGACCTATTGTACAGAAGACAGGGATCAAGACCATCCCATGGAAAAGAAATGCAAAAAACCAAAATGGCTGTCTGGGGAGGCCTTACAAATAGCTGTGAAAAGAAGAGAGGCAAAAAGCAAAGGAGAAAAGGAAAGATATAAGCATCTGAATGCAGAGTTCCAAAGAATAGCAAGGAGAGATAAGAAAGCCTTCCTCAGCGATCAATGCAAAGAAATAGAGGAAAACAACAGAATGGGAAAGACTAGAGATCTCTTCAAGAAAATTAGAGACACCAAGGGAACATTTCATGCAAAGATGGGCTCAATAAAGGACAGAAATGGTATGGACCTAACAGAAGCAGAAGATATTAAGAAAAGGTGGCAAGAATACACAGAAGAACTGTACAAAAAAGATCTTCACGACCAAGATAATTATGATGGTGTGATCACTCACCTAGAAGCCAGACATCCTGGAATGTGAAGTCAAGTGGGCCTTAGAAAGCATCACTACGAACAAAGCTAGTGGAGGTGATGGAATTCCAGTTGAGCTATTTCAAATCCTGAAAGATGATGCTGTGAAAGTGCTGCACTCAATTTGCCAGCAAATTTGGAAAACTCAGCAGTGGCCACAGGACTGGAAAAGGTCAGTTTTCATTCCAACCCCTAAGAAAGGTAATGCCAAGGAATGCTCAAACTACCGCACAATTGCACTCATCTCACACGCTAGTAAAGTAATGCTCAAAATTCTCCAAGCCAGACTTCAGCAATACGTGAACCGTGAACTCCCTGATGTTCAAGCTGGTTTTAGAAAAGGCAGAGGAACCAGAGATCAAATTGCCAACATCCGCTGGATCATGGAAAAAGCAGAAGAGTTCCAGAAAAACATCTATTTCTGCTTTCTTGACTATGCCAAAGCCTTTGACTGTGTGGATCACAATAAACTGTGGAAAATTCTGAAAGAGATGGGAATACCAGACCACCTGACCTGCCTCTTGAGAAACCTGTATGCAGGTCAGGAAGCAACAATTAGAACTGGACATGGAACAACAGACTGGTTCCAGATAGGAAAAGGAGTACGTCAAGGCTGTATATTGTCACCCTGCTTATTTAACTTATATGCAGAGTATATCATGAGAAATGCTGGACTGGAAGAAGCACAAGCTGGAATCAAGATTGCCACGAGAAATATCAATAACCTCAGATATGCAGATACCACCACCCTTATGACAGAAAGTGAAGAACTAAAAAGCCTCTTGATGAAAGTGAGAGAGGAGAGTGAAAAAGTTGGCTTAAAGCTCAACATTCAGAAAATGAAGATGATGGCATCTGGTCCCATCACTTCATGGCAATAGATGGGGAAACAGTGGAAACAGTGTCAGACTTTATTTTGAGGGGGCTCCAAAATCACTGCAGATGGTGACTGCAGCCATGAATTAAAAGACGCTTACTCCTTGGAAGGAAAGTTATGACCAACCTAGATAGCATATTGAAGAGCAGAGACATTACTTTGCCAACTAAGGTCCGTCTAGTCAAGGCTATGGTTTTTCCAGTAGTCATGTATGGATGTGAGTTGGACTGTGAAGAAAGCTGAGCACCAAAAAATTGATGCTTTTGAACTGTGGTGTTGGAGAAGACTCTTGAGAGTCCCTTGGACTGCAAGGAGGTCCAACAGTCCATCCTAAAGGAGATCAGTCCTGGGTGTTCATTGGAAGGACTGATGCTAAAGCTGAAACTCCAATACTTTGGCCACCTCATGCAGAGAGTTGACTCATTGGAAAAGATTCTGATGCTGGGAGGGTTTGGGGGCAGGTGAGAAGGGGACGACAGAGGATGAGATGGCTGGATGGCATCACCAACTCGATGGACTTGAGTTTGGGTAAACTCCGGGAGTTGGTGATGGACATGGAGGCCTGGCATGCTGTGATTCATGGGGTTGCAGAGTCGGACATAACTGAGCGACTGAACTGAACTGATAAAAGTCCTTTACTCAAGTCCTTTATTCAAGTACTTTTTAAATTGGTTATGTTTTGGAATTTCTTATATACTCTGAATATTGATTTAATATAATTTGTAAATATTTTCTCCCATTCTGTGGGCTGTCTTCTCACTGTTGATTATGTCCTTTGATTCACAAGTTTTTAATTTTTAATGAAACCCAATTTATCTTTTTTCACTTGTGCTTTTGGCATCATATCCAAGAAATCATTGTCAAATCCAACTATGATTTTTCTTGTTTTCTTTAAAGAGTTTTAGCTATGTTTAAGCCTTTCATCCATTTGAGTTAGTTTTTATGTATGATGTAGAGGAAGGGTCAGATTTTATCTTGCACATGGATATCAAAATTTCCCAACATTTATTGAAAGACTGCCCTTTTCTCAGTGATTTGTCTTGGCACCATTATCAAAAATTACTTGACCATGTATTCGAAGGTTCATTTCTGGGCTCTCTATTCCATTTGCTTCCATTTCTGTCATTATGCCAATACCACTGTATCTTTGTAGTATGGGTTTCAAGTTTTGAAATACATTAACTCTTTATGGCTCATGTTGAGTTCTCTGCCTGGCACTCTGTAGTACCCAAATTTAGCCAGGACCCAGGAACAACTGTGCAATCAGGTACAGGGGAACGGGAAACAAACAGCTGAGTCATTCAATATGGTGTCTGGTTTCTTTGGAAAAGAAAAGGCACAGTCACTAGAGTAAAACTGTATGCCTTTATTCAACATAAAATGAGTCATTAAGATAAAATACAGTTTTTCCATGTGCAGAAACATTATAATACATTCAATCCTGAAGGTAGTTTTATACGACCAATAAGAGGAACAGTCTAAAAGTGGAAGAATAAAGACAAGAGTGAGAAGGAGCTAAAAGGCAGAACTTTATCTGTCAAAGTGCTAAGGCCTATGCGTACAAAAATTTTAAAGTAAGACCAACTAAGGTCATTTCTTCCATTCTTGATTTCTCTTGGTGCTGGTGAAAGTCTTAGGGTATGATGTAATGAATCACAGAATTAATATGGGTTTAAAAAAAATATGTCATAGCACTTATGGTTAAAAGTTTTTAATTTCTAGTTTCATTTGTCATGTACTCTAGATCTTTCATGGGTTCTAAAAATTTCATAAAACTTTCTGATAACAAACTTGCTCTTCAATAAGTTTATTATCAGAGTAAAGCTGTCAGATCCTTTTCAGCGCATTCTGTCTCTGTATACAACGAACAGGAAACCAATTTTGAGACTCTGTAAGAGTTTTGTTAATTTAAAGCTTGTTCAAAATGGTTACATGTGGTTTCAGCTGGGTTCCTTTCAAACCACTATGCCTGAAAACCTAAAATGAAAACAATGGCTGACATGGAGTTCAAGTCCAACTCCGGTGTTTCTAAGCTCTGAAAACATTAGACACTTTTTTTTTTTTTAAAGAATTGACCCAAGAAATATGATTTTACGTACCACACTTTCCATAGGAAGGACATAGATAGTGTGTATAATAATAGTTCTAAAGTATCTTCAGGTATTTTAATAGCATTTAATGCATTGCTTTCTTATTGGGCTAATCTGAATATTAAATATTTACAAAGAAGACACAAGTGCTTTAGTTGGTTTAATATAGAATTTGTCTGAGCCCATGTCTGTATCACTTAGCCACAGGTGCACAACCTTAAATGCTGAGCAGTGGCAAAAGCTGTCCCTAGATAATATGGTTCAATAGAAAACCACCACATCGCTTAGCCCACAAAATGCCTCACATCAAATTCCATGTTCCAGTCATGGCAATTTATTATAATATAGGAATCCAAAACCTTAAAAAAAAAAAAAGGTCCAGTAAAAGGATAAAAAATTTTGTTTTAATCTATCTTAATCCAATCTTGGATTTATCTTTCTTCTTCCCTATGCACTCACTAAGCTTTGCAGCCAAGATGAAAATCAGGATTTTCCCTTCAGTTTCTTCTGAGCTTGAAGAACCAGGAAAGCTGAATTTGCAGTTATTCTTCATGAGTGCCGGTTATCTAGTCACAGCCCACCTCAACAGCTGATCAGCTCTCTCTTCCAAGTTTAGTCTGTGACAAGGAAATCTTTGTAGGCATGCCTTTTTTACGTTAAGACTGAGAGATACAGGGTGGTACAGAGACTCCTTAGCTTATACAGTCCTTATAAAAGGAACCCAATCTTCTGTTTAAAGTCATTACGTGTAAGGAAAACACAGGGTATCCACCCTTAGCTCCTGGACAGACTTGAGACTGGATTACATGGTAGAATACATCTAACACCTTTTTGACTGAAAGGTGAACATGGATATTTTGGAATACAGAAATTCAAGCTGCAAGCCCATAATCCAGGTAAAGAAAGTTCAAAAATAAGCACTGAGAAAATAAATTTATCCTTTTAAAATCTTTCTACTGGAAAATCATAAGGAATTAGGATTTAGGCCACTTTATAAAGTGTCCTGCTGAAGCCTCTTTTAATTCAAGTTCTGTGTAGAAAGTGGGTGGAAAAAGTCAATTCTACAATACTAGAATGAAAAGAACATTAATTTTATCCATAATGGAGGGGAAAAGGGAATGAAAATATCTTTTTAAGTTTTAAATGAATACACTTCCTTCTCACCAGTCTACAAGATGGAAATCAAGCTCTTTTATTTCCTTTAGCGTATTTTGACAGGAAAGCTGCTTTATTCACCAAACTGTAAAAAAAGTGTTAGTTGAAAATAAGATGAAGTATCTTTACTGACATACTGAACAGAATGACTCTCAATCTTGGTTTTACCAAGATATTTCTTGAAATTTCTATTAATCTCTAGATCTTCAAATGATAGTGGTCAAAAGGAGGTAAATTTTATCAACCTGGCTCACTTCCACACTGAATTTTCATGCAGGGGCAATGCCCTTTTCTTTCTTCCTGTTTTGCCACTGTGCCTTGCTCAGTGCCTCAAAGACCTCTATTTCATAGTTCATTTACTCTTATTAAATTTCCAATGCATCTTGGGAAATAGCATATATTACTCCTTGAGCTCTTAACTAGACACATGCTATATGGTTACTCCTTTAGGAAAGCCTTTTACATGACTGCTTTTACCTTTGCTTAACTAGAACTTTAGCACAGTTCATATATAGGTGTTCAAAAGATATTTGAATATCATGATTTATGTACAGAAACAACTAGAAAACACTGTGAAATTTGATTTGTGGAGACCACTGTTGGTCAACTAGTGTTAAAAAGCAATGAACACAGGTTTCTAAGACTCTGTGATGTAAAGGAAAGCCGGGGATCCAGTTTGAAGCTGTGTCTGGGGTATTGCTTTTTCAACCAACTCCAGTCCTTGGGGTCCTATGTCACTACCTGAATATGAATTTTACTTCCTGTGAGGTAGGTAGGAATAACACTAAGTATGCATTAGAAATTGGGGAGGGGCATGGTGCATTTTTATAAATGGTTATCATGAATTGGTTCACACACTTTGAATTTATTTTACTTTCATTCTTACCTACCAAATATGGGAATTATGAGGCACATGTTCCCTGAGGATTTTTTTCCTTTAGAAATAGTGTTTTGTCAGCAAAGATTTAGTGCTGTTCTCTTAGGCGTCTATTTTCAACATGTTTGGGCAACCCTATGTATGAGTTTTCATTTTTAAAATAAGGCTGTCTGTTAGGAAAACATTCTCAGGACTTCCCTGGTGGTCCTCTGGTTAAGACTGCATCCTGAATGCAGGGAGCATGCGCTTTATCCCTGGTCAGGAAGATAAGTATACCCAAAGTGGCATACTTCTTTAAAGTATTTTATGTATTCTAATTTCCAAAAATTGCAATTTTTCACCACAGCAATTATGGGGAGAACTAGTAAACTACAATTAAGTGTTTCATAGGTCATTAAGATATATTCTTCAAACTCTGACCTTACTTCTTTCAGGTCACCAATAAAGCTATATATTATTCATTTTTAAAGAATGGGCTATATATCTTTATTTCCAACGGCTGACTAGGTATCCTGCTCCTCAGTCATATCCTAGAACTAAGTCTTTACAATCTCAAAATGGCTTCTGGAGAGCAGGACTCCAGGCAATCTCTAGGTTTGTGGTTAACCTCTCCTCTTAACATTTGGCTGGGTCCTCATTTCCATTAACATATTTCTTGGCATTAGGAAGAGCAACATTCAAGTTTTCTTAGCCCTTCTATCTCCAGATCAATTGGAAAAGACATAAAACTGGCTATGAAATTCACTTCTCAAAGAAGGAAAACAGAATGATTTCTATTATCTTCACGAGATTATTTCTTCATGTAAACCCTATGACCTGAAGGTGGTGGCAGAGAATGTTAATGAATTAACCACTGTGAAAAAAGAAAAACCTACATCCCCCCTTACAGGTATTTTCTTATCATTCTTTGTCTTAGAAGTAGACTACATTAAAAAAGAATGCACTGTTTTGACTTTCCCAGCAGGAGGTGGTTAGGAGAGAAAAAGAATTTAATGTTGAAAGCACAGAGACAGACAGATTGGGAGAACGTAATGTTTTTACTAGAGTTCTGAAAGAAGTAACTACCCTGATTTATCACAAATTTCTCATTTTACTATCTTCTGTGCAATCTGTTGATAATCTTCCAATAGTAGTATAAGGCAACAACTGAGGGCCCTCACCCACACCACTTTCACATGTATGTCAGACCTCAAGATGCATCAAAAACTCCAAGGTTGTTCATTTCCACTTTAATTGTCTTTTACTTAATAATAAAATGAAAAATAAGAATATATGAATACATACAATCTATATACATATATTTATTGCAAATACTTAAAATTCTTATGTAAAATGATTTTTCTATACTTGTGAAAAAATATGTTTTTAAATGGTGTTGACACCAACTTCTCTGTACATACCCTCAATTCCAATGTTAACAATTCCTTTAAAAAGGCAAGACACAAAAGTTTACATTTACCAAACCAGTCTCTACAAACCTTTAAGCCAGAAGGAAAAAAATAGCTCGTGGTAAATAAGTCAATATTCTTTTAAAATAAAAAATAAACTCCAAAACTTCCCCTTATTGCATTTTTTTTTTAAATAATCTGAGTGTCTTTGAGTAACTTTCTTTGAAATAATTTGTGCCTTAACAGTGAGGTCCTACATTAAACATACCTTATATGAGAAATTCAGTCTTCCACTGTCACTTTTTACATAGATATTAAAATATATATTACTTAAAATATATTACTGGAAAGCTATTTTTTAAAATTGATCTTTAATAGTTGTATCAAATGTAAAGCATTAAAAAAAATAAAGTAACCAAGAATCTATGAAGCTCTTACTTCAACTTTAGGAACTGTTTTACCTATTGTTCTCTTTCAATAGGTTATGT
Source organism: Aepyceros melampus (assembly GCA_006408695.1). NCBI lineage: Eukaryota > Metazoa > Chordata > Mammalia > Artiodactyla > Bovidae > Aepyceros > Aepyceros melampus. The sequence goes on along the minus strand of SJXQ01009506.1, from coordinate 125,030 downwards.
AGGTATTGAAACACAGTAGGAAAGATCCCTGCTTATTACCATATTTCTGAGTCTCTTTGGACTGAAAGCTACCCTTGGCCAAGTTTGTTTTTTCTTTCACTTAGCATATTGTTGTAATGAAATGGGGAGACTTCTCTCCTTGCTGTGAATTGAAATCCCTAGGTTGCAGAGAAAACCCTAGTACTGCTTCCTGACAGAGCTCTAAACAGTGATGTCATAACCAGAGAAGACCCCCTCATTTTAACAAATAATTTCACCCAAGAGGCCTCAGGACTCTTAGGTGAAGAAAGGCAGTAAGAAATCAGGATGGTAAACTATCCGATTATGAATGAGTTTATGCCTTCACCTGGAAGGCAATACGGTCTTCTTCTGGCTATTTATTTAAATCTGTGAGATCTACACTGTGTGCCTTCCCAGCCCACGTAAGTATCCTTTCCCGCCACAAGAAAAATTTCCCATCTGCCAGGTCTGATTTTTTAAAAATGTTACATGGGGTACTACAGACAGCTTCAGTATCTTCAACATGGGTTATTATGTAGCGCAAACAACTTCAGGTTATTTGGCTTTTTGTTTAATAGGAGGAAGAATTTTAATTAAAATTTTAAAGATTCAGGGAGCCTTTTCTACTAGACAACTTAGAATATTCGTGAGACTGAGGTGATAGATACATCACTAATACCATCTCCCCAAGGTGACCCGCCCACAGTAGAAGGTTATCTGAAGGCAAAGAAGATACCCTGGAGGCATCAGCATCAGGCACCATGCCTGACTAGTCACTGGAAATAGTGCAACTTAATACCATAAAAACAAGCTGAGCACTTATTAGACACATTCCAGACTGAACTGAAAGTAACTGAAAACCTAAGATTAAAAACTGCTTGAAAGGTACTGGGATATGATATTCTAGTAATTTAAAGGTTTTCTTGTTCCTACTGCTTCGTTTTTGAAAGAGCCAGATTCTAATTTTTGTCCTTTCAGCTCAGTCAGCATTGTAAGATGAACTTCTACCTGGCACCACTGTTTTGAAACAAACTGATAAACAGACTGCATTCAATTTTGTACAAATCTAACAGAATCTATTTTCTCATTTAGCCAAGATTGAGGCAGTGCACTTAGCTGACGATTACTATTTTATTAGCTGGGGATTATTTGTAAAGAGAATCTGGTAAATGGTACTGCTTAGGGCCTCTCTTCAAGGGCCTGGGTCAAGATGAATAGGCACAATATGGTTTGCTCTCTAAATGGACCTGAAAATCCCTGATTGCCTTTCCTCCTTTCCTGGTTAGTCTGTCCATCCTTTGATGAAGAGAACCATGGAGGAGAGACTCTAAAATAGGAAAGGCGTGAAGAAAAAAAAAATCCTTTTGAAAATCCAAATTGATCGTTCCAAGTTCACCATTGGGTCAGTTCTGCAACAGTCAACCACTGCAGGCAGGCAGGCCATCCTTCAGTCCTGCCACTAAAGTGGGGAGTGAGAAAGCTGGGAATGGAGAGTTTTTAACTATCAACAGGTCTTTTAAACACTCCTTGGGATTACCCAGGGCACTGACAATTTGAGAACAGAACCATGGTTTTTTATTTCTACTGGTTACTGGCTGGAGAACTTGCTCCTTATCCCTGATCCTTGCAGATTTCTTATCTGTTAGCTATGTGTGTGCTGGAAGAAAAAGGGAAGTCAGAAGAACATTAAATTGTCTTGGCTGAAATAGAACACAGATATTAATCCTCTAGTTGCTTTGGACCATAAAAAACTCAGAAACAAACAAAAAACAGAAGTAAATAGTTTCTTGTGGGATTTGAAAGTATTGAGTGTAGGTATAATTTGAGAGGTGAGGTAGGGAGGGGTGGGTAATACAATGGGGGCAAAGCTAAGATTATTCCTGTCTACTTTCCCCTATTTGGAATGTGACTTAACTAAGTTTAAACTGTTCTGCATTTTGTATGTATCACACCCACGACAACTGTGCTAGGTGGCACTAACATGTCCTTTACACACATGAAATTAGGAGATTTGAAATCAATATGCAAACGATGCACACTGACAATCCCCAACTTTTTAATACCAAGTTCTGGTAAACTGTAGATTTATTTCCATATTCTTTAACCAGGACCCAAACACACGTATTCAAAAATCCTTCAGTTACGAGAGACAGGATTCAACAAAAAGGAAACAAAAAAAAGAACAAACAAAAATTTGGAGCTGATTTCTCTTCCTTTCTAGATGTTCACTTAGTCATTCACTAAAGCCCCCTTACATTAGAAACTTCTAATGTGTATACAGCAGTAATCCAAAACAGGGGACATGCTTTCTAAAATAGGAAAAAGTGCCTGACTTTTACAATGTGTATGCCACATATATGTTCAAAGTAATATAATTAAGATGACTTCCATGCTCCTCAAACCCTTGGGAGGTCAAAACAGATATAACAGCATGGGGCAAATGTGGTTTAATGAGTTTTTCTACCTGTTGATACAGCTGAATGTAGAACATTAGGTAACAGGTTGGAGAGAAGAGGGGGAGAGAGAGGGGCTACTTTGTTTCTAGTGTTAAAATTGTCTTCCAAAGTTCCTTAAATTCAGTTCAACAATTTATGCACCTTAACTCCGCTTACCCAACAGAACACCCTATCATTGACATTTCTTGTTAATTTTCTACAAGTATTTCAAACTTGTTTGTAAGCTCCCATGAATGACTAAATCTTCAGAGATTATTGCTGGAATCACTGCCCTGCACAGGGGATGGTGACCTGAGGGGTCTAGTGAGGCAACTCTTTCATAGTTCACACTCTCTTCAGGGCAAGAAGTGGGAGTAGGGAATGGCAGGGATTCACAAACCACAAGTAGACTGCCTGGCAATAGGACTAGCCTGTGGAAACCAAGAACCAACGCAGAACTTTCAGAGTCAGAAACACTACCCATGAAATTAATGCCTTACCAAAAATAAAAACTGGAGCAGGTTCCACCTAGGTAAAGGGACTGAGTAAACCCTCAATCTAAATTTTGCAAAGGCTGAAGAATCTATGTAAAGCCTGCGGTCAGACTGCCAAGACATAATCAACATGAACAGTCATTTCCTCAGACCATTCCTCCACTCCTTCCTTTTCCTAGCCTCTTAGGAAAGGGCAGAAGGGAAATTGCTGCCTTTTGCCATGTGTGGCATTAAATTTTTCAATCACATGAAGTGGAACAGCAATCTGAAGTCAAAGTAATACATCATTACCTAAACACCTGGAAAAGTGTTAAAACGAGATGTGACATATTTACATGATTTTATAAGTGCAAACTTGTCACAAATTCACAAAGTATAGCTTGACTTGGACTTACTATACACGGTGCTCTTTCTCTAAAATGTAAGATCTGTACTCTGTGTTCCTGATTAAGCAACACTTGTCTCTTAGGACAACTGAAACTGAAACCTACTTGTTTATTTCTATGATTCCAAAAGAAGCAAAAACCACATCTGTCAACCCTTCCCCATTCTTGTCTCCTTTACAGAGAGCTCTCCTTCTGATCTCATTACCGAACCACAAGGCAGGAAACACAGAGTTTGGAGGGGCCGATGCAGTCATCGTGGCAAAAGGCTCCGCAGCCCTTGCACATGATCATGGCTTTCAACCGGCAGTAACACTTGGAAGGCGTGTCCTCTATACTGCTCTCCTCAGGAAGGCCTGAACAGGAATGGTCTGGCCATGGTTGCTGGCATTCATGGCCTGGCTGGCAGGGATGGCTGTGACAGTCACTGAAAAGGACATGACATCACCAACATTGCTAGACACCTGACTACAGTCGGGCATCCCCGGGACAGAAGAGTTATGATCCATGTCCGATGAGGTGGAGACGTTGATCATGCCTCTGTAGCTTGGCCCGATCTGTGTGGGGCTCCCATACAGCTTTGGGGTTTGCAGTGGTGGAAGGAGGAGAGATTGATGGGTAGGACTGTCTGCAGGCAGAGGAAGAGACGTAGAATTGAAAAGCTCTGGGCTGCTCCGCATGGTCTTACCTCTCACTGCATGAGCCATCTGCTTCTGCGCTGCCTGAATAAAATCTCTGGCTAGGGTCTTCTCGTCAAAGGTTTGGCCTCGAGTGAACAGGTAATTCTCCTTACTTAAAGGGGTTTGCTCAGGCACTGGTGTCTCTGCCTTCACATTCTTTTTAGCTGAACAGTCACTGGTGGACAGGGTTTCTCTACTGTGGGGTCCTGAACTTGCATCACACTTGCCAGAACTCTGAGAAGCCTGTGGCTCCTCCTTCACCAGGACAGATTCTTGCTCATCACCAGTACTTTCCTCGTCAGTATCATCTTCCTTCCCGCTGCTACTATCTCCTGCTGCATTTTTACAGTCTGTGTATCCCATTTTCAAGGCCTCAGTGGGGCTACTCAGACAAAACCGGTCTTCAGGGTTCAAAGAATGGGTCCTCCTAAAGCTCTCTGAACCCCGGCCATAGGTGGAAATATTAAGTAAGTAGTGACCTGCCATTGCAGGCTTGGATGTCCTTCTGCCAGCAAAACCCAGCATGAACCTCTGGCTTGTGGAAATGTCCTCTAACGGGAAACCTGAGTGAGTAAAGTTGAATTGCGAGGGCTGCACAAATGAAAAAATGTTCTGCCTCCGAACCCTCTGGCTGAGAGTCTGAAGAATCTGATCTTGGGTGGCCTTACTGAGTCCTTCTTGGTACTGGTGTGTGCAATGCCAGAGTCCCTTAGATCCTTACCTGAAAAGAGCTGCAGGGGTCTTGGAACCTGGGGGAGCTGCTTACTTTGCAAAGTTTTACCCAGGGGCTGTGCAGCTGGATGGGACTGTCTCTCGTGAACTTCCTCTCTGGTGCTGTTCTCTGTCACGCTGGTACCTACGAGTGCTCCTACCCCCTTCTCCTCTTTTGTAGTGAGTGGAACAGTTTTCATTTCAACTTTGGTGAGAGGTTTAGGCAGAATTTGCTCCATGGGAACATCTTTGCCCTGCAGCAGCTGAGTTACCAAAGGATTATTAGCAGGGATACTAGAGCTTGGCCTTGAAATGGGTCCATTCATATGTGAAGAAGTTCCCGGAGTTTTAAGGCTAGAAGCTGCCGGCAAAGTGCTCAAGGATGGAGCTGATCCGGTAGGCGCTGTGGTTACGCTGACCTGGGGCACAGGGAGCTTCTCTAAAGTGGCTGTTGTTAACAGAGATGTTAAAGGGGAGACGGTTGTATCCACTGAAGCGCTAGCACTTATCTCTGCTGAGGCCAGAGGATTTGGGGCATTCTTACTAAAACTCGCTTTAGGCTCCACTGCGCCAGCGGCTGCAAAATGAACAGGTGAGGCACCCGTGATCGGAGCAGGATCTGCTGGAACTGGAGGTGCCTTCTCCTGCCTACTGTTACTGGGCGCTTGGGGCTGGCTAAGAGAGGCCACCGTGCCTGTTGCCCTGGGGGAATTTAGTTTTTCATTACTTAATTTTCCTAAAGCTGGCGGGAGTGCATGAATGTGGGCTGGTGAGGGGACACCTGCGCATGCTCCACCGACGGCAGATGGGGGAGGCACTGAGGGGGTTTGCTGTAGTTGTGCTCCAGGGCCACTATGAGGCTGTGGCTGGCCTGTGGTCCTGGTCTCAGACTGGGGCTGAGTGTCTGGCCCAGCGGGTAAAAGCTCTCTCGGACCTCCCCTGCTTCCAGTTCCTGCCAGTTCCAGTGCGGGGCCCTTGCCAGGCTCACTGACTCCTGTCTCTTAT
>SJXQ01009506.1:0-119185 GCA_006408695.1 Aepyceros melampus | reverse complement strand
GCCTCTGTCTGAGTCAGGATCCCCTCCTCTAGCAGTTCTCCTTTCACCCCCCTCCCCTGGACCCTGTCCACCGCCTGGGCCAGGTCCTGGAATGGTCCCTCCAACTGAGGCGGCAGCAGCGGCGGCGGCTGCGGCGGCGGCAGCTGCCCTCTGTGCTTTGACAAGCTGGGCTTTTGCTTTGATGTCTGCAAGGGTTCTGGCTCCTGTTCTGTTAGGACTAGTGATGGAGATTGGAAAACGAGCCCTGGGAGAGACCTGCGATGTAGGAAACGGCATGGGAGAGATTCTGGAGACCGGGATCTGAAAGAATTAAGGGGAAAAAAAACAACAGAGCTTAGCTTTCTTTTATAAGAGTAACAAAACTTCATTAACACAAATTCTCAGAATAGGGTGAACGCTATCACAAGGACGCGAAGCCTGTGGCTAACAGACCAATCAATGGAGACAGCCACACAGGTCTGTCTCTAGGGTCCTTTCACCTCCTCTACTGGTGCCAAAGACTCTCCTCTGTTGACATTCACTCTCACCCACTCACAAAGCTCTTTTCTCAACACAATTCTGTCTTAATGTCACTACTACTCACAACAGCTGATCATTTAAGATACAGACCTTTCTATGATATCTGTATTTTAAAATGTGTGCAAAAGCAAGAAAAGAGAAACAGAAAAAATAAAGTAGCACACTATTGTTGCTATTTAGTCACGAAGTCATGTCCTTCTTTTTGTGACCCCATGGACTGCAGCCCACCAGGCTCCTCTGTCCATGGGATTTCCCAGGCAAGAATACTGGAGTAGGTCGCCATTTTTTCTCCAGGGGGGTCTTCCCAATCCCAGGATCAAACCTGTGTCCCCTGCATTGGCAGGAGGATTCTTTACCACTGAGCCACCTGGGAGGCCTGTCTTTTATTTCTTGGCTTTACTACGAAGTCCAGGGAAAATTTCTTGTTCGCTTTTACACACTCACACATGTACACCTAAGCATACAGGCTGAATTATCTCAAAGTACAGAGGCCTCTGGATAGCACCAGAAGAAAGACAATGTGTAACCCACTCCACCCACCCAAGGAGGAGTACATACATATTGTCTACACTATGAACCAAAGTCATTCTCACCGCCTGCTAGCATTATATTTGTGGAGCTTTAAAAAAATATATGTGCTCTAAGTCCTAACTCTAAAATTAAAAATCAGAACTCCCAGAGAAAAAATGCATTTCTAAAAACCTTGTGAGGAGATTCTGAATGCGTTAGGTCTGAAACCACTGATTTTCACATCATAAAATATATTTGATATTTGAAGACTGATTTCTGTTCAAAACAACACTCTGAAATCTATTGGAATGCATCAGGATGCATCAATCTTAAACCTTCTAATAGCTGGTAAAGTTAAAAACAGAAAATAATGGTTACAGATGTTCTAGGGCATTTAACTAAAAAAATTAAGCCACTGAGCCCAAAGATAATGCATCTTTCTGGAACTCCTTAACTGAGATTAATAAAGTCACTAAGGATTTTGCCTTGCTGGCAATATTCATTTCTGAAAAGGTCAGCAGTCCTGAAAAACACTCTCTTTCAGAAGTTAGACCTATGAGATTGTATAATACTTGTCATAAAGCCCACATATTTCTCATCTTGAGATATACTGAACCTCTATCTCAAAGTTGAATCTATTTTACATCCAACTGCACACAGTATTTCAGAAGCTGCCCAGAGTAAAGTCGTTTATTACCCCTTAGTAATACCATCTGGAACAGACAATTAATAGGGAGAAAAAAACAGATGAAACTAGAAAATTAAAAACAAGAACATAAAAAGCACAGTTGTTTAGAGAATCATATATAGGATTAAGAACAAACCATCTTACATCAGAATAACCTTGAGAATAATAAGATATTCAGCACAATAAATGATATCTATCATAATGACTGAAAATCATCAATAACATGTTGATGAAATAAGGATAATACTTCAAAGTGGTTAAAATAAAAAATTTTAAGCTTAAAAATAATTTTTTATTTATGTAACTAGTCCTATTATCTTTTTATGTAGAATAAATGAGATGTAATACTTTTTTTTTAATTATGAAAACCACACAAGGTTTCTAGGCATTGATAACAACTGCAACAACTTAACTTACTGAGAAGCCCTCTCTCCTTGTATAGAAAAGGAATTAGATTCTTTCTGTTATACCTGTATACTGAATGGAAAATATACAATGTATGTCTGAGTTTTCTATCTCTGTCTGTAGCTATATATATATGTATATATTTTATATTATATATATATGTAGGATAGATATATGTGCATATATAATTTTATACTATAAGACATTGATAATAAAATTCAAATTTTATTTTTCTACTTAAGTTTTGTTTAAAAGATTTGTTCTAAATTACATTAAGCTTTGTCTCAGAAAGAGGGATTTGGATAAAGTCTAAGGTAAGAGAATTATAATACTGAAGTCACTTCTGCTAGAAAGCTTTGAAATGAGGCAGGAGTGAAAAAAAAAAGGGGGGTGGGGGGAGAGTTAAGTAATAAATTTGGTCCCAAAAGATTTAAGTTTTCAGTGCAGAGCCTCTTTGGATTAGCAGAAAGATGTGGAAACAGAAATGATGGTTCTTACCCAGTGTCATTTATATAAAGTAAAACCTAAACTGTAACTCAGCTCTCAGGTCTAGAGATAAGATAAGCTTCAAAGAAAGGTTTCTCATATTTTTAAAGAAGAAGAACGAGTGATTATTATAAAATGAAAATCTCCAGCAAAGCATGAGTGCATCCTAATGGTAGAAAAATATCAAAAAAAGGAAAAGGAAAAAGGAGATTCCTGAGTGCTGAAACTACAAAATTTAAAATAAGAACAGCATAGTATTAGTAAAAAGAAGCAAAATGGAGAGGAGTCTCATAGTGCATGAAACAGGTCGGGTACTTCTAACGGAGTATTTCAAGGGTTATTTCCAGTAGGACTTCGGTTCACCTAAGTTAAATTTAAAAAGGGAAAAACATATTTCTATTTGGCTTATTTATTAACTTATATTCCAATTTGAATGAATAATACCCAGTGCCGGAGTTCATGCAGACACAATAATACTATTAATAAAAAACATTAAGTCAATAAATATGATTAATGAAATGAAGAATGAACTGAAAACTGATGTTAGGCACAAGACCAAGTACACACGAAGGTAGTGACACTGGTACAGAAATTTAAAAGATCTCGATACACAGCAATATATGGCTAAAGCACAAGTTAATCACATATCCAAAGCAGTAGAGCTTAGGAAGGCTACACCATCTTACTAAAATCCCTCAAGGGACCAGTGGAGATTCATGGCAGCCACACACATTTCCTATAAAAGGACAGAACTAAAAGGGAGTTCAGACCCTCAAAACATCAAATCAGTTATGGCAGCAAGAAAAGGGTCAAGGTACACTTAAACATCATGGCTCTTGATACAAAGATACATGATCTCTTACATCAATGACCTCCTCCTGTTTACTATTATACTTAACAGAATACATTCTGTAATTGTCTTAAAATACAAGAGTAGCCAGCAGGGAGGGTGGGTGTAAGTGGATTACATTAGATTCTCAGATATTTGAATAAGTATTCAAATCCCAATAAAGATCTGTAAGCCTGCACTTCTAAATGCCTGTTTCTTAATAATTTTACTCATATATGACCATGGTTACACACATATCAAATACATACCACTGCTTCCACATTAAGAAACATCACAAACACTTGAAATTTAGTAGGCAAAACCAAAAACTTGTTCAGGCCATCTCTCTTCTTCAATTCTTCCTTTCTTACCTTGAGGGGTGGTACTCTCCGCACCTGGAACCTGTCCCCTCTACTGAGAAAGGGCTGTGGGGAACCTGAAATGGCTGCTGGTGCTGGCGATGCTCAGTGACACGCGGCCTTTTCTCCCAACTTGTCGGGGCCTCTTCTTGGGTGAGAGAAGATTTCCTCTTGAGGCTTTCCGGGCTGTGATCAGCCAGAGTTGATGGAGGCTCTTTCATAGTTGTCTCCTGTGGACCTGCTTCTACTGTGGGCTTCACTACTGTTGTTTCTACCCCAGGACTCTTGGGTTTGCTCAGGGAAGTAACTAAAGCTTCCTGGCTTTCATTTTGATTATAATTTGAAGGTGTAGTGAGATGATTCTCTTTCTCAGATTCCTGTTCAGCAGAGGCAACTGGCTTTTGCTCCACAAGAGCCTCATCCTTTGGGCACTTGATGGGAGGAATGCTGCTAAGCTCATTTGTATTGGTAGCTGGGGAAAGAAGGGGCTCTGTGGAGTGTGGCTGCGTCTTATCTTGGCTTTCATGCTCTTCCTTTCTGACTGGTGATGGCATCTGCAGTACTTCTTCTTTAGATTCTAACTGGGGAATTACTGGGACTACACTGACAGGTGAGGCCTCTGAAGGAAGTGTAGATTTTGGTTGCTCAGCTGGGGTTTTCTTTACTTTGGGATCATTGGGTGAAGCTGTCAATTTCTTTGAATCTTCAAGACTCAGGCCAGAACTAAAAGGTGGAAGAAAAAAATACTGTAGTTGAGAAGTCGCCTATGTTATTGAATATATTATGAGATAATGTATATGGCAATATCTGGAAGAACCTGTGATACTTAGTCAGTAGTCTTTATATATTATCATCACTATTAGTAATATTAGTGAAAGGTCTGGAGCTAGAGCACCTAGATTCAAATCCTGTCTCTGATACCTCCTATCACATACCTCCTATGTGATACTGAGTGAGTGAGTAGCCTCTCTGTCTCAGTTTCTTTAACAGTGTTGTTGTTTAGTCGCTAAGTCATGTTTGACTCTTTGCAACCCCATGGAATGCAGCATGTCAGGCTTCCCTGTCCTTCACTATCTCCCAGAGTTTGCTCAAATTCAGTTCATTGAATTGGTCATGCTATCCAACCACCTCATTTCTTTAATAGTACATTGAGGCTAATCACGTCACAGTGTTGCTAGGATGAGCAACTAATGCATGTAAAGTACTTAGAACAGTGTACCTAGGACATAGTAAAACCTCAATGTAATGTTAATTATTATTATTACTTCTGCTTACAAAGGAGCTACACTGTCTACAGGCATGCACCACAGACTTCCCACAGAGAAGTGAAAGAAGCGAAAGACTCATGTCCCGTAGGATTGTGGGTCTGGACTGTAATCAGCTTGAACAGCAAGGTTATCAAACCAGTCCATCCTAAAGGAAATCAATTCTGAATATTCACTGGAAGGACTGATGCTGAAGCTGAAGCTCCAATACTTTGGCCACCTAATGCTAAGAACTGACTCACTGGTAAAGCCCCTGATGCTGGGAAAGACAGAAGGCAGGAGGAGAAGGGGACAACAGAGGATGAGATGGTTGGATGGCATCACCGACTCAATGGACATGAGTCTGAGTAAGCTCTGGGAGTTGGTAATGGACAGGCAAGCATGGTGTGCTGCAGTCCACTGGGCTGTAAAGAGTCAGACACGACTGAGCGACTGAATTGAACAGCTCTATTCTGAAGTACCCATAGAAAGGCTGGCCCAAGAAATTTAAGGAAACCAGAGGAGACAGTAGGAGAGTTGACTAATCTCCAGAGGTTGAAAATGAAAACTGAATTTCTGGAAAGTCTGTTTAAATTTTACTTGGTATAGCTCTAAAATTCTGATATTAAGTGCCTCTGAGTTATCCTGGGAATGAAGGCCAAGTAGGACTTTCTGGCTAACAGCTAGACTACCCTGGGGTTCACTACAGATTTCCCCTAATGTCTCAGAATAATGTACAAGTAAAAATAAGATGGTCCTCTTTGGCGACTTCAAATAATCAGTCCTGTACCCCTGAGATGGAATGGCTAAGGACAAATTTGTACAATAATCAAATGTAGTCCTTCCCAAAAAGCTGGCAGAAAGTAATAGCTAAAACAGAAAGACCCAAGAATGGCTGTAACGCTTGGAATGAACAATATTTACAGAATAACTGCCACCTGTGATCATGGTCTAAATGTATTCACTTTGATTTCTATAGAACAGCTCAAAGCTCACACCAAGAAGGTAAAAAAATCAGTGTACTGGGCTCTTCATTTCATTAAGAATCACTTCTGAAATGACCACAAAGGGGATAAGGACAGGGAGATAAGGAAAAGAGCTGTTTGTTCTCAAGCTATGATTATGGAGTATCCTTAAAGGTTGCCATTAGGTATACATAAGGAAGGAAGAGAAACTAATAGACAATTAAGACTCTGGGTATTCCATTCTATTTCAAACAATGCAGCTCCATTGTCATCTATTAAGTGTCCCCATTAAGTTTTTTTTTTTTCCTGGGCAGTCGGGGTGGGGGTGGCGGGGATGCTTTGTGCCTTGTGAGATCTTAGTTCCCCAACCAGGGCTTGAACCTGAGCCATCGCAGTAGAAGTGCTGAGTGCTAACCACTGGACTGCTAGGGAATTCCTCCCATTAAGATTCTGTTAAGGAAAAAACAAGACTCAGACTACAGTGCCTTGAGAAAGGGTCTGTATCTTGATTCAGCTATGTGTATCTCCCAGAGTGTCTTTTAGAGAAGAAAGGCTGTTTAATTACATGCTGAATATTATGGCATGTACTATAGGATTCCTTAGTGATTCTGGATAAGTTATCCTTTTGTGGGATAACTGCCTACAGTAAAAAAAAAAAAAAAAAAAGTATATAACTTCTGTATTCTTATATATTAAAAAGTTATTGGGAAAAAAGCGAATCTATCCAAAGAAAGGACTCTAACTCAAGAAAATAAAATCTTTTTTTAAAGAAACCATACCATCTATAATGGCAATGTGTTAAGAGTTCAAGATTATGAGAAATCCAATTCTGTGTACCTAAGAATTATAAGAAAAAATTTTCTTGGAAAAAAAAAAACTGAAGAAAATTGCATACTAGATTTCCAGGGAAAGCAGTTAGATGAATAACACATACACATGTATAGGAATTAACATTTGGTTTACAAAAACTGTCTTGATATTACCTCTGACCATAGTAGCTTTCAAAGAATTGTTCTTTCCACGGCTCTACTTTTTTCTCCTTCTCAATCTCTTGTCGAATTCTCACCTGCATCTCCGGTGTAAACTCACCTACAATGTACCAAAAAAAAGAGATGTTCAATAGGAATATGTTATTTGCAGCTTTCCACTACGGGCAAATTATGATAGAGTCATGAAGGAGTAATACTATCATGTGAAAGTAACAGAAATCTCCCCAAATTCCTCACTGTAAGGGAGAACTCCCTAAGTGCCATAAGTTGAAACATACACACTTGCATCCCACTCCATATAGTTTCCAGTACTCAGCTGCGTTTAAGTGGGCTTTTTCTCTGGATTTTCCTTGTATCACTCCCTTCCAGCTCCAAATATTCCCTATAGATTTTTTATAAACTTTTTTCTCCACTGGAAAAAAAACAGTCATATGCTTTTGGTAAATAATGACATTTTATTATTTAAGTTTTATTTAATGTGGGAGACCTGGGTTTGATCCCTGAGTTGGGAAGATCCCCTCGAGAAGGGAAAGGCTACACACTCCAGTATTTTGGCCTGGAGAATTCCATGGACTGTGTAGTCCATGGGTTGCAGAGAGCTGGACACAACTGAGCAACTTTCGTTTTCACTTTCTCTGAGACAACTTGTATTTTAGGCCTTTTAGCTTTAACAGCATAATGAACAGCTATGGCCCTCCTTAAAGACATTTTGAGGTTCCAGTGAAAAGGTAGGGAGCTATTTTTGGAGTTGTCAGTTTTCTAATTGTTCCAGAAACTGTATGAGTCTAGTGCCCTAGCAACAAGACACTCAATATGCCAAAGACTAGGCTGCTCTGAATATGCCATTTATTTTCGTATACTACCAACCACACCTCAAGCCTTCCCACTCCATCAGTAGAGAACAATGAATGTGCTTGGTAGGCCATCCTAAAACCTGTGCCTGAGACAGGCTGCTACTAAGTCACTCAGTCGTGCTGTTTCCTGTTAATTCCCTAATACCCAGAACATCAAAGAATAAGTGGAAAGAGTATATTTGAAGTATAAGACCTCTTAGGTCTTAGAAGTATAGGAAGAGGGGAAGGGAAAGTGTTAGAGGACATCTAATACTTATCACTGCCGCTGCTGCTAAGTCACTTCAGTCGTGTCTGACTCTGTGTGACTCCATAGACGGCAGCCCACCAGGCTCCCCTGTCCCTGGGATTCTCCAGGCAAGAACACTGGAGTGGGTTGCCATTGCCCTCTCCAATGCATGAAAGTGAAAAGTGAAAGTGAAGTTGCTCAGTCCTGTCCGATTCTTAGTGACTCCATGGACTGCAGCCTACCAGGCTCCTCCATCCATGCGATTTTCCAGGCAAGAATACTAGAGTGGGGCGCCATTGCCTTCTCCGAATACTTATCACAGTCTTGGGCATATGAGTGGGAGAAGAGGGATTTACCCATCAGAATCCACCCAGAACTTCTGCTTTTTGGTTGTGTCTACTGGGCTTAATATAAAGAGGGATAAATAGTACTGAACTCTGTTCACATGTGTACAGTGTTCAAAGTTTTTGCTGCTCATAAAATATGATAGCATGTATAGGTATAGCAGTGACTGCTCATATTAAAAAAAAGTAACGTAATAATAGAGGCAGCACTGTTGATAATATCTACTTTAAAAAGTTGGAGAATAGGGAACATAAATCTAAATTATTCTTTTAAAAAAAGTACTGATAACAGATATGTTTTAAAGTGCTCAAGTGATTTTGACTCTTTCAGAAAAATGGGGTCTCTGTTCATGGAAATCTTTAAGAGAAAGGTCAAAAGTAATCAGTAATTGATCCTTTCTACACAGTTGTAGTGATCACTTCTATAACAATTATAATGAAAAATATAGATATTAATTAGCTGGTCATTAGCTCCATCAGTGATCTGACAAAAAGTAAGCAACGAACAGCATTCCCAGTGCTCCCCTTATAACTGTATTTACTTTAAAGCTTCTCACACTTGTTTCACAAAGCTATTCTTTGGCACAACCTCCCATAATTTTCAAGTATTACTCTGTATTCTATGTGTACTGACACAGTGACACACACAGTATTTGAAAAAAAAAAAAAAATACAGTCACATACTACAAAACTACATTTATCAAAAGAGTATGGTACTGGCACAAAAACAGAAACACAGATCAACAGAACAGGATAGAAAACCCAGAAATAAGCCCACGCTGTGCTATGCTTAGTTGCTTAGTCATGTCCAACTCTTACAACCCCATAGACTGTAGCCTGCCAGGCTCCTGTGTCCATGGGATTCTCCAGGCAAGAATATTGGAGTGGGTTGCCATTTCCTTTTCCAAAGCTCATGCACCTATGGTCAATTAATCTATGACAAAGAAAGCAAGATTCCACAATGTTGGAAAGACAGCCTCTTCAACAAATGGTGCTGGAAGAACTCGATAGTTACATGTTATATGTGGAATCTAAAAAGAAATGATATAAATGAACTTATAAAACAGAAACAGATTCACAAACTTTGAAAAGCAGCTTATGATTGCCAGGGGGAAGGGATAGTTAGAGACTTTGGGAAGGTCATGTACACTCTGCTATATTTAAAATGGATAACCAACAAGGACCTATTGTATAGCATAGGGAGCTCAATGTTATGTGGCAGACTGTATGAGAGGGGAGTTTGGGGGAGAATGGATATGTATATATATATATGGCTGAGTCCTTTCACTGTTTAGCTGAAACTAACACAATATTGTTTGTTTATCAGCTATACTCCAAAACCAAACAAAAAGTTAAAAAAAAAAACAGTGGCTTTAATAATGGCTGAACATTAGAATCACTTGGGGAAAAAAATCAAACAAAAACCCCCCACTGAAGCTCAGGCAAAACAAAAATTGAGAGTGAGGCCCAGATTTCAGTGTTAAAAAAAATACCACAAGTGAGTATAATGAGCAGTCAGGCTTAAGAACTGCTAATAGTGACTAATAATTACATGCTATGAAACACAGTCAATTACTCTTTTTATCTTTATAATTTACCTTCTGTAAAAGTGTTAGATCAGAATTAGAAACATGGCAAACCAATGACCACAGTTAGGAATTCTTGGTCATAATTTGTATTTATTAAAGCACTCTAGTTGCCACTGAACTGTACACCTCAAATGGGTGAATTTTATAGTACATAAAACATTTCTCAATAAAGCGGATTTTTTAAAAGTTCTTAGTAATTCTTTTTACTGTTAGTTTCATTGATATGGGGCAGTGAGAAAGAAGTTATCTCACTGTTTACCAAACCTTGATTCGTAACACCATGAAATAACTCATTCTATATTCTGCTTATTAAAATTTCAACTATCAGGCATGAAGCTAGAAATAATGAAACAGAATCTTTAGAAATAGGGCCTAAAAATCTGTATATTTTCAGTTTCCCAGGTAACTTTAAACCCTTGAAGAAACATCTTGCTGAACTCCATCTGGAGCCAAACTTGGTTATGTGCTCTAGATAAAAGTCTAGCAATGTATTTCACATAGAATAACTAGTTCTTCCCTATGAAATGTTCTGTCCTTTGCCTTCCCAAACTGGGCAAATACCTACTGAAGCTCAGAGCTGTCAATATGCCCTCTCCATGCATACACATTCTAGGAGATACATAAAGTTGAACACTTACCTTCTGAAAGTCTTTCCTTCCAGCCTTGGGCTGCTGAAGTGAAGAACTCATTATTAAGGGCTGAGCCATTTAACTTCATCAGACCATCTGGACCAACCTGGGTCAAAGAATAAGCCACAGAAAGCTTAGGAAGAAAACCAAATGTTAGCATGTGGAATCTGATGTTCCTGTCTTTTTTAGAAAAGAATGTATGTACATTAAATTTTACAGAAACAAGACTACATCATACCATGCTGACTATGGATACTTCTATTTTATAATGTAATACTGTTTTTTTAAATTTCTTTCCTTTTTATCTCTTTCTTCCTCTCAATTCTATTCCCTATTGATTAATTATACTTAAAGAATCTTCTGCAAATATTACATACATAAGAGGATTTTCTAAAAGGTTCATTGTTTTCTAAAAAATGTGACAAGTTACACATACTACTCTGAAACTTATTTTTTTCACATAATACAATATCAAAGTGTCTCAACTGGCACAGTTTTAGCTCCACTATAATAGCTACAGATTATTTCATTGTATGAATGTTCCTCAATTCACGTACTAATTTCCTAATCATAAACATACACTTTGTTTCCAGTGTTTTCCCATAATCAACAAAGCTGCAATAAGCATTCCAGTAAAGATGAATATACTAGTTCTTTTTATCTATGGGACAGGTTTTGAAAGCAAAGAAATATCTGTGTGTGTATATAACTAAAGACTGTTAAGATTATTTTCTAAAAAGGCTAAAACAATTCACATTTCTACTAGAAATATATGAGCATATTCCTTATCTTGTGAACAAGAGATATTAACACACTATTTAACTTCTACCTATTAATGAGTTTGAAATGATAATTTCCTTTATCCTATCTTTCTGGTTGTTTACTGATTACTTAGATTTGCCATCTAGTGAAATGCTAATTCCTATCATCTGCTCATTATTCAGTAAGGCTCCTTATCTTTATCTTATGAGAATCTTTTGCAAGTTTACTTTTGCACAGTAAAACAGCCACATAATTTGAAGGTATTTCCTTCCATTTATTTGTCTACTGACTTGATTTGTGATGTCATGCCAAAAGGTTTTAAGATTCTTCTTTACATTTGCGATTTTATTAACCACCATTCTCTCAAAGGTAACATCTAGATTCCTATCAGAATCCCTATGCATATTCGTCATTAATAAAATAATTTTAAAATTTATATGAAAAACTGAGAGAGGAACTGCCTTTCTAATTACTAAACATACCACACAAAGTTACTGCAATCAAAACACTTATTACTAGCATTAGAGTAAACAAAGAAATAAGTGAAAGAGGAGAGTGCCTATAAATACATACTGCATGTAAATAGTAGACTATATAACAAGGATGGTAATTCAAACTGAGAGGAAAAGGATGGTTATATAAACATGTATGCTGGAATAGCTGGCCATCTAGTCAGTAGAAAATAAAGCTGAACCACAATTTCAGAGCAATATAAAAAAATATTCTTGATGGATTAATAGACTAATTTTCAGTTTAAAGTCTAAAAGTTTTGAAGAAAATTTAGGTAACTATTGGAACATCTTAGGGATTAAGGAACTCAACTCACTTTACGTTCTAAATCTATCTGGGCCAGGATGATATTCCTCTGGCTCTAGAACACAAACTTTTTCTGTTAAAGGACAGATAGGTCATATGGGCTACAAATAGGTCATATGGCCTCTGCTGCAACAGCTCAACTCTGTTGTAGCTATAGATAATATGCAGAAACTAACTGAAGTGGCTGAATACCAATAAAACTTTATTTACAAAAACTGAAATTGGCCTGCATGCTAAAAAGCTTGCTGACTGCTGCTTTGTATTCTATGGATTTAGCAGAGGAGTAACTGACTTTCCTATGAGAACAGGTCACATAACACCTCCTTGAATATTCCAGTGTCAAGCAAGTTACTTCAAAACAAGTCAGTCCATTCTACAGTTTGATAGCTCTATTTTTTTTAAGGTTATATTAACTCCAAATTTGTTTCCTGGAGAAACAAAGTTTACGTCTTCCATAGACAGACCTTCAAATGTATCTGAAGAGAGGTGTTTTAATCCACACTCCTTCCTTATTCTTTCCTCTGGTCTAACCAAATAACACTTTTCCTACTATTCATTGTTGGGTACTCCATACACTGAAATATGGTGCCCAATGTTTCATGCTAATAATAACCAGAATTTTGGATAAACTTCAAATTTCATCTGACAATGAGGCAGAATCACTAGTACATTCACTAATAATTTCATTAATAAATTCCATACTCCCTATTCTCAGATTACTGTGCCTTCCTGCCACAGTAACTGAAAATGACAGTCAAGTAGCCTCCTATTAAGAATACACAACAGGACTGCACTCAACAGAAAGCTTATAAGTTCTAAGGTGCCTTTTAATTCCAAAACTGAACACAGCAAGATCCCTCCAACAGAGGACAAGGATCATTAGTCATAAGACAGTTCGGAGGAACCCACAATAAAGTTCTACAGATAGACCCTCTCTATTAGGTCTTATGTAATTAGCCCCAACCTACAAACTTGAGTCTTTAAAAATGATGAGGGCAATACCAGGCAAGAAGAGACGTTCTTTAAAAACTCTCCCAAAACTTCAGTCTCCTTACTTGTTCTAACCAAGAAGTGGGGATCCCAAAATCTGTAATTTCTCAAAGAAATGTTAAGGTAGGGAGAGCAATAACTGGGAAGGATCCATTTTACTTCTTTGTCCCTACTGCTGGTAGTACACTGACTTAACTGACTCCCCAGAAATGGAATCTGACCTTTCACATGTGCTGCAGCTGCTGCTGCTGAGTCACTTCAGTCGTGTCTGACTCTGTGCAACCCTACAGACAGCAGCCCACCAGGCTCCCCGCCCTGTCCCTGGGATTCTCCAGTCAAGAACACTGGAGTGTGCTAATTCATAGCAATATAAAACCTGGTATCAATATAGTCTAGTAGAAAGATGATTTTCAGAATGAGAAAGATTTAGTTTTGACTTTATAGTCAAATAGCTATAATGATCTGTATAGCTTACTTATAATCTCTTACTACAAACTAGAGGACATATCTAGTTCTCTTACTGTAATACAGGTAAAACAGATCTCTCTCATCCTGTTATTAAATGATTAGAAAAAAGTGGAATGCCTTACAGATTGCTTAGAACATAGTACATACTTGGAAATAATCATTAATCTTTTAAAGAAACCACAGAATTGAAAAAACCTTACAAAATCATAATGAACCTTTTGCAGAGGAGGAAACAGAAGATCAAAACAGAGAATGACTTGCTAGTCACTCCTCCTTCCTCGATGAAAGCCTAGGTCTTGGACCTGTGCCTTATTCCTGACCAACTTAAATTTCTCTGGTCTCTGCCAAGATTCTTCCAAACCTTTAGTGGTTCTGCTAGGCACCATTTAGTTTTATTAAGGAGTACAAACCATTTTGGATTTGTTGTTGTTCAGTCACTAAGTCGTGTCCAACTGTTTGTGAACCCATGGACTTTAGCACAGCAGGCCTCCCTGTCCCTCACTATCTCCTGGAGTTTGCCTGAAGTTCATGTCCATTGAATCACTGATTCTATCCAAACAACTCTTCCTCTGCCACCCTCTTCTCTTTTTGCCTTCAACTTTTACCAGCATCAGGGTCTTTTTCAATGAGTCAGTTCTCCACATTAGGTGGCCAAAGTATTGGAGCTTCAGCTTCAGCATCAATCCTTTCATGAATATTCAGGGTTGATTTCCTTTAGGATAAGTTTGATCTCCCTGCTGTCCATATGTAGTGATCCATATAGTGAAGTTGCTCAGTTGTGTCTGACTCTTTGCGACCCCATGGACTGTAGCCCACCAAGCTCCTCTGTTCATGTGATTTTCCAGGCAATAGTCCTGAAGTGGATTGCCATTTCCTTCTCCAGGGGATCTTCTCAACCCAGGGATCGAACCCGGGTCTCCCGCATTGTAGACAGACGCTTTACTATCTGGCGCCTGCTGTCCAAGGGACTCTCAAAGAGTCTTCTCCAACACCACAGTTCAAAAGCATCGATTCTTTGGTGGTCAGCCTTCTTTAGCGTTGAACTTTCACATCTGTACATGACTACTGGAAAAAACACAGCTTTGACTAGACAGACCTTTGTCAGCAAAGTGATGTCTTTGCTTTTTAATAAGCTAAGTTTGTCATAGCTTTCCTTTCAAGAAGCAAACGTCTTCTAATTTCATGGCTGCAGTCACCATCCACAGGAATTCTGGAGCCCAAGAAGAGAATATCTGCCATTGCTTCCATTTTTTTGCCTTCTTTTTGCCATGAAGTGATGAGACCAGATGCCATGATCTTAAGTTTGTTTAATGCTGAGTTTTAGGCCAACTTTTTCAATCTCCTATTTCACACTCATCAAGAGGTTCTTTAGTTCCTCTTTGCTTTCTGCCATTAGTGGTATTATCTGCATATGAGGTTGTTGGTATTTCTCCCAGCAATCTGATTCCAGCTTGTAACTCATCCAGGCCCGCAATTCTCATGATTTACTCTGCATATAAATTAAACAAACAGGGAGACAATATACAGCCTTATACTCTATTCCCAATTTGGAACCAGTCTGTTGTTCCATGTAAGGTTCTAACTGTGCTTCTTGACCCATATACAGGTTTCTCAGGAGACAGGTAAGATAGTCTGGTATTTCCATCTCTTTAAGAATTTTCCAGTCAGTCAAAGGTGTTCATGTAGACAATGAAACAGAAGTATACGTTTTTCTGGAATTCTCTTGCTTTCTCTATGATCCAACGAATGCTGGCAACTTACTTTGTACATCTGGAAATTCCTGATCCAAGTCTAAAGCCTAGCTTGAAGGATTTTAAGCATAGCCTTACTAGCATGGGAAGTGAGCACAAATGGCTGGTAGTTTGAACATTCTTTAGCACTGCCCTTCTTTGGAATTGTGATGGAAAACTGACATTTTCCAGTCCTGTGGCCACTGCTGGGTTTTCCAAATTTGCTAACATCATAAGTTTATTATTAAAGCAAAAAGTGTTTTAGAAAAGTTTAACAAAAAATGAAAATAACATTCTTAATCTCATCAAAGATCCATTGAAACACCCCATGTAATGTCTTAAGATAATTCTTCCTTCTGAATTATACTCTGTGGATGTCTACATCCTAATATGATAGCTAGACAAATTTTATTCCAAACCCTGACATTTCTGATAAAAGGGTTCTTTTTCTTTATAAGCCTTACAAGGCCACCCAATTAAGAACACTTATAAAAAATATTATTTTCCTTATTAATACCTTTGATACCACTTCTTTACACGTACACACAAAAACTATTTAAAATATCTTAAGGAGTTCTAAAGGTGATGGCTGAAAGAAGCCCCAGAAAGGTTAGAAAACTGCTGATATGCTTGAAAGAACGCACCTGTCGATCCACCTCTGGAAGTAGTAGTAGCAGTCGCTGCTGGCAGTCTCCAGGAAGGACTGAAAAGGTGTGTTTGTTGATTAGCGCTCTAGGTTCGTATTAACCAGAATGGAATCTGGCGTCTCAACATCAATCTCAGCACATTTAGTTCTCTTCATTTGCCCTGTAAAAACATGGAGAAGAATCACCTGGGCCTTCTTCACATTCCTGTTTCTTTCTAAACTATACCTTGCTCTGTATCGCAAAAAACCCATGGCTGTCATCATTTTAAAGTATCACACTATGAAAAAGATAACTCTTAAGGTTCTTAGAAATAAACAAAGCAAATTTTGTTCATTCATAAAGGATAAAAAAAATATGCTATCTCCCCTGCAAAACTGGAATAAACTGTAAAAGCGAATCTTTTGTCATACTAAAAAATGCATTTTATGTTTGAGATTTGATCATTTCCCTAATGGAATTGAGAAGTTTATAACAACACATACACAGAATGACTGAAAAATGGAAAATTCAAATATCTCTATAAATTACACTAAGGCTCTTTTTCTCTTCCCATAATTATTTTCATCAATTTTCTCTGCATTAGCTAAAAATGTTACGATTGAACAGCTTAGCAGTTATAGGAAGTCTATTCACAATAGGAAGGTTTCAGTCTTTCTAGACACTGATGGAGTTAAGAACACAGTTTAAAACATAAATGGAATCTGTGGCTTTCAATTCTACAGAATTTTCTCACATTATTTTTCTTGTATTCTTGCATTATTATCCCCCTTTCAATTTCTAGCCTTTCTGACATTTCCATTATTTAAGACATTGGACAGGCTAGACTCATATTCCCACTTTACCTTCTCTCTTTTTCAATCTCTCCTTTGACCTATGTACTAGGAAATTTTCCCACCTCTAACTTTTAGTACTTCTACTAGAATTTTTTATCTCTGCTCCCATAGTATCTAATATCCTGGAACTCTTTATTTTCTGATTTTTTAAAACAGTAGTATTCTGTTCTTTCATGGATGTGATATCATCTTTTGCATCTTTCTATGAATACCATAGCTTTTAAAGTTATTTGTTTAACGTGTTCTCCTTCCTGATTTATGTCTACTTCTGTGAGCTATATTTCAGATTCTCCCATGATGGAGGTTTTCTTTAAAGGTAATCACAAGCAAAAACAGGTCCTAGAAGACTGACTGAAAATTCTGGTGCCGGGGTGTGTCTCGTAGGCTGATGAGCTACATTAGTAGATTCCAAACGATCTCTTTTAGCTGGCAATCAATAAATTTGCCGGCGCAGTTGTTTGGGTTTTTTTAGACTATTCAATTTCTTTAAGTACCAATCCTTCAATCTCCTGCTGAAGCTTAGGTGGGGAGGAAGAACAAAGTAATGCAGACAGAAACATGCCCCATTACTAACATTCTGGAGACCAAGCAAGCAGGAGGATCACTATTCTGTATTTGTGTTTTATTTCATTTCCCTGATTCCAGTATACTGCCTCCTTATCTGTCCTCAGTTATGTATGGCGTCTCTAAATTTAAAGTCTGTAAGATTTATTTTCACCTCAAAATAAACCTCTTGTCTCCTGCTAGGCTAAGGCATCAAACTGCTTCTTATTAACTTTGAAAGAAGGTTCTTCTTTTCAACCCTATGCTTCATCTTTTCTAAGACATGGTATTTCCAATTCTTAAACCCTTCTGGAGTTCTACAGGCTCAGCTGGCTTGCTTCCTACTGGCACCTGCTCCTCAGCTCTGTGAAAAACTCTATCCAGTTTTTATCTTTCAAAATTTGGTGATATTGCCTGTCCATCTGTTATCTTCTCGTTTTCTTTACTCTTTAGGGTTTAATCTTTTGTTTTTCCATATTCTTGCTTTAGTGGGACTTAGAGGGAGCAGGAAAATTGGTTTAGTTTGCCATGTTCAATTATAAGCCCTTCTATGTATACAGAGATAAAATATAAATAACGCTGAATAAAGAAACTCCTTGTCAGAAAGAGAAATTAACCACAAAAGGCAGATAACAGATCTTATTCTGAAATGAAGTTTGATACGCAGGAAAGGAAGAACATGAAAATAGTCAAGAGCTCAAAGGTGAATAGGAAGCAGCAATTAAGCCTGGCAGGTAACAAACTTCAAACACAGGTTAACAATTTAATGTCTGAGAACTGAGTCTTTAGTAAAGTAACTTACTTGTGTGGAGCCTGTCAGACCTCTGGAATGACTTCTTCCCCAGGCCCAGCAAATGATTTTCCACTTTAACCGAAGAAGAAGAAAAGCTAGAGTTTGAGTTCTGAGGGCTGCTTGACTGTCCGTCAGATTGCTTTCCTTCCCATGTTGCTAGGGGAAAAAATATATAACCCTGAAGTTATAGATAGAAACTAATCAATCAAAAGAACAATTAAATCATACAATACTAACCAAAAGGTTATCAAGGAAATCAAACCAGTCAATCCTAAAGGAAATCAATCCTAAATATTTATTAGACACACTTATGCTGAAGCTAAAGCTCCAATACTTTGGCCACCTGATGCGAAGAAACGAATCATTAGAAGAGACCCTGATGCTGGGAAAGACTGAAGGCTGGAGGAGAAGGGGATAAAAGACGATGAGATGGTTGGATGGCATCACTGACTCCATGGACATGAGCTTGGGCAGGCTCCAGGAGATGGTGAAGGACAGGGAGGCCTGGCGTGCTGCCGTCAGTCCATGGGGTTTCAAACAGTCGGATGTGACTGAGCAACTGAACAACTACAAACCAAAAGGAGTTATGTTTGAGGCAATGTGACCATGCAAATGTGTTCTGAGTCTGAGAATTAGGAATCAAAAGTGAATAAAATCCCTTTCTTCCTCCCAGCACATTATTTGCTTCTAGTGGTAAATTTCCTTTCTAACAAAAATGCAAAGTTCTACAAGACATGGTTTAAATCTGGCAAACCCATAAGTAAGCTGGCATTGAACTGAATTGTGTAATAAAAAAGCCTATACCTCAACCAGTTTAAATTCGAAAGAAAATAAGCAACAGTAACAAAAAATCCAAAGGCCTGTGGATATGTCCAATGCAAACTCAAAGGTATTATGTACTCTTAGGAAAGATTTATATTTTTAAAGGAGAAAACTTGTAGAGTTCAGCTTGAGCAACCTGGAAACATTAGCTTTATAAGGTTCTAATTGGAGGCTTCCAAATATTATTGTTAGACATTTTGGGAATGAGTCATTGATCTTATTCTTAACATGCAAATCCCAATGATGTACTTTAAACTAACTGTATGATTACTCTGCATAAATTTCTTCATTTACCCTAAAAGGATTTATACTGAGCATTTGGCAGTATAAGGATTATGTAAATAAATACAATAATTTAAAAATAAATAACAGACTATATGGGTTTGGTATGCAAAAATACTGGAAAAGAAACTTTCGCTGAAAAGACACTTGGTCAACCTACCAGGTTTGGCAGGTACAGGGTCACTGGATGCTTTGACAGTCTTCAGAGAGAGGTGCTGGTTGGAGGAGATGGACATGCTTGGCCTGCATTGCTGCTGCTGCTGCTTCTTCTGTTGTTGCTGTTTTAGTGCCTAGAAAGAGAAAACTGACTATAAGAAACAAATCAATTTTTAGTAATAACAAATAATAAATGACTTCTTTTAAGTGGTGAGGACCATGCTAACTATATAATTTCTGTGAAATCTATCAAAGTAAACAAAAATCTCAATTAAACTAATTAAACACAGGCCTAAATGAGCCTTAAAATTTGGATTTTTTTCCTTTACCAATATTCTCCTTATATAAATCTGAGAAACTGTCATTAACATTTTTTAGAACTTAAAAATCACCAGTAAGCCAGGGATTTCTCAAACTTGTAGTAGCAGAGAATTAGATACTTTTGATCATTCTGAAAACAGAATTCTAAGCCCTGAACCAAGAACAGCTCTCATGTGTATCAACTTTATCTAGAAATATAAATATTTCCCTTATATATGCTTCAGAGGTGTTGCAGTTGAAGAAAAAGTAGTAAATAACTACTTGAATTTGGTTTTGTGTAAGAGTAGTAAGATTTGGCCCAATGATCAAATGAATCTCAGCGATTTATAGCAATTTGGTAAACTGAAAGGAGGGAAGATGAGAAAACATTGGTTCTATTAATAAGAAGTGTGGTTCCTTCTGGTTCCTTCAGAATATTTTAATTCTATAATATAGAATATTATAGAAATATATATTCTTATAGAATATACTAAACTAGAAGGAACAGAAGAATAAAGAGCTTTCAAGGTTTTAATCATGAAGATACATAAAGGCAACTGTTTAATTCAAGAGCTTAAAAAAAAAACGACAAAGAAACTAAAACTACATTTCAGGAAAAGGCTGAACATCTATGACCTCACTAAAATGTCAGTTGAAGCTTTAACTTTCAAGACCATCATGTAGAAAAGTGTGGAATAACCTACTTCACATTCACATGTTGTTCTGGCTATGCCATATAGGCGCAGTGGCAACACTTGATTTCCTTGATCTAAGCTGTCAGTGGAGAAACGAATAGAGTCTCTGGTATCTGGCTTACCTTTCACTTATAACATTTATAATAGGTGAGACAGAAACATAATGTCAGTTTTGTCTGATCATTGATGACAGCTTATCTCTCATTCTTTGCAATCAGAATACAAAATGTTTGTAGGCTTCCTGTGTGGCAGCCACTAGTATTTATTTCTTTCTATTCGCAGTATGTAGGTCATTCTAGGTTAATGCAAAATTTAATAGAGCTACTTGATCTTATCTATTTCTGCTATGATCACATAAATTCAGATAAAAGATAAAAACAAAACAACTTACAGCTTCTGTTTTAAGAACTGCATTGTTTCCCCCTCCCTCAGTAGTATACAAACCCTGTTCCTAATTTTAAAATTTAAAAAACAAACAATAAAAAGAAACTTCACTGCGGTAAAGGATAACTTATACTGAAATGTTTTCTCACCTAATAATATGAAAAACATACACAGGAGGCAAAAACTTTACATATCAACAATCTAATTTACATAATTACCCATATTGATATTCTTTAAGGAAAATACAGTATCTGACTCCTGAGATTATAAGAAAATAATACAGAATAGTTCTTATGTCATAAATAAGGTAACAAGTTACAGTCATCAACTTATTTTTCCTTACTGAGTTTCTTCTACACTTACATTATATGTGTGTTGGTGTATATATCATATTCATGTTTCCATTAAAATATATTATTGTTCTGGGTATGTATGTCAGATATGTGTATGTTTTTGATGAGTGCTGTAACACATCTTGATTTTAACTATTAAACATTATAGTGTGGTTATGTTTATATGTGCAGAATAATTTCATTACAAAGTAAACTTTTAATCCTATATAACTGTCTAACATATGGATATGCCACTGTTAATGAAGCAATTCATGTATGTATCTCTACTTGTAAATTTTTCCTATTACAAACTTTAATCCAAACATTTTTCTGTGTATGAATGTATGAATACATGCGTTTTTCTAAGGAAAGTTTCCAAATATTTAACTGCTTAGTCATAGGGTATGTGCACTTAAAATTTTAATAATTATTATAAAATTTTTGTCCAAAACAGCTATAATTTATATTCTACTAGCAAACTACAAGTAGTCATTTTCCCATGTACCTGACAGTGCTTTATGTTATAATTAAGCTCTATTATATATACCAATCTAAGGATAGAAATGGTCTGTGTTCTTAATTATTAGTCAAATTTATATGTATTGATAATCTGCATTTCAAAAAAATGAAAAGCTAGTTCCTTGAAAAGCCCAGTAAAATAGTCAGCAAGTAACACTGAGAAAAGATACATTATAAACAAAGAACACTGAGGAACAAAAGAAAAACACAAAAAAACACTATGTACAACTTTATACCAATATTTGACAAAAAAAAAATCAAGTGAACTAGACCATTTTTTAAGAAAAATAAATTTCCAAGATTGGCAAAAAGAATCAGAAATCAAGAGTAGTCCTAAATGAAACTGAAATGCCCTAGCAGCAAAAGGTAAGATCTACAAGACTAATTTCTATTATTTTTTCCAAAAATCTAGAAAAATATAGAGAGCTACAGAACTTAATAGATGCTAAGAACAATCCTGATTCCAAAGCTGTACAAGGATGGTACAAGAAAACAAAATCTAAGCTAAACTCATAAAAAGGAAAATTCCACTAATATATTAAAAATGATGTAACAAACAAATAGGGTTTATTCCAGAGAGTTAACTATAGATTAACATTAGAAAATCTAGCCCTGGAATTCTGCATAGTGGCTAACTTAAAAAGTTACCTGATGACTTAATAAATGCTGAAAAAAAAATCAACTTTAAAAAATTCAGTACCTATTTGTAACACACACACACACACACACACACACACACCCTCATAGCAAATTGGAAATTAATGAGGAACTTTTAAAATGTGATAAAAAGAGTATCTATGACAAAGCTATAACACAGAGGTGCATAAATTATTAAAAACAAATTGGAAAACTGTATAAAATTTTTCCTTAAAAGGAATTAATGTCCTTTCAAGAAACTGTCATTGACTGCCAGAAGCATGTATTTTTAATGTACGAGCGTATACTTCTGTTAAACAGAATAGCATGATTACCTGCTTTAGTGCCTTCTTGCTGTGCTTCTGTGATGAAGAAATGACTTTACCTGCCGGAATGGTAGGAGATGGGCAGCCCGAATGAGGAGAAGATGGCTGTGACAGCCTAGATGATACTAGGGGGAGAAAAACAATTCCAAGTTTTGTTATCAGAGGCGATATCAAGCACCATTCCTTTCCCAATCATATAGTGCTACCTGTATTAAGAACTGTGACCAAACACTTTTGGGAAGGATCTTCTTTTTGGAGGTCTGCTGCAAACAGCCTCCCTTTTCAGTTTATTTCCTCAGAAAGCTCTAGTGAAGGATGATAGGATGGGGAAGGGATCAATGTTAGTATTCATCACTTCTCATTTTTTTCAACAGAATTGACTGAGGAAGCAGGAAGCAAAATATAAACCATGAGTCATCAACTAAGGTAAAGTTTAGAAAAGATTCTAGAACCTACTGGACAGTATGTATGTCCTTAAGGTAAATCTAGTAACAACATGGTATTGTGGAAGAGCCCTGGGTTGATAGAACAAGTTCCAGTTTCCCTTATCTTTAAAATGAAGGCAATAAGGTCATTCCAGGTCAAACACTACGATCCTCTAATTCTTATATTCCTTCAATCTGATATCCAGGTGAAAGGGTGCTTTAGGACTTCTGATGGAATCAGTGTAGGCATACATAGGATGGAACGACTCTACTTCATCACGAGCTGTTTTATCAGACTCAGCCAAATGTCAGTATTGCATGAAGGGTTCCCCAGCAAGGGTCTATACTCCTTATAATAAACACAATTAAGATCTTCATGTTCTCTAAAGTTCAACAGTGTATAATTTATGATACAATAAAGAAATTGCTGACTCAGACTCAAAAATAAAAATGATGACAACAGTAGACAATGTTAAGAAGACTCATCATACTTAACACTTCAGTTTTGTAGCCCAGCCCTAACTGGGGGTTTATATATGGGAAAGAAAGTGTGTTATTTAAAAAATAAACAAAATACGTTAATTGTAACATATAAAACAAAAAATGGAGTTGGATAATTCTTGAGATGGTTAAGCAACAAAAAGAAACTAAATTCTTAGTGCACTCAGATGCTGACCAATTTTTTAAAATAACAGTTTCACTGAGATACAATTCCTATACCATACAATTCACCTGAAGTGTAAAATTTAATGGCTTTTAAAATATTTGCAAAGTTGTGCAACCATCATCAGAATCAATTTTCATCACCCATTAAAAATTTCTGTACTGGTTAGCTGTCATTCTTCTTTCCCCCTGACTTCCCTCTTTAGTGATGGTTATTTTTTTTTTTTTAATGAGTGTTTTAAAGATTCATCTATGTTTCAGCATGTATCAATACTTTATTCTTTTTATCACCAAATAATATTCTACTGTATGCATATACCACATTTTGTTATTCATGAGCTGACAGACATTTGGGCTGTTTTCACTTTTTGGCCATTTTGAACACTTATTAGCAGTATTTTGTGTTGGACATATGTTTTCAACCCTCCTGGGTTCATATCTAAAAATGAAATTGCTGGGTTTTTCAGTAACTCTGTTTAAACTTTTTAAGGAAGTCCTAAACTGACTTCTAAAATGGCTGCACCATTTTTACAATTCCATCAGAAATGTATGATGTTTCAATTTTTCCACACTCTTGTCAACACTTGCTATTGTCTGTCTTCTTGATTTGACCAATGTTTTTAATGGACATTATGAAAATAAAGCTAAAAACTATTAATATTTAACTATATTTACTTTCTAATAGTTTGCAGAAATCTGAGAATATACATGTCCTCAACTCCCCCAGTATCTAAAAATAAACAAAAAACAAACCAACCAAAACGACCCCATTAAAGAATGCAAGAATTCTAACTGTGGCCTGGAAAAGAGACAATAAAGCTATCTATGATTACCAGGGCAAACCTTTGGAATGTTTCCCTTTAAGGCAAAAGCCCTTTTTAGCAAATGAATCCATAAACATATCCTGAAGCCAACTGAATAAATCAAGAAAATTCCAGGACCTACCAAAGAGGAAAATCTCCCAGAGTTGACTTAATGCCAAATACTGGTCTCACAACTTTAATGAAACTTTCAAATATTAAAGGTTCAGAACTACAAAGAGCAAGCACGATTTAAACACGTTGATAAACTCATCTCTTTTAATCCTTCTAGTGCCTACGCTATCTCTAAGACACATGAACTTTATTAGAGTAACCAAGAATTAAACACCATCTATTTGCCTAATGCTGTGCTAGGTTCATTTGAACAGAATTTCATTGAACTCTTGTAACTATCCTCTAATGAGAAGAACTGACTCATTGGAAAGGATCACAATGCTGGGAAAGACTGAGGGCAAGAGAAGAGGATGAGATGGTTGGATGGCATCACCAACTCAATGGACATGAATCTGAGCAAACTCTGGGAGACAGTGAAGTCTGGCATGCTGCAGTTCATGGGGCTGCAAAGAGTTGGACATGACTTGGTGACTTGAACAATAAGGTAGGTACAACTTCTCTTTCTACTCTCACCCAATCTCCTCCAACTCTACCCTCTGAGATAACTAAATAGTATAGTTGGATTGGTATCCTTGTTGACAGTTTTCTATGCAAACAAAAATATGAAAAAATTTCAAGGATGTATATTTATAAATGTAAAACCTGCATATTGTGATGGTATTATCTAAATTTTCCTTATCTAGAAATTTAATTAGCCTGCAAAAGGACTCAGGTAGTAAGAAGCACAACCAACATTTGAACTTTGCATAGTTTCAGAAGAGCGAGTACTTGCAGTGTGTTAAGTGGTGGCCACTAAAAGTCTGTCCATGTCCTAACCCCCAGAAATGTTATATTATTTGGAAAAGGAGACTTGGCAGATATAATTGATTTTGAGACAAGGAAATCATCTTGGATGAGCCCAGTGGGTCTTAAAATCAAATGATGAGTTACCTTAAACACAAGACAAACACAGAAGAGAAGTCCATGTGAAGACAGAGACTGAAGGATCATCTTCCTTTTAATAGCTACATAAAATTTCATTGTGCAGATGTATCATAATTTCTTCAACTGGACTCTGATGAGTAGTTCAATAATTTCTAGTCTTTTGCTCTTATTATTACACTGTTTTAAACACTGGTTTCTAAGGTTTTGTACCAAGAATGATACCGTTATTATCTAAAAATGCAAATTGCCGAATCCCAACCCAACTCTACTGAACAAGAAACTGTGAAGGTATGGCCCAGGAATCTATGTCTTAATGAGCTCTCCAGGTGATTCCGATGCATGTTCAACTGTAAGATACTGAGAAACCAGCTTTCCAAAGTGATTTAGAACTTGAGGCTCATTAAAGCCAGTTTTACTTATATAGTTTAATGAAGTAGTTTCAGCTTGTTGGATACATCTGTATCATCCACTGGGTATAAGCTCAGAAGGCACCACTTTTCAATATAGCATTGGGAATTTTCCATTTCAACAAATGATTATCATATGGAACAAGGTCCACAGGGTAATGGACTACTCATATTAGATGCATCTGAATTAAAAGAATTAGTAAATAATCTCTTAGTATTTTATTTTTTCTCCTGAAGATATTCAGTGAGACCCTCTGAAGTATTAGAGGGACTATCAGAAATAATGGAGCAGTAACATTGAAATTGAAACTGAGCTTTATACAGTTAAAGGTTAATCGTTGAAACTGATAACAATTTAAGTTCCCCAAATTGTTTTCATGGTCAAAAAGTGCAATACTTCTCTTAAGGGAGAGTTTTAATTTTCACAAATTAATAATAAAAATAATTTTACTATTAAAAATATACAAAGACAATAATAATAATAAATAATTTTATCAGAAGATAAAAACAATAATACATGTAGTTGTTTCATGCTGCAATATCGTATTTCAGGGAAAAGGCAGACTGCACTTAGATACAATCCTACCAAAAAAGCAACAGAAAAAGTTGATTTTAATCATTTTTCTGGTGTTATTCCATCTTACCTTGACTTGGAATTCCATAAAGCTCTTCTCTGAACATTGTTTCCTGTCTGGAAATTAGGAACCAAAACTACAAACTCCTAAGTTCTTCCACCTCACACAGAAATCAATAAACTAGTTTTAACATTTGACTGAATTTCAAGGTTCTACTCTCTGCTTCTATCTGGCTAAAAGGTACACCTATTTCAAGAGAGTCTCTATCGATTTCCAACTAGAAGTATCAGTTCTGCTGTCAGAGCTCTTTATTTTTGTACATAAAAGGAAGTGGGTTTCGATACTATCTCAGCGTTCTTCCTGTCTTACAATGCATTTGAAATAAAGTGATGTCAGATTGAGAGTAAAAGCTCTAAATAAGAAAAAGGAATAGAGACACATTTGTTTTACCTTTACTAATGACTGCAATTGTCTTAGAATTGTTCTGCAGCATGCTACTATTATCACTGCAAACTACAAGTTTTCCACTTTAATTTACACTGGACTACAAAAATACTCATATGTATACAATAGAAAACTAAAACTATATTTCTATGCCTATGTCATATGCATGATTCAAGAATGAGAGAAGTACATCCTATGAGAGACTAAATCATTCTTCATTATTGCTAGCTTAGCATTTATCCATTTAAGATATCAGAGCTGCCAGAGTCGATGTGAATTGCATATGACATCACATACACTTCTCATCTCCACCAAACACCACACGAAGTTCATCTAGTCTCAGTTTAACAGGCTACAATCAGAAAAGATCTTAAGATCTCAACATGAACTGAGGCTAAGTAGTTAATACTGTGACAATTTTGAGAAGAATGCATCAGAGGCAGTTCGAAAGTAATTTGACTACAATTTTGAATTTGCTATAACCTTGATGCTAATATCTTCTATTTTGCCAAGTATGGGGTAAGGTTGTAATATTTTAATCTACCCATTAAGCTACTGAGAGGAGGAGAAGGGGACAGAGTATGAGATGGTTGGATGGCATCACCGACTCGATGGACATGAGTCTGAGCAAACTCCAGGAATTGGTGATGGACAGGGAAGCCTGGAGTGCTGCAGTCCATGGGGTCGCAAGAGTTGGACATGACTGAGTGACTGAACTGAAGCTACTGAGAATGGGGTTCAACTGTTATTTCTTAAATCCTCCTGTAATCATAACACATTTACCTCACAGATAGCCTTTCACAACCATGTAACAATCACTACCTAAAACAGCTATTGCAGCCTATGAGCTACCAAAAAGCAAAGACCTACACAACCGTGACTTTGTTCCTAGTTTACTGACCACCTTTAATGCTGATTTCCCTGTTTCCAGCCACATCCAGAAATTATGAATCTGTTTCTCTTGCTTGATGACCTGGTTTGGTTCCTAATCTTAGATCAACAATTCCCAAACTTAAAAAGAAAAATGTAAACTGGGGGGAAGCAGAGGAGAGAAAGAGGCCTAAATACTTTTGGCTCCATCTTCCAAAAAAAGAACACAAAAAAAGCGGAGGTTCTTTACTATAATCTGAGAAACGTTAAGACCCTGTACACACCTCTCTTCACTACTGACTGGGATTGCTTTATTAATTAAAGCAATTAATTTAATTGCTTTAAAATACATATCAAGAATACTGAGGATTTCCCTCGTAGTCCAGTGGTTGAGAATCGGCCTTGCAATGCACGGGACGTGGGTTCAGTACCTGATCAGGTAACTAAGCCCGTGTACTCTGGAACCCATGTGTCACAACTGGAGAGTTATACACTGCAGCAGAGATCTTGTGTGCTGCAACTAAGAAAGACCCTATGCAGCCAAATAAATAAATAATTAAAAAAAAAAAAAGGAATGTTGGTCACAGGTCCCAATCTTGCCTTGCCTTTATTCCATTTTTCATAACACTTAGGGTCTGGGCTGTTCTCTAAGTGGTTGTGATCTTAAAGCTAAGATCTCCTGGTTTCAAAATTTGTCCAAATAACACGTGTAGCAGCTGTTATGAGAGAACTCAGACAATGCAACCAGTTATCTAAATTTTCTCCAAGAGTAGTCCACACATTAACACAGAAATGGTAATAAACCTGATGGCTTTTCTGATACAGTTCAAAAATCAATAGCTCTGCTAGCACTTAAAACTGAGTCAATTATTCTAGTAAGTGTAACTCTAAATTCTAGATCCAAAGACAACTCACCTACAACTGAAACCTAAGAGGATATCCAAGCTAGGGAAATTCTTGGATGTCTATTATGCTCTGGCATATCATTATATCAGTCCCTATAAAGTAACCAGCATGAGCTGGCTTAAAATCTGGCTTGCCATATATGGCTCAATTCACCAATATTGGGGTAAAAATGATCTTGCCTCTTCAAAAA
Source organism: Aepyceros melampus (assembly GCA_006408695.1). NCBI lineage: Eukaryota > Metazoa > Chordata > Mammalia > Artiodactyla > Bovidae > Aepyceros > Aepyceros melampus. The sequence continues at coordinate 90,176 of SJXQ01009506.1, read as the reverse complement.
GACTGTTGAAAAAGAAGCTACAGATAATTAGCAAGACTAGGTAATAAAATGTATCTCTAAGTGGAAAATTCATCCCAGGGAAGCTGCAGCAACAAAGATGTTATTCTCTAAAAAAACAGTTTGGGGTAAACTATAAAGCAGAAACCAAGCAGGAGATGAGGGCGAAGACTAGCAGACAAAATTTAGTCTTTGCTAGTAGAAATGAAAAGCATTCTTTTCCTAGTAAGGAGTAAGCTGTTAAAGCAAATTTTAGAAAAGAGTATTAAAGAGGTAAATAACATAATAGCATCCTAAGAAGGGTTACAGGTAGCTAAGAGCTGAAAATAAACCCAGGTAAAAATGCAGAGCCACGCTGTCCAATGTGATGGCGACTAGCCACATGTGGCTCTTCAAATTCAGGTTAACATAAAGTAAAATTCAGTTCTCTGTCACACTAGCTGTATTTCAAGCGCTCAAAGACGCATGGTGCTAGTGACTACTTTGTTGAGTTGCACAGCATAGATGCAGAACATTTCCATCACTGCAGGAAATTCCATGGGACAGTACTGATCTAACTAGTAAGGGAAACAGAATAACCGACCTGGGGTATGGAAAAAGAAGAACTATTAACAAGGGCATTTATCCTACAGCATTCAGTCCTGTATTGAGGGGTCAGGTGGATTTACCTTTCCTTTTCCACCTGCTCTTTTTTCCCTCCTTGTTGCTGCCACCATCACTGCTGCTGCTGCTGTTCTCAGAACTCTGGGAATCTGACTGACCATCACTGCTTTCTTCTGAACCTTCTGAAAGCTCTTTCACCCCATCCGGCACATCTTTCTGAAAATGTAGGCATCCAATTAGGATTAATCATTACCATTTCAGCAAACAGGAATTAAATTTATGATATGCATTATTGTGACTTGCAATTGTGCTGATTATTTTTTAGGGTTTTAAGATTCAGTAGCAGAACCAGCAATTTCTGATTCCTGTCACCTCTCTTCTTTGTGTCAAATCAGCTACTGTTTGCTTCTCTACTCAAAGATAAAAATTATACATGACAATCTTATGAACGTACAACACAGAGCCTTAGACAAAAATTTGCTATATATGAGTCCAGGTAAATGATGAAATGAAATCTATAAAATGTATACAATAACAATTTTTAAAAATGTAAGCATACCCATCATCCATATAATGTATATATATTTGTGTGTGTATAAGTGCCATTATGTATTATAAATTCAGTTAAGAGTCTGGACAGCAAGAAAGAGATGGTAATTATTTGAATCTATTTGGTTCCAAAAATTGGCTAGTAAGTACCAAAAGTCAAATATAAAAGGAATCATTTAAAAAAAAAAATCGTATGAATCTTTGGTTTCTGCACTGCATAGTGAGAATGCTAACCAGAAACGATTCCTGTGTCAGCCACAGCATGATAGATATAACAGGGAAGCTTAAAATTAAGAATCTAGGGTTTGAATTTTGGCCTTATCTTCTCCTAATGATGCAGCCTTGGGCAAAGTCTTAAACGCTCATGCCTCAGCTTCCCTGTAAGATGAGGTAATAGTACCTACCTTAAAAGATCATTCTGAAATTAAATGAGTTAATAAATATAAAATGCTTAGTACAGTGCCTAGCATATGATAAGGTTCAATAAATATTAGCTGGCTACTATGTATTTATATAGTATATAAAATATAAATGCATTAGTGAATGTTATTTCTAAGTTATAAAACTACAAATTATTTTTTTTTCTTCTCAATGTAATGTTTTCCCACATTATTTAATTTTATTATCAGATCAAAAATTGACATACGACCATCCTACCTGCAACTGGCACTCATAACGTTATAGTCAAGGCAGTAATCTCTGGGGGCTTCCCTTTTGGTTCAGTGGTTAAGACTCTGAGCTTGCACCAGATGGGGCATGGGTTCGATTACTGATGGGGGAACTAAGTTCCCACATACCGCAGGGTATGGTCAACAAAAAAAAGGAGAAAGCAACCTCTGATCTGGTAAGGAGCCGTTTTTTCTCACTTATGTTTAACTCCAGTGCCATTTCACATGTTACACACTTTCTTAAAATACATATCCTTTATTTTTCTATTCTTTCTTTCAAAATACAGGAAACTTTTACAGATTAGTTGCCTAAGAGACCTCTTGATCCGTAAGTTCAACAAATACTTTAGTACAAATATAACTATCTTCCTAAACTTGTGATCCCTCCAGATCAACTCACGTCCCACCTGTTAGAATCACTGCATCCGTTCTTTTACTCTCAAGAGTTCACATTTTATTTTTCTAGTGTTCCTTGCCTCCATCTCTTTTAGCAGTCTCATGAAAGTGTTAGTTGCTCAGTCGTGTCTGACTCTTTGCAACCCCATGGACTATAACCTACCAGGCTTCTCTGTCCATGGAATTCTCCAGGCAAGAATACTAGAGTGGATAGCCATTCCCTTCTCCAGGGGATCTTTCTGACCAGGGATCAAACCCTGGTCTACCACATTTCAGGCAGATTCTTTACATCTGAGCCACCAGGGAAGCCCCAGTCACTCATAGTACAGCCCAATTATCACTCCTAAACAATCATAACCATCTTTTTGACAAGTTTTCCTGCTTAACTCTTAAGTGTATCCTACTTGAATTATCTTCCTAAACATGGATTTGATCATGCTATTCTCCTGAAAGCCTCTGCCACTTCCTCAACACATGCCTACCCTCCCTCCTCCTCTCTCCAACTGCTGAGTCAGGTTTTCAAAAGCCTCCAAAGTGTGTTCTTCACCTAACATTTAACCCATCCTGACTCCTTACCACACCAGCCCACACAGAGATTATGGTCTAACCACTCCAATTTACTTCCAAGTCTATTCTGAATCCTTTTATCTGTGCCTCTGCTTAACCTATTCCCTTCTCCTGGAAGGCCCTTCCTCCCATTACTTATCTACCAAAGTTCAACTCAAATTTTACAACTTTGAAAGAGAAAAAATAAAAATAAAAACTTCCAAATCCCTTTATTCAAGATGAATCTTTACTTCTCTACACTATAACAGCACTTTATAGCACAGTACATTCTGTCACTAATTATTTCAGTAACTATGTGAGATTTAAGAGATCAGGAACCTTAATTTATCCTTCTTTGTAGCCTCTACATGTCCAGTACAGAGTAGGCATTTAATAAATATTTTTAACAATATGGAAGGTCTACAACAGCTAAAACCTAAAAGAAACAGAAAGCTCCATGTGGGCTAGATCCCTGTAACCCCAAGCAGTTGAAAGGTATTTTAAAAGAAGGTATCAAAGGTTAGATCTTTTAAAAATTAGCGTGCTGCACACAACCACCAAGCACAGTGATGACTATAGCTGAAGCTAAAAAGGTAAGAGAGGAAAAGAGCTGCACACACGGGTGGACAGAAGCCGCTGCTGATAAATTTCCTTTGAGAAATAATGCTCTCCTCAATTCATCTGGCTAGAGAGGGCTTAACCACACCCTCATATCAAGGTGATCATGAACCTAAGGGCAGCCATCAGAAGATTCAATACGTTTGGCAAAGGTGATCATTTAGGTACAGGCACTTGCCCCAAGCCACACCTATTAAGCTATAACAGAACTAACTAAAAGGGCTCCTGCTTCAGTTTGTGAGACTCCTTCTTCCCCCCAGGCTTACAGCGTGCAGAATGGGGCTTGGGAGTGAAGTCATGTAGATGAGGAGAAGGCCTGCCTTAGAATGAAGCCAAAAGAAAGCAGAGAGACCCATTTCTGATGACAATCATTTGAGCTCCTGAATTCAGGCTGAGTTTTCCTAAAACTTTGAGCTATGTGAACTAATAAATTCTCTGTTTTCCTCAAGTTCATTTGAGTTGGTTTTTCTGTTATAACTGTAAGGACAATGATAAGTCAAGATCCCTTTTTAGTGCAGGAATTAGAAATTAGCAAGCTTGTTATGGTAAAAGAAAATGGAAATTCGGTCAGATCTGAGTTCATATTCTGGCTCTAATACTATCTGGCCAACACTGGGCAAGAAAATCCAATCTTCTAAACTTCGGCTTTCTCCATTATAATAAAGAAATAATAACCACAGTTCTGAATTGTAACGGAGAATTAAATGAGAAAGTAGTATAAAGCATTAAAGCTATATGCTCCACGGTAACACTCATTATTATTTAAATGATGTGAGGCTCTTTAAAAAGTCACTGGAAGTAATTTTCAATTCATCTTTTCAAAATAATATTGTGGCAGAGAATGAAGTGAAGTTACTTCTCCAATCTATCTACACATGGCTACAGATTAATTAAAGAAAAAAGTACTGGACATGGGATTGAAAGTTTTACTTCTTCTTGAAAGTAAGCTCTTCAAGAACAGAATTCTGTCTCTATGATTCAAGTATTATTTATATATGGTCACTTTCTGTTTTCACTTTTAAAATGACTCCCTAACAAAAATATTTACCTTCAAAGTATATACTCCCATTCTACCTGGAACCTTATAGAAGATGCCTTCTTCACCTCGGGAGTTTGTGTGCAGATGGCATTCAGGCATGCAAGAGGGGAAGTTCCACTGTCAAAAAAACAGAAAGAACATGATTAGTTTCTAGTCTCTGAGTAGCCTATATAACACTGAATTAAGATAAAAATTAATGGATCAACACTCATTTGACAAAACACATTTTATAAACTATAGAAAGTCTATAAATCTAGACAGGTGGCCATGGAGAAAATGGATGTAAAATTCATTCCCAGATATCTAAAGAAAAAACAATTTTATAATTTTCTTAATCTCAATTCAGCATCTAACATTTAAGTCAAGAAAAATTTCCCACACATAAGTATCACTGAAGTATTCTGTAAAGATTTTATTTTACTTACTATTTTATTTGTTAACACACTTCAATAAAGCTGAAAAAACATTTTTTTTAATATATTTCATAAGCCTATTCAGAAGTGAAACAGGGAGGAAGAAGAAAACACAAAGAGAAATAAACAACATTAATCTCCTTCCATACTGCTGCACCAGAATGAATTTTAGTTATGGAAAGAACATATTTCCATGGCCTTTTTTAAACCAAGATATAATTAACATATAATATTATATTAGTGTCAAGTGTGTAACATATATCTATATTATAATGGTTTCTTATATTTAGACCTATCATAAGATCACTTTAAAAGACTTATAAAACAGGCTTTGGAATATTCATCTTCTATGTAGAAACGATTAAAAGTTTACTAATTCTAATATGTTGTTGTTTATTCACTAAGTTGTGTGGGACTCTTTTGCAACCCCATGGACTGTAGCCTGCCAGGCTCCTCTGTTCATGAGAATTTCCAGGCAAGAATACTGGAATGAGTTGCCATTTCCTTCTCCAGGAATTCTTCCCAACCCAGGGCTCGAACTCACATCTCCTGCATTACAGGCAGATTCTTTACCACCCAGCCACCAGGGAAATTAATATACATTTATCATATTTTTGGAGTTTTAAGCTATATAATAAATTATCTGTAGAAAATTCATATATAACATTTTCCTTTCTAATTGCAATCAATTCATATCCTAAATGGAAATGTGTGGCATCCTATAGGATAGAGCAAACTTGACATAAGAGAGAAAACTCCAACACCACAAAAGAAAACCTTAATAACTAAATAAAAAATAAACATTTCTGTACAGCAAAGAAATATCATCAACAAAATTACACAAAACATACAAAACTAGAATAAGTAACTGCGTAACAAATGGCAGACAAAAAAATGAGTAATCCTAAGAGAGCTTCTTTTAGGAAAACACAAACAACCAATTAGAAAAAAATGGATTAAGGATATGAACGTGCAGTATAAACGGCCAACAGAATACATAAAAAGATGCCCAAACTTAACAGTGGTTAAAGGAAAACAAATGAAAGTGAGACCCCACGGTCAGACTTGGAGAAACCAAGTATCGTCAAGTCTCCATCGGCACCACCGTACCAGTGCCAGTCTCCTGGTTCTGACATCATATTACAGCTGCATGTAAGATGCCCCTACTGAAGGAAGCAGGGGGGGCATACATGGGACTGTTCTTAGCTTCCCATAAGCTGATAATTACGTTTTAAAAAGTGAACTGGTAAAACCCATTGCTGGTAAGGTTACGGGAAAATGAGCACTCTTAAAGACTCCTGGTGGGACTGAAAACTGCCACTCCCTACTCCCCCTTCAATTCCGTCTTAGGAAAGTAACATGGAAGTTAAAATTAATTAATAGTTAAAATTAAAACTATTAGGGGCTACTGATTCAACAATCCCACTTCCATCAATCCCCCTAAAATAAGACCACAAAGACTTACAAACATACGTGGAAGGATTAACTTCAGCACTGTTAAAAAGTGTCAAAGCACTGAAAATGACTTCAAAGTCAATAAAAGTCAATGGCTGACCATATGTTAGTAAGGTAACCAACAGGATATGAATCAATAACAGATACATTAACAGCAAAAAGAGTGCTAAATTCCAGGAAGCATTCTGGTTAGACCTCACAACAATCCTTTGAGGTAAGCAAAATTATTACACCATTTTTACAAATGAACAAACGAATATCTGAGGTGTTAATAAGTAAGCTGGTTCAAGATCACATAGTGCTTTGTAAGTGGTGAAGACAAAATTTCAGTAAGAAAGAAGAAGAGGAAAGAAACTGCTTAAAAAGAACATATAACTAAGTAAAAAGAAAACATGCTATAATCTGTAGCTCAATAACCTATCTGGTAAAAGGTTTGCCCTAATTTTTGATATTCAATTTCAGTATTAAGTACCCACTCTGTTTAGTACTGTTTATTAAGTATCCAATAAACTAGGGTCTGTGGCTCCAAAGAGGAAAGCTTTCTTGTTCAAAGTTTAACAGGACAGTTAGACAAGGGAACAAACTGCCACAGCACAGTGCAACCAGTGCTACCAAAACAGACACAAGTCCACAATCCCTGACCCAAAAAACTTAAGGCCAATTGTTTCAGACACAAAAATCTGGATTTCTGAAAGGCAACATGATAGGCCATATTCTATGTAACATAACCAGAGAGATCAGGGGCAGCAATCCTATAACCAAATACAGTAAAATACATGAATATTCACACTAAGTAGGAAAAATAGTTTAAGGGAATTGTCGAAAAAGGGAAGTTTGGTACCAAAAGACTGAAAAACCTTTTTCAAGCATTTTGGATTTTGGCATTATGGAACGGAGATTCCAGGTTTGTACAAAGTACTTTAGGTCTGAGAGAAAGTAACATATAGTCTCATCTAGAGCTTAGTACCTAGAACCCAAAACAAAACAAACAAAAAAACACCAAAAAACAAACAAAAACCCCAAGCCAACCAAAACAAAACAAAAAAATCTCTTACGGTAAAACCCATAAAATGAAAGTAAATGGCACACACATCTGGTGAAAAGATGTGGTAACAGATACAGACACCATCATATTTTCCTCACAAATCTGGTGCAATTTTCCTTTGAAGGAAATATGAAAGTTTCAAAAACCCCACAAGATATACAGAACACTACACTGTTTAAAACAAAAATTTAGATCTGATTTCAGGAAAATATAAAAAACCAGAGAACCCTTGAAAAATCATTTTTATGAATAATGAAGCAATGTTAGAGAAGTAAAACAGGCCACACTGCCCATGATGGCAGGAATATATCTTCAAGGGAAGCAACTCCAGAATGACACAACTAGAAATGACCGAGTGACTTGAAGGGACAGACAGCCCCTGCACGAGTGACAAATCCTGATGCAGAGGGAATCCATACTGATGCCAAGCCAAGCAAGTATAATATGGGGCTGGAGCAGCTGAAGCAAGAATACCTCAAAAGATTATGTAACTATCATGAGTTAATTTAGTTTCTAATTTTTTTGGTCCATGTTTAAGAGATTGGAGTTGGAGTAGGGTTTGGGGGTGGGGGTGGGGAGCAGTTCTCAAGGAAAGGAATAAGTGTAGTGTTATAATTTTATGCTGATACATTTCATGAAGGAAATATACTAAGATGCTTCATACACAAGGCCTAAGAACAGAAGTAACTTCAGTCATACTGCCAACAGCCTTATTTGATTCTCTCTGCAGTAAAGGGGGTTAACAGTAGCCAGCAGGGCTGAAAGACCTGAGGCCTATAATTAACACTGCTCAGAGGAAACTAACATAGCAACTCATGAAAAGAGACCACTGTGTGGCCTAAAGAGCCAGGTTTATGTATTCAGACCAATCTTAGAGCTCAGATCTGAGTGTATCACAGGCAAGCCAGTAAATATCCTTAATCTGCTCATCTGTGAAATAGAAGAAACACTATCTACTTCATAATCTGTATAGAATCTTAATTACATACAACAAGTGTATGTCACAGAGAAGGACTGAGTAACTGTGGTACTTACCTTCACTTGTTTCCCACCCCAGTATCACAATATTCCAGTGTTCCCTACCTATCTTAAGTGACAGTAACTTCACTCACCCTCATCAATTCTCCACTCTGAAGCCAGTGACCTTTTAAAAATATGTATGATTGTGCCATCTCTGTCCAGCTGAAAATTGATCCTTGATATCACAATGTGCTTAAAATAAAGCCCAGAATTATCAAAATGATCTGACCCCTGCGACACCTCTCTGCTCTGGCCTAGTCTAGTTTACTTTTCATTTTGTAACTTAAAATTCTTCTGACTTCTTGGCCTTTGTACTAGTTAATGCTCCTGCTTGCGATGATAACTCTCACCTTTTCTCTTAGAAGCTCCAATTAATTCACTCTTCAGATTTCAGCCTTAAGTACCTTGTCTATGGAAGCCATCTCAATGTTGTATAGAATCAATACTTCTCCTAAATATATTTCATTTATAACTACACATATTGTCATGAAAAAGTTTTAATTTAACATGTGACTCTACTGTAGGCCAGCCAGATTCAATAGCATGTGATTTCACTGAAGCTCTGGGAAGCAGATTCCCTCTTTTCTTCTATAGTCAAACCACAAAGCATATAGGCTCCATCTGCAACTATGATGGATGAACCTGGTAAAAATGGAACAAAAATGAAGGAAGCAGAGCCAAAATTCTGATCAAACAGCCAGAGCACCTGGATCAAGTTTTGCCAGGTATTTTCACTTATTACATGATTAATTTCCTTTAATGTTTAAGCCAGTTTACATTACAGTTCCTGTTATTTACAAATGAAAATACCTTAACTGACAAAGCATCTAGATCAAAAGCATTCATACTGACAGAAATATGAAAAGGATACAGAAGAAAATTATAGGAGAATATTCAAGGGTGACAACTCTCTCCTACCAATGAGAAAATATTATGTGTATGAATCAACAGTGTATATTGAATGATGGAAGGAGGCAACATGCTACTCAACATGCACAGCCTAACTGACCCAAGATACTCCAAAACATTTATCTTAATTTTTTTCTAAATCTTGAACTTCAAGGATTAAGAAAGAATCAAGCTGAGATCTAGGCATGAAAAGCAAAAGTGGCAGAGTACATTACTGTTTTTAGAATCATTCACTCCCTCTATCAGGCCACCTTACAGTAAATAAAATGTATTTATTCCCTTGCCCCTCTTGGGCTTAGCCATAAGACTTGATCAATACAATGGTAACAGATATGTCAGAACCAGAGGCTAGAGCTGCTTGCAGTTTGACTTCCTCCTGATTGCCATGAGAGCAGGCCACTGATTTTGGAACCCACAGCAGAGAGCCAAGCCTAGGCAATAACTAATCTCCAGCTCCTCTAAAGACATGAAGAAGAAAAGGAACTATCTGTTGTTATAAACCACTGAAACCAAGACAGTTATGCAGCAAAAACTGACTGATAAGCAGGGAACATCTGTCTTCTTACCAATACTCAATGCCAGACAGCAAAAAAAAAAAAAGTTAAGATATAACTCAAAGAAAGAAGTAATAGAAAAATATTAAGTCCATGAGAACTCAGGGAAAAGATCATCCATTAACTTAAATCTAGCCAACAAAGAAAGAAAACTCAGGAGTGGAGAAACATTTAGAGGGGAAAAAAATGTTGCAATTATGGTGATAAAAGAGAAATGCAAATACTTTTTTTTTTAGCACGTGATAATGCATTTTCAGAATTTTTCTATTTTCTTTTCCCTCAATTTCAGAGATCATTTAGGAATTAATACCCTAAATGAAGTATATTACTAATCTTCAGGGAAAAAATTAGTACAGCAATTATCTTAGTTTCTTCAATTAAATGTAATACAGTGGTAATTCCTGGTTACTGAATTTCAGGGTATTTTCCAGTGTTTATTTTTTTATTACTGATTGACCTGGTTTTGGCTATTAGGAACCATTTTTACAAAAATTTTATAGTAAATACTCTAAAATATATGAATAAATTTTAAAACAATGTAACTTCTAAAAGAGAGTAAGGCTCTTTTTCAAAATCACTTCCTTTGTTAACAGCATGCTAGTTAAAACAAAAACTAGAACAGCAGGTAAAGGGGCATAGAGACTATACACAGATTGAAGTGAGAGACGTCCAAAGAGAAAAGACACACTGACTAGCAAGGTATTTTTGTTCACCAAGTACCAGAAGAGACATACTCAAAAAGAGTCAGTCATTGATGCTCACAAATGCAAAGAGCGGGGATGCCTATATGTAGCATTTAAAGATCAAGAGACAAGCCCAAGTGAAGAAGCTGGGTGGGAGGATCCAGTGGCTTTAGAATGAGTGTGTTTAGTTCATTATCACCAAAACATTTAATCATTTCAATTATAGGATAGTGATATTTCAGGGAGAAAATTAGAGATTCCCTTGAATAATATCAATATAAAAGCAATCATGACATTTTGATAACTTGAAAAGTATGTTATGTCAAAATACATTTTCAATTTTCAAATGTCTATTTTGATAAATGACTCATATATCACAAACTTGTTTAGGCACCCATGCAAAAGACTTCTCTTACCTGTCTGTGTAGGGATTAAACTGCTACCTACTACTCAAGTAACAAAATAAACAAACACAATAGAAAATAATAACCCAGAGAATAAACGAAGAATCTATGAGTTCATGCATGAACTCCTAAGTGCTAAGTTGCTTCAGTCATGTCCAACTCTTTGCAACCCTATGGACTGTAGCCCACCAGGCTCCTCTGCCCATGGGATTCTCAGGCAAGAATACTGGAGTGGGTTGCCATTTCCTTCTCCAGAGAATCTTCCTGACCCAGGATAGATCCCGCGTCTCCTACGTCTCCTGCACTGGCAGGCGGGTTCTTTACCGCCAGCCCCACATGGGAAGCTCCAATGAGTTCATACTAATGTAAATAAAAGAACAAATCAATGAATGGGGGAGAATTCATTGCCATATAATTCTAACTAACAAAAAAGAAATGACAGAATTAGAAAATTACCATATGTGGCCACCACACTACAGACAAGTAATATTTAGTGGACATCCTGGTGGATATACCCTTAAAGGAGCCCTAATTATCACCACTTCCTACTCACCTCCTGTGTAATTCCCTCCCCATGATGTAGGCAGGACCTGTGATTTGCTTCTCACTAACAGAATACAGCAGAGGGGACAGAATAGTAACTACAATATGAAAGATTGCAATATTCTTGCAAGGTGACTCTCCCCTGCTGGCTCTGAGGGAGCATATTAGGTTGGGTGGCAAAGAACTCAGGGCAGCCTTTAGCCAACAGCCAGTGGAAACAGCACTCCATTTTGATAAATCTAAAGGATCTGAATCCTGCTAGCAACCACACAGCTTAGAAGTAGTTTCTTCTCCAAGGAGAGAAGTGGTTCCTTCTCCAATCCTTCTCTTATTCTCAAATAAGAACCAAGCCCTGGTCAAAACCTTGGCTACAGTCTTGCAGAGAACCCAATGAAGCTATGCCCAGACTGCTGACACATACAAACTGAGATAATAAATGTGTGTTGTTTTAAGCTCCTAAATCTATGATAATGTGGTTAAGCAGCAATAAATAAATAACAATGAGATGCTAAAACTAGTGGGCAAAGACATAATGAGAAGCAAGGTATTTACACAGTCTCAAAGTATCTCCCTCTACACAAAAGATACTAATTACAAAGGGGAAAAAATTATGCCTTTTTAGTGGAGAACCACAGCAGACATCACATAAACTGAGGGATTGGGGTAATCAATCCAATATCCCAATAATGGGATAAGCTGAAATCACACACTTTTGGATATGATGCAGTGAAAATGACATATTTCTCTGATATTCTTATCAAAAATGTACAACCTGAATCTAATCATGAATAAACATCAGACATATCTAAATTGAAGGACAGTCTACAAAATAGCTGATCTGAACTCTATAAAAAATGTAAAGGTCATGAAAGACAAAGACTAAAGGAATGTTCTTACATTAAAGGAGACTATAAAGATACATAAAAGCTAAAAGGAAATGCAATGTGTGATTGTGGATTGGGACATCAGCAGAAGAACTGTCAAATTTAAATAAACTCTGTTGCTTAGAAAGTAGTATTATATTAATATCTTGATTTTGACAATTACATTGTAGTTACATAAGAATATATTGCCTTTAGGAAGTATACTCTTGAAGTGTTTAAATGTGAATGGGGCAGCATGTCTACAATTTACTCTTACACATTTCAGAAATATCAACTAGAGAGAGGAAGTATATAAAATGCTTACATTTGTGCAACCTAGGTAAAGTAACATAAAAATTTTTATAGACTGCTTTTTAACTTTACTGTTTTTGCAACTTTTCTTAGGTCTGAAATTCAAATAAAAAGCTAAAAAATATGCATCATATATAAGAAATCTATAAAAACAATATGCACCAACGAAAAAGTATGAAGTGCTGATAAATGCTACAATATGGTGATGGTTGTTTAGTTACCAAGTCATGTCCGACTCTTCGCGACCCCATGGACTGCAGCACGCCAGGCTTCCCTGTCCCTCATCTCTCAAAAGTTTGCCCAAGTTCATGTCCATTGCATCGGTGATGCCATCCAACCATCTCATCATATAATTTATGGTCTTTTGAGGTTAATCCACATGCTACAATATGGATTAACAGCAAAAGACCATAAATTATATGATTCTATTTATATGAAATGTCTAGAAATGGCCAACAAGCAGAGACAGAAAGGAAATTAAGAGGAGGCAGTGGGAACTGGTACTAACTGTATACAAGGATGAAAAATCTTATTGGGGACTACAGTGATAGTTGCACAACTCAGTAAATTTATTAAAAAATCACTGAACTATAGAGTTAAAATGGGTGAAATTTATGGCATGCATAATATACCTCAATAAAAGTTTTAGAAAAAGATGACGTGGAAAAGAAACTAACTTGATTTTTCATTCACTGAACATCTACCAAATAGTTACCATGTAACTGCACAGCAGTGTGCTGGTGATATAAACAATAAAGTGGAAGTTTCCTAAGTACACAATCTTACATTTTAATGTAAAAATAAATGAACTGGGACTGAGTGAAGCCAAATGATATGATCTCCTTATTTCCCAGTGTGCACTCATACACATACATATAGTTATCATTTAATTTATGATTGATTAACATTTCCTTCCCACCGGCGAGATGAGGCAAGTTGGTACACATTTCTCATGTGCAGTAATGTAAAAAATTTAGCCACAACTGCAATTTTGCTATCAACTCAAGAACTGAACAGAATCAGAAACTTAGGTTTAGACTTTATTAAAGATCTCTTCTAAAAATTAACTGATAATTTTCCCATAACTAATCATGCCAAATTTCTCCACTGAAAGTCTGGACATTTTCACTATTGTTTTCTTTCATTTTTAGTTTCTTTCTGGAGATTGAGGATACAAATAAAATTGTAAGTGAAGTATGTTAAAGTATTCATAAATATACAAGGCCCATCAACTCTCAGTAAAAATCTTTAGCTTTTTTAATCTTGTCTGTAACTCTCCTAATTCTGAAGGCCCATATAGCACTCTTATCACTTGTTATACCAATTCTGTATCATCACACTGTAGGCAGAAATTTTTTAAAATTCACTCATATTTTTCTACAACCTTCTATCACTGCCTATATTTTAAATTTGACAAGGAAAAATTAGTGTCTATAAAAGTTTAAAGAAGTAACCTCTGCTCATCCCCTGTCTACCTCAGCCATTTGTCTTATTACCTATGGTGGTTGTTTCTCCCACGTTATATAAAAATGTATCCTACTCAAATTACAACAAAATCCTACAACTTTATTGTGGCAAAATATGACACAGATGGTAAAGAATTTGCCTGCAATTCAGGAGATCTGGGTTCAATCCCTGGGTTGGGAAGATCCCTGGAGAAGGAAATGGCAAGCCAATCCACTCTAGTTCTTGGGATCCCAAAGAATCAGACATGACTGAGTGACTAACACTTCCGCAGTTTCATAGATAACATAAAATTTACCATCTCAACCACTTCTAAGTGTACAATTCACTTCCATTTAAGTTCACTCACATTTTTACAACACCGACTCCAAAACTCTTCTCACCTTACAAAACTAAAACTCCACACCCATTAACCAACTCCCTATTTTCCCCCTACACCAGCCCCTGGCAACCACCTTCCTATTAATCCTTTCTGTCTCTATGTGACTCATACTCTAGGCCTCTCATGTAAGTGAAATTATATGGTATTTTTCCTCTTCTGTCTGGTTTATTTCATTTAGTATAATGTCTCTGAAGTTCATTTCATGTTGTAGAATGTTAGAATTTCCTTCTTTTTTAAGGCTGAAAAATATTCCACTGCTATATAAGCCGCATTTTATTTATCCATTTGTCAATAAACATGAGTTGTTTCCATCTTTTGCCTATTGTGAATAATGCTGCTATAAACACTGGTGTAAAACGATCTATTCAAGTCCTTGCTTTTGATTCTTTTGTGTGTATTCAGAGAAGTGGAACTGCTGGGTCAAATAAAATCCTACAACTTTTAATCATCCTTACCTTACTTTCACTTTACAAAACCATCTCTCAGGTGCAAACATCTACAGACAAGAATCAGGTAAAATCCATAGGCTGACAAGGAGCCAGGTCATGAAGCTTCTTTTTCCTACACATGTTATATCTCCTCCTAAAACATCCTAAACAGGTAGTCTTTTGCACTAGCTCATAATGTGCTGGTAGAAACTCTATGTGTTTCTAATTATTCATAAATTCTTCCTTAAGTTAAGCCAAATGCATCTTCTTCTAACTCCATTTATTAGTCCTGATTTTATGATGTAAATCAGTGGTCATCATGGTGGAAAATTTAGGAGGTTCTTTTCTTTCCTCAGTGTGATTTTCTCTACTATTTGAATTTGCTTAAATGATCTTGTAATAAACCATCTTTGTGTAAGTGGAGAGGAACAGAAATTATTTCTTCATTAATTCAGATGACAGCCCTTCAAGCACTTTAATAAGACTCTTCATGAAGCCCTGAAGTCTACTTTTTCAGATTTTTGGCCTCTCTTTTCCTCACTGGCATCCTCTCTCCAGCAACTAAGCTAAAGAAATCTAATATAATAAACTTCTACAACTCATCCTCAAAATTCACCAGTGTCTTCCAACATTTATTATCCCTAGTTCAAGCTTTAATGACTCCAGTCTTATTTACTTATTCCTAGATACTCCACTTTGCAACAGACCACCCTGCCTTATCTCAACTTAAATCCTAATCTCTTGTTTATTTCTCTGTACTCCTTCCTATAGAAGGGCCTTGTCAAAACTAGGACATTATCAGCTCACCTACCTCTGACTCAACTGTTATACACTCTATATTCTTCCTTCAAGTTCAATATCCTGAATTTCAACAGGATTAAATAACAGAATCCTGAGTTTCAAAGTTAAAAGAGGTGTAGAATTACCTAGTTCCCCAAACAGATGCTTGAATAAACCCTGTTTCAGGTCAATATTAAATGTGAAAAAACAATAAAACTCATCGGAGAGTTTGGCATGGCACCCAACTCCAGTACTCTTGCCTGGAAAATCCAATGGACAGAGGAGCCTGGTAGGCTGCAGTCCATGGGGTCGCAAAGAGTCGGACGTAACTGAGTGACTTCACTTTCACTTTTCACTTTCATGCATCGGGAGAAGGAAACGGCAACCCACTCCAGTGTTCTTGCCTGGAGAATCCCAGGGACGAGGGAGCCTGGTGAGCTGCCGTCTATGGGGTCACACAGAGTCGGACACGACTGAAGTGACTTAGCAGCAGCAACACACACTCATTACCCACATACTAACGAAAAAAAATCAGCACCACGTAACTTTAAAATCAACAGCTGATCTGTGGCATGCTTACCCCGACAGAGTACACAAAGCAAATTGAACACAACAGTGTCCTTACGATGGAAAATAGTGCGTTTAGAAATCATTAAACTAATAGTTTCGGTAGGCTTTAAATTCATTGAAACATTGTGTACTCTTACAAACTTTTTCATTAAAACCTCTTGCTTGCTTTCCCTTGGTCATATTACCTGCAATTCTTCCAATGAAAAGTTCATCTGGATGAACTACTTATCTACTTCTTAAAAAAAAATAAATGTAGTTTTTAAGTGTAAAAAGTAGCATCTACTCATCTGTTCTCTAGAGAATTAGTTTCTTCAAACTATTTTCCTCCTCAAACATGTTGTTAAACAAATGGAAATAAAACCCCTGGAGAGAGGGTAAGAGGGTATGCAGATAAACTTTTACACAGGCATGCTGGGAGGAGGAGGCCCAGTTGGGACCACAAAATGAGAAGTCTGAACAGGGCAGCGAAAGGGCACAAAATAAATATGAGAGCAATCTAGGAACAGCATAGAGAGGGAGGTCAAGAAACAAAAAGATCCTTCAGAAACTGTGTTTATACACTCTATCCTTTCAATACTTCACTGTAAATCTTCAGTCTCTTCACCTTCCTATTATTGTCTTTTTTCCCACTATTGCTTTTTTAAAAAGTGTAGCTTGTCCACTACCAGTAAGATATGAGCAAAATCATTTCAAAAGGTGGCGGAGGCGGGGGGGATTGGAAGAGTCCAGTGTTTCTGTGCTTTATTTTAAAGTAAATATATGGACTATAAAGTGCTTGACTCCTATCAGTCCATAGCCATTTCCTCTACTGGTTTCACTACAAGTTGCTTAAAAAGGTCACTCTAACAGCTACATATATAAAGAAATATCAATTTCAGCTGATCAAGATGCTAACATTTCTTAACTGGCTGGGTCAAGTTTCAAAAAGTGGTATGTTTCTGAACTAAAGAGGTATAGACAGTTGAATGTGAGGATGCATTACTTGAGGTAAAAGAATTAGTATGGATAACAGAAACTGGAAACAAAATACTGGTCAACGTAAGTTACGGAAACAGTCCTGAAAGAAATGAGTTAGAGAAGAATATAAAATTTTATCAGGTTTGATTAAGTATATCAAAAAGTAAGAATCTGTTGTAATTTTCTATCTCTGTTCTATCTGGTATTCTTGTTCATTTAACAGTAAAGATTATACACCTAAACGGGCTTCCCTGGTGGCTCAGTAAAGAATCTGCCTGCAATGTACGAGACTCAGGTTTGATACCTAGGTCAGGAAGATCCTCTGGAGAAGGGAATGGCTACCTACTCCGGTATTTTTTCCTGGAGAACTTCATAGACAGAAGAGACT
Organism: Aepyceros melampus; assembly: GCA_006408695.1. Classification (NCBI taxonomy): domain Eukaryota; kingdom Metazoa; phylum Chordata; class Mammalia; order Artiodactyla; family Bovidae; genus Aepyceros; species Aepyceros melampus. Next base: position 72,590 of record SJXQ01009506.1, on the reverse strand, counting down.
GTGGGCTACAATCATGGGGTAGCAAAGAATCAGACACAACTGAGCAACTGTCACTTTAATTACCTAAATAGCTAAGGCTATTGATTACAATTATTTTCTGCTTTTAAACAAGAACTGTCACTCTTGACACTCACTCATATTGAGCTCTAGAGTTTCGAAACAGTAAATTGAAATACATAAATTGTACCAATTCTTGGCATTTCCAACTCACAGAAATAACTTAGAGTTATGGTAAAGCTCATACAGGAAAATGTGGATACGTGATAAATCACATGTGTACACTGTAATACCCAAAGCAAACACTAAGAAATTATGCAGACACAAAGAAATGCAGTATAAATAAGCCAATACAGAATCCTAAAAATAACCCATGGCAAGGCAAGCAAAGAAAAACAGGACCAAGAAGCAGAGGAAACAAATGGAGAAACAACAGAATGGCAGACATAAACTCTAAAATATCAATAATTATCTTAAATATAGCATAAATATACAAATTAAAAGGCAAAGAGGGGCAGAGTGAATTAAAACACCCCCCCCACACACACACAAACACACACATGCACACCCACATACATAAATGAATCCAAATAAAGCCAGGTAGACTGCATCAAAAGCAATATACTCCTGTGATACTGTACTGTGGTGATGCACAATGTTACCACTGGGAGAATCTGTATAAAGAGACAGTTCTTACAATTGCTTGGGGCTTAAGTTTTTCTGTTGTATTCTTATCTTCTACAGTAAGCAATGCAGTGGACATTTGCTGTCTCTGCCTAGTCAATATATTCTCTCTTCCTCCAGAAAAGAACATGCAATCTTGCTTTGAGGAACTATGCCCTACCCCACTGGAAACAGTCTTTGTAGGACTGTCCATTAATATGTCTCACAATCCCTGGACACTAGGCCAGTCTTCCTTGAATTTTTAACCTGGAGCAAAGTAGACATAGACTAATTCACTCCAGCTGGAGGGCCCTGATGAGCCCATCCTTCAAGTGTCAGCTGCCTGATCTCTGTAGCTAGTTTAGTTCTCTTAATTCCAGAGCCTGTTTCTTTCCTTTGAAACTGTAAGCTACTACATATTCAAATAAATCTTATTTTGATAAAATTATTCACATTTGGTTCCTATTATTCATACCAAAAGAACCTAACGAAGTATAAGACAAAAACACAGAATTTTTTCTTGCCTATTTAAAAATTTTTTTAATTATAATTTTAACTGCTGTATGACCTGAAATAAGGTTTCCTCCATAAACTAAAATTCAAAAATGAATAGTTTCTTATAAACAAAATTAATGGAATAGAAATTAAACTAGAGTTAAAAAGATTTACTAAGCTCTAACTAAAAGCCAAACATGCCATGTCCTAGTGAAATGAAAACACATGGATATGGTTCTTACTGTCAAGTGTCACAGGCATATAATAACTCTAACACGGGAACTGTTATAACAGAGGTGTATCTAAAATGTTTTATCTAAAATGGCAAACAAAAAGCCAATTCAGTGAAGACTCAGACTAAGAATTTTAACCTGTTTTGGGCCTGGTTTTAAATAAGTGTCATTCCTTTAAAGGATTTACCAGTCAGCTGAGTCATGTCCAATTCTTTGCGACCCCATGGACTGCAGCACGCCTGGCTTACCTGTCCATCACCAACTCCTGGAGCCTACTCAAACACATGTCCATCACATCGGTGATGGTGAATTTTAACCTGTTTTGGGTCTGGTTTTAAATAAGTGTTATTCCTTTAAAGGATTTACCAATACTCTCTCTAAATCAGTAAGAGCATAAACATACATTTTAAATCTTACAGCCATACAGCAAGTATTAGCTCACACATTTCCAATCTCTTAAATATTTTCATTATTAGTCTGTAGAATACTAGGTATTTCAATGCTAGAAAGTCAAATAATCATCTTGAAACTAAATGGAGACTGGGTTTCTAAAAGTATAACCAATGATTATTACAAATTATAAGAACAACAAAAAAGCATAGACAACCAATATTTATACATTAATATCACTCATTTCTAGAATAGTTTTATAAAGTAAACATCATGCATCCAAGAGTAAGTTCAATTAAACTTGTAAAAGAGTGCTTTATAACTGTATAATATGTCTTTAGAATAAAGTAATTCTTACCTTCTGGAATTGGAATGCACCCCAAGAAAATCAAAGAAGGAAAAGAAAAACAAAAAACAAAGAGCTTTTAATTTTTCTTTACAAAGCAACAATTAAGCCAAAAAAATAATTCTCCATTCCCTTCCCAACAATATCCATAATTCTTCAAATTAGTACTCTCCCCCATACTTTGCTACATAAAACATTAATTTCTTTAGAATTTACAAGTTTAGTCTCAAATATAAGTGTCTAAAATACATCAATTAAAGAGTCTAAATCATTTAAGATAATAATTGCAGTGCCTTAATTACGTGGCAGAGTAAAACTATTATAGCAGCTTAAAGTTAAATGTGGATACACTGAATATACCCCATTCTTTAATATCCTTCCCATGCATTTCAAATTTCAAGGAACCATCATAAAGCAATCAGCTATAGACTCTAAGGTTTATTAGCTTCCCTTTGTTCCATAATGTAACTCATTACGAAGCTAAATAATAATAGACAAAAATACTCTTTTAATATCCAAGTTTTTTGTGTTTTATTAGTTTTTTTCATAATTAGTCCTTCTGACATCCCTACAAGGTATGCAGGCTTGGAAGCAGACTAAAATTAGCAGATAAAGAAAGTACAGGCTGAACTCAAAGGTATCACCTAACCTTAGATAAATATGGTATCAATTTAACTAATAATATTCTTTATTCTTAAACTGAGCTCTTTCTAATGAACTCATCTCAAAGCAATTCAGTTTCACAGTCAAATTATCTGCTCTGTGGCAATGATTTCTGCTGCAAAGTAGTAGAGAATGAAGATTTTATTTCCCTTGCTATACACTTTTATATAAGAAGAGGTGAGAAAAAAATTTAGGTAATTGGATTAGTTTTTGTGTGAAGTGAACTAAAACATATTTAAATACCACGTGAGGAAGAGTATTTTGCACATAAGTAAATGCATTCAATACTAATCAGATACAATCAGGACTCCTCCAAACAGGTAACATTTTAATCTGGAAGATGTTTATTAAGCATAATTTTTGCTAGATGGTTCCCAGAGAGCTTTACAATTCTAACTCTGAAAGGGCTTGCTTGGGATACAAGACTGAAACACAAGAAAAAACTCCCTGTAGTTAACAATTTTGAGCTCTGTAAGATACACTATAAAGATCTGTTTAAATGTTCCTATAGGAAAAGTTCTTTAAAAATGTACTGGCCCTATGAGGGGAAGGGATAGTCACAGAGTCGGGATCAACATGTACACACTGCTCTATTAAAATGGATAACCAGCAAGGTCATACTGCATAGCACAGGGAACTTTCCTCAATGTTATGTGGCAGCTGAAAGCGGAGTTTGGAGGAGAATGGATATATGCATATGTATGGCTGAGTCCCTGTGCTGTCCACTAGAAACTATCACAACATTGTTAATCAGCTATACTCCAATATAAAATAAAAATTAAAAAAAACCTACTGGCCCTTTGAGAAGACAAGTTATTATAATGGCTGGAGTTTTTACTTCAAATTCTTCCAGAAAGCAATTTACAGTTAGACAGCCACTAACCTACTGTTCTGTGTTAGCACATGGTATAAGTTTTATTTGAAAAACAATAGAGCAAATATACTAGTCAGAGAGAATGGAGAACGATAGATATAGAGGCAGTATATACTAAAAAAAAAAAGAACAAAAGTCAGCAGGAAGCTTGACTTTGTTTCACTGAAGCTAGTTGTGCTACCCTGGCCAAGTCTCAATCTCCATGGGCCTTAAGTCTTCAATAATAAAATGAGATATAACTGTAATATCCTAATTATCTTTTCCAGCTATATCATTCTATGACTGAAATCATGTGACTGTTTTTGGGAAAGAGGTTGGGGACGGAGAAGAGGATGAGGAATGCAAAAGAGAGTAACCCTTAAAAAGTATTATTAATTAGAGGCATAAAGCTGTAAAGTAGAACTAGACAGACTCCCTTTGTAAGGAATGCACCTCCAAGTAACTTAAACTTAGTCTTCCTTTCCAGGTCTTCCTCCATAAAGAATCAATGCTTTTAAATACTTTCCAACTTGTTTCAGAGGTGGCAAATAAGCAATAATCAACCTAATTTAAAAGCTAGGCAGTTGGCTATGGTCATTTATTAGCTGTACGGCTTACCCACTCACACCAATTTTATGGTGTAAAAGATCAAATTCAACAGGCCTCACCAAAATTACTATTATATATCATGAACCCTTGGGGTCACTTGGGACCACTCGTAAATGGTCTCAGAAAACACTAAATCTGTGGATAAAAAATTCATGAATACTTAGAATCTTTTAAATTTCTCTTTCCTCTTCTACTCATGAATGGAAAGACCAAAAAGCAAACAACCAAAAACTAGTAAAAAGAACGGGTCTCAGGAAATGAATACTATTTTCTTCTTTCCTAAAAACTCTTTCTCTACTAGGTGATATATTGATAAAAGAGAGTCAAGATAATACAGCCAGCAGAATGAGCAAAGCTGGTAAAAGAACTCGGGGGTGGAGGAGCAGTTATTAAAAGCAATGGCTACTTTAGAAGGAAGGCTTGAAGTCCTAAATTCACTGATGTAAAAGCACATTTGTAAATAATAATGGCAGCCACAGGTGATAGGCAGAGAAAATTTGTACAAAAGACTAAGGACAGTAGTAGTAAAAAGTGGTAACATTTTAAGGATTAGCCAGAATGGTCTCAAAATATACATAAGCACTTGATTTATGTACTATGTACTATTCTCTGTATGTTTTATCAATAGAATGCATGCATAATGTCTATGTTTAGTTGCTCTGTTTTTAAAAACAAAACAGAATATCCAAACAGCACATAGTCTCTCAAGTTCCTATGTATTAAGTACATACTGGAAGTAATAAAATATCTGAAATTAACCCTAAAAAAGTCTGGAGTGAGATAACTATTTATAATTTATGTGGTAGATACACACTTTTTAGTGTGGAATTTTCCAAAAGTAAAAATTTACATTCAAAAACTGTCTTCAGTGCCTACCTTATAAACCTAGACTTGTAAAAGAATTTATTTTTAGATTCTATAACATACCCGGAACTATTTATTCATCAACATCCAAAAAACAGATAACCTACTCTACAGCTCCAGTCATCACTACCTTTTTTTTTAACTGCTGTCTTAACACGTATAACAAAACCACTCCCCACACTTGAACACTTCTCCTCCCCCTCATGATGTTCAAAACTTTTTTTCTGAATCCACTAAATATGCTCACTGGATTCTTTACTAATTAACCCCCTTCACTTTCCGAGTTTATTCCTCTGTTCTTCCTCCCTATGGTAAATGGCAGCTGTACAATCAAGGAATCCGAGAAATAATTTTTCATTTCTTCCTTCCTTATACCTCCCATATCCAATCCATTAGCAAGTCCTGAAACATGATCTCAAATCTGTCTGTTCTTTTCACCCTAAACCACACCATATCTTGCATAATCTAGTAAAAATCCTCTTTGTCTCCTTAATCCCTTCAACTCTCAAAATGCTGCAGCACATCCTTCATAAATTATATCTAAATATCAGACTACATGTCTTGTAATTTTCAGATGTAAATGTTTCAGGGTAGGCTTAGTGTTTCCATTTGGACAGAGCAATGCTTCACCATGCCAATAGACTCACACTGGTTTACTGTGTTCTATTCACATCCACTTACTTATTTGGTTTTAGAAAAGCCAGGCTCCAATTATAGAACTCGTTGACACTAAGGTTCCAAACACCTAGTCATAAAACACCTGTGTTAAATGGCCTACACCAAACTGTGACAACCCCCCTTACTGCAATTTAAAAATGACTGGAAAACAAAGGCTACACCAAAATCTAGAATTCCATTCAAAGCCAAAGAAAACACCAGGATTCTCCAACTTGAAATTTGTGGTTTACCATGGAAGATTCCATGAATTTAAAGCTCAATCCAATTTCATGATTTAAAATTGACTAGGACTTCTGGTACTGGTGAAGACAAAGCAGGCCCACAACAGCCAGCCTATCTGCCTGTTACACCAAAAGACCGTAGACAAAAATATAAAAAGCAACTTTTACAAAAAAACTTGTACATGAGTACAAGTAACATTATTACTTGTTTATAGTAATATTATTCACAACAGCCAAAAAGTAGAAACAACCAAATATCCATCAATAGATGAATAGATAAATAAAATCTGGCATATGTATATAATGGAATATTATTTGGCACAAAGGAATGAAGTACTGATAAATGCTACCATATGAATGAGCCTTCAAATTCATTATATATGAAAGAAGCCAGTCACAGAAGACCACGTATTATGTAACTTCATTACACAAAATATCCAAAATCGGCAAATCCATGGAGACAAAAAGAGTATTACTAGGGCTGGGACATGCAGAGAGTTGCAGGGGACAAGAAAGGAGAGTGGCAGCTAGTGAGTACAGGGCTTCTTTCCAGGGCGATGAAAATGTTTTGGGTGAGTAAACTTTAAAAAAAAAAAAGAAACCTGAGCAGTATGCTCTAAAATGTAGACCACAATGGTATGTGACCTATATGTCAATTTTTAAAAAGTAACTACTTAAAACACTGAAAATTAAGATAGCTGGCACGCTGGGAAGTCAAAACCTAATTCACATGAGATCATACAGTATAGAATTTACTGTTACCCACAGAAGGCTGGCCTTGCCTTTGGCTTAAGAAATAATCACTAGGCCCTATCAGGGCCAGCCACATAGAAACACTGCAATCTGGAGTGGGGGCTTTGATACATACCAACAATGTGATTTAAGGCAGGGGCTTGAGTCACATGGTATCGGCTGACCACAAGGGCTGGACACTGAAAACTGAATAATGCCTATATAATGGACCCCCAATAAATAAAAACTCTGGACACCAAGGCTTAAGTGAACTTCCCTGGTTGACAATATTCTGCTTACTGTCACACACTGATGCTGACAATTAACACTATCCTAAATCATGAAGCTCAACATTCAGAAAACAAAGATCATGGCATCTGGTCCCATCACTTCATGGGAAATAGATGGGGAAACAGCAGAAACAGTATCAGACTTTATTATTTTGGGCTCCAAAATCACTGCAGATGGTGACTGCAGCCATGAAATTAAAAGACGCTTACTTCTTGGAAGAAAAGTTATGACCAACCTAGATAGCATATTCAAAAGCAGAGATATTACTTTGCCAACTAAGGTCCGTCTAGTCAAGGCTATGGTTTTTCCTGTGGTCAGGATGGATGTGAGAGTTGGACTGTGAAGAAGGCTGAGCACCAAAGAATTGATGCGTTTGAACAGTGGTGTTGGAGAAGACTCTTTGAGAGTCCCTTGGACTGCAAGGAGATCCAACCAGTCCATTCTGAAGATCAGCCCTGGGATCTCTTGGGAAGGAATGATGCTAAAGCTGAAACGCCAGTACTTTGGCCACCTCATGTGAAGAGTTGACTCATTGGAAAAGACTCTGATGCTGGGAGGGACTGGGGGCAGGAGGAGAAGGGGACGACAGAGGATGAGACGGCTGGATGGCGTTACTGACTTGATGGACGTGAGTCTGAGTGAACTCCGGGAGTTGGTGATGGACAGGGAGGCCTGGTGTGCTGCAATTCATGGGGTCGCAAAGAGTCAGACACGACTGAGCGACTCAACTGAACTGAACTGAACCAAGTCATGGGGAGAGGATGACTGGAAGCTCTGCGCTGGGTACTGCACCTTGACTCTGTGTGTCTCTTCCCTTGACAAATCTTAATCTGTATCCTTCCAAAACCAAGTGCTTAACAATTTTCAGTGTTACACAAGTACTTTCAGCAAATCATCAAGCCTTGAGAGTAGTCTTAGAAATCTGTGAGGACTTCCCTGGTGGTCCACTGGTTAAGAATCTGCCTGCCAATGTAGGGGACACAGGTTCAATCCTTGTTCCGGGAAGATTCCACATTCTGCAGAGCAACTAAGCCCGTGCACCACAATACTGAGCCCACATGCTGAGAACCCATGCTCCACAACGAGAGAAGGCATCGCAATGAGAAGTCCGTGCACCACAACTAGAGAGTAGCCCCCATTCACCGTAACTAGAGAAAGCTTGTATGCAGCAACAAAGACTCAGTGCAGCCAAAAATAAAATAAATAAAATCTTTTTTTTTTTTTAAAGGAAAAAAGGAAATCTGTGAACTATGTAGTTGGTCTAATAAGTGAGGGTAGTCATGTGGACTATACTGTAACTTCAGTTGGCTAAACTCTCAGAGAGTGAGTTTTCTGGGGTTTTTTCTCGCCACTTTGACTAAAAAGCATGACCTAGCTGAGGAGATGTCCTACTGTAGAGGATAGGTAAAATTGTAAGAATGGGTTGTGGGGTATGGAATTCCTAAGAGAAAAGAACCAGAGAAGGGACTCCCCTAATTCCCTCACAAGGCCTGGGGCTCATCTCTGAGGTGGCACACAGGACATTCCCCATCAACACAGCAAAGGCTTTTTAGAACTGAATCCCTGCTCACATCTCAGACTAACAAGGAACAGATCCAAAAGAGCAAAGCAAAGGCTTTAAAATATGAAGTGATTATCAAACTAACACAGAAGAGAGAACATGTAGTCTATGACTAGTTGGGCTATTTACTTAAAAAAAAAAGAAGAAAGAAATCAGTATTCTACAGAAGTTTTTAAAAGAAAAACAGAAACTAAAACAATATATTATTCAAAATATCCAGAATACTAGCTTGGTGATGGTGAAGTCGCTCAGTCGTGTCCGACTCTTTGCGACCCCATGAACTGTAACCTACTAGGCTTCTCGTCCATGGGATTCTCCAGGCAAGAATACTGGAGTGGATTGCCATTTCCTTCTCCAGGGGATCTTCCCAACCCAGGGATCGAACCCGGGTCTCCCACATTGGAGGCAGACGCTTTAACCTCTGAGCCACCAGGGAAGCCCGGAATACTAGCTTAAATTTCTCGATAATCTAAGGTTCAGGAAAATGTGACAGATTCTCAAGGAAAAAACAATTAACAGTTGCTAATCCTGAGATTACCCAGATGCTGGACTTAACAGTCAGAAACTTTAAAGCATTATTACTATATCCATGTGGCAAAGATAACTTGAAATTAATGGGAAGACAGATGTTTTCAGCAAAGAAACAAAAACTATTAAAAAAAAAAAGAAACATTTTGCAGTTAAAGGATATAATATCAGAAATTTTTAAAATTTCACTGGATGGGCTCAGTGGCTGAAAGCAGAACAAAGTGTCAGAGGATGTGACAAAGGAGCAACAGAAATCATCCCATCTGAAATACAGCAGAAAAAGGCTGAGGAAAAATGAGCAGACTCATGACACTGGAAGAAGACAAAGAATGCAGTGAAGAAAAAACATCTGAAGAATGGCTGAAAATCTGCCAAATCTGGCAAAATATATAAAGCTATAGATTCAAGAAGCTCAGTGAATGCTAAAGAGATTTAAACACAAAGAAATCCACACCTAGATATGTTATTAAAAAGATCAAACTGCTATAAACTAAGCAAAAAGAAATGATCTTAAAAGCAACCAGAGAAAACAGTGTATCAGTATTACTTACAGGAGGGCAATAATTGAAACAAGCATGTATTTCTCACCAAAAACCATGGAGGTCAGAAGGCAGTAGAGCAACATTTTTAAAGTATTGAAATACAAGAGCTATCAATACCAAATTCTGTACCCGACAAAATAATTCTTCAAAATGAAAGCCTCCCCTGCTCTACCCCTCCCAAAGGACATTCTCAAATGAAGGAAAACTAAGAATTCATCACCAGCAGAGCAGTTCTTAAAGAAATACTGAAAAGGAAGTGCTTCAGGCTGAAGGGAGATGATACTGGAGGTAAATGTGGAACTTAAGGGAAGAATGAAGAGCAAATGAAATGGTAAACATCTGGGTAAAAATAGTCTTTCAGCTCCTTATGGCCAGAAAGCAAACAACAACACTGTCTGGTGGGGAAGTCCATGTATGAGATGTAACACATATGACAACTATAACATATAGAGGATGGATAAAGGGACCTAAATGGTTGTAAGGCTTCGACATTTTATTAAAGGTGGTAAAATATTAATCCTAAGAATTCTGTGAAAGGTTGGGTATATATTATAATCACTAGAGCAACTACTATAAACATACAAGAATAACACCAGGGATAAACAGGGTAATTACAGAATGATAATAGGTTCAACTAAGAGAATTTATTGCCTTTAATGTATATGCACCTAACAGTAAATATTCAAAATACTTGAAGCAAAAAACTACATAACTGAAAAAAGAAATCAAGACACAACCATACTTGGAAACTTCACACATTTCTTTCAATAATCAATAAAACAAATTGACAGAAAAACCAGTAATGGTATAGAAGATCTGAACAACCCTATTAACCAAAATGACTTTTACATTTACAGAACACTCTACCCCCAAACCAGGAGCAAACAGATACACAGACTTTTCAAGCATGTATGGAACATTTAAAATCCCAACAGAGACCATATCCTCATCATAGTCATTAATGGAAAAACAATGACAAAAACAATAGAGAAAAAGCAAAGAAACAAAACTCTGGTCGCTTAAAAAAAAAATGAACAAATCTCTAGCAAGACTGACAAAGACAAGAAAGAAAATAAAAATCACCAATAACAGGAACAAAACAGGAGACTCCCCTCGAGGTTTGACTCCTGGTCGAGAACTAAGATCCTGCATGCCAAATCTTCTTTAACAAAGAAAAATATTGAGAGAAGGAAGATATGTTGAACTGAAGAGGAAAAAGCCACCAGCTTTGTGCAGGTAATATCTCAGTTGACTCTGAAAGATTTCAGATTCTTTCATAACAGATGAGGATAAATGATGGCTTAATGTCTTGAGTACAGATAAGAAATTTCAGATCCTAAAGAGGCAACAGCACTGTTCCAGTTTAGCTGGGGTACAGATGGAAAGAAATCAACTAAACAAAAGTGGTACATGGGACCAGTCAATATTCAGGAAAAATTACTGGCGCTTTCTGTGCAAGTTATCGATTTACTGAGTTTTAGCTCCAAATTCAACCTTCTTTGCCCTTCTCTGTGATAATGAAGTTGGATTCTAGAAACATTTCTCCTTTGCCAGCTGGCTCAATGTTAAGTTTTGTCAGTAGAGTGCTGGGAGGACACTGCAAAAAGAAAAAATGGGGTCTTTCCTTTCTGGTTTTAGTGTACTCTAGGCTGCTGCTTCTTGAGCTTGCAGCACCCAACAATATGAGGGACACTCCATAGTGGCTCACCCTTCAGCAATGTTCAGCAGGAAGCCTAAGGGTACCTCCCCAGAAAATTCTGCTGGTGGCTCAGCTGGTCCCCAGCTGAACACCCAGCAGGAGGCTTTCCAGCAAGTTCTTTTAGTACCCAGAAGGTGGCTTCTGATATGCCACCTCAGGCTATGGCACCAGAGAACTCTGTCATCCACTGAACCAGAGCCCCACCTTCTCCACAGAGCTGAATCTGGGAATATGAAAGTTATTTCCTAGGGCACACTGCCTTAGTCCTACAGTTGCTTCCCAAGTCTGTAATTACTGTATTCTTCTATGTTATCTTTACCTTTTAATAGTTAATTCTTGGTTAACAGTTAATATCAATCAGTTAATTAACAGTTAACTTCGTACTTCCCTGTTAAACCATGTATTGGTAGCTTCTGTCTGCTGACTGGACCCTGAGAACTACAGAACTATAACTCAAAGATAGGGATCTTTCAAACACCTAATTTTAAAAGATTAAAAAAAAAAAAAAGGATGCCCCAAGGCCCAGAAACAGCTCCGAGAAGCTGTGTGAGTATATTCAGGAGTCTGGAGTTTGAATTACCTCTGGGGTTTGTATGCATGCCTGATGGGATACTTTGCAATTACAGGAAGTAGTACTGACTCCAGTGAGGAGAAAAGAGGAATAGAGGGGAGGGGAGCAGTGAGTTAGCCTTCCTGTAAACTGGAAAATCTACATCATTAGACAAAAAGGAAACATGTTAAGTGTTTGAAAGACTATTTTAAATACTGATGGCTAAGGACAGCCATTTGCTATACAAGTTACACAGACTCAAGATAAAATAAAACCCTGAATTTCTCTTAGAAACTGAAGTAGTCAAATGGTATCATGTCTCTCAAATGGATACATGTCTCTCCGAATCCTTGATTTCATTTGTAGTGTCTTGTGAAGAAAACAAAAGTAGCTATCCTTTCAATATTTAGAGTCACATAAATGTATAGCATGATCTAGAATCAATAACCCATCAGCTAAAGTGAGAATGGGGGTTTTCCAACCAAGTCAACCCAATAAATAAAATCTTTACTCAGTGAATAATACTAACTTTAAAAAAGGAAATGATATGGTAAAAATAAATGATTAAAAGCTTACAGAATTTTTTGTAAAGGTTCTGACAGAACTTCAACTTTGGAACAAGCAATTCTGTGTCAAAGAGTTCAAGACTAGGGAACTATTGCCCAGTTACCATTCCTATGTAAGTTAAGAGAAAAAAACAATTAGGCTGTATTTTAGGCATGAAAAATTTAACAAGGAAGTGAGAAGTTAACAAATTTTTAAAAACCATTTAAAATTTTCTGAAATAACTATTTATTGGCAAATAGCACAGAAACTTTTTTTTTAAAAACATATGACCAAATACCACAGGGCATCTATCTAAATTACCAATAACTGCTACAACCTAAAAGTTCCAAATTCTTCTTTTTAAAAAAACTTTTTATCTTTTCTTCTTCCCAAAAGTTATTCCAACTCTTTTCACATCTTTGTATCTGTTTGTTCTCAACATAACTAAGCTACTTTTATAACACTCCAAAATGTTCTTTTCACCTGAAACAACAAAATCCATATCTTCTTTATTCCCTGGGACTTTCTTGGGAAACTCTATCTTTACAAGGGATTCACTTAGGAATTAAAAACAAACAAACATAATGGAATGCATGAAATCATAAGTTATTGTGAGGGGGAAATTCATGGACCTTCTTTTTCTGTTTTCTAAAATGCTGGTATGCTTTGTAGTTATAAGGAGCATTTGATTCAAATGTTATAATATTCTAAGAATACTGTACATGTTTCTAATTAATTCATTCAAAATTCCATACTTTGGGTAAATTATTTTCAATCTTACCACCTAACTTCTCAAAGGGACTACAATCTTTCTCAACCAGGAGCCAATTACTTCATTTTTAATACTTCTTTTTGTTGACTGGTTATGGCAAAATATATACATAATATACAAGTTACCATTTTAACCATTTTAAGTGTACTATTCAGTGGCATTAAGCGGATTTGCAATGTTGTGCAACCATTACCACTATCCATTTCTAGAACTTTTCATCATCCCAGAGAGAAACTCTATATCAATTAAACAAAAGTCCCTATCCTCCCTACTCTCAGCCGCTGGTAACCTCTATGCCATCTCCTGTTGCTATGAGTTTGCCTATTCTAGGTATCTCATGTAAGGGGAACTGTACAATATGTGCCTTTTTCTGTCTGCTTATTTCACTCACCATGTGTTTAGCTATCTATCTACCTATATATATATATATATATACACACACACACACACACATTCTCTTTCATATTCTTTTTTAAAATTTTTGTTGTATTATAGTTGATTTACAATGTTGCGTTACTTTCCATGTATAGTTCAGTGAGTCAATTATACATATACTCAGTGTGTTTTTAAGGTTCATCTGTGTAGCATATATCAGAATCTCACTCCTTATGGTTGAACAATATTCCACAGACTATATATACCACACTTTATTTATCCATTCATCTGCTGACAGATATTGGAGCAGCTTCCATTTTAATATATTTTAAAATGAAACAATATAGTAGGAAATAACTAAAATTAAGCAAGATTCTTCAAAATGGGGGGAAGACAGAAAATGGAAAAAGTGGAAAAGCTTGTATTAAGGATTAAGAAATGAAAGTAAAACTGTTAAAAGGAGCATAGCTTCAATAAGCAAAGTATCTATTTCATCTCATAACCTACCTAAAAGGTCTAAAGATTATTAAGACTATCATGTGACACGTCATGCAGCAAGAAGGTAAGCTGTAACTACATGTGAATATGACCTTCCACTGATACTTCATATACTCATTAACAAGTAGGTTAGCAATGTTTATTACGTGCCAAGCCTGGGGGGGAATGGGGGAGGGGAAGGAGAATGCCAAGTGGATGGAGATAATGTCCTGCCTTTATGGAGCTACTAGCTTAATGTAAGCTATAGAGAAGATACATGACTTTAAGACCAAAACAATATGCAATTTCAAATCTTAAGTCCTATGAAAAAAGAACACAGAAACTAAAAATGGAAAATGTGATCTATTAATAGATCAGGAAGTCAAAGATCTCTGAAAAAGACATGCTCAAGTTGACACCTGAAAAAATAAGAGTTAACTGAGTAAAGGGGTCAGCATGTACAAAGACTAGGTGGAAATGCCCATCCCTACATAATTGGAAACTAACAAAAGTGACCCCTCCCCAAAGTTACTGGAATGGACAAAATTGCACTTGAGCTGGAGAGAAGATAATGAGCAAAAGAACTGAGAAGAAAAGTTTACAGAGGAAGAAAGAAAATTAGGAATGTCTGTGGACACTTCAAGTAAGGAAACATTTCAAGAAGGAAGTATTAATAGCAGCCATCTGTGTTAAATAATGCTGAATGGTAAGACCGGCAAAACTATAAGTTCCGTAATCCATTCTGAAGGAGATCAGCCCTGGGATTTCTTTGGAAGGAATGATGATGCTAAAGCTGAAACTCCAGTACTTTGGCCACCTCATGCGAAGAGTTGACTCATTGGAAAAGACTCTGATGCTGGAAGGGATTGGGGGCAGGAGGAGAAAGGGATGACTGAGGATGAGATGGCTGCATGGCATCACTGACTCGATGGACTCTGAGTCTGAGTGAACTCCGGGAGCTGGTGATGGTCAGAGAGGCCTGGCGTGCTGCAATTCATGGGGTCGCAAAGAGTCGGACACGACTGAGCGACTGAACTGAACTGAACACAATGGAAGTCACTGGTGACTTTAAAAGTACTGCTTTGTGGTCACATAACTGTATTACCACAATAGTTTAATCAAGAACAGCTATTTGTATGTTGTCACTAAGTGAAGCCAGAAGCTATTTTTGATGACTCCACCATCTTGCTACATTTTTTTAAGTTCTTCCTTTTTTTTCCCCTTCTGTTCTTATTTAGTATTCTTTCTTATTCACTGTTCCTGCCTACTCTCTAGAAATAATAATGAAAAGTTTATAGCCATAGAGCCTTACTATGTTAGAGATGGATGATCCTGCAATTGTCATTCAGACCTAGGGCATTGTTAAGAGTTTGATCTCTTTATACCAGGTTTCCTGGTCTATTTCCTCAGTGTGTATCAAAAGTCTAATTTATGAAAAGAACTGAATCTCTTGCTTATTCCTATTCTAGAAAATTCTATAGTGTCATAAAAAAGGTATTAAATGCCTTAGCAGAATTTGTTCCTCAAAGTAACTAAAATCACTATCATTTTCTCCTGTAGCCTACACAAATATCTAGGATTAGAGCATTATGCTTTAATCTTAATCTAGTAAGTGTAGCCAAACTCAAACGAGAATTTTGAATAACGTCACTGATAAATTAAGAGTGATTAATCTTTTAATAATTTATAAGAAATATGTTTAAAGACTCATTCTTCACACATTTTAATCGTTTAATTTATGAATGTTCACATATTTTTTTAGGGACCTATTAATTATTCAGAGATAAACTTTTACTTCACATTTAATATTAACAGAGCAAAGCTAATCTGTCCCCAACCTACTGACATTTGGCCACATATCAACGTTTTTAACTGTATTACTAAAAAAGAGCCAACTTTAAAAATCTGGAATTTCATGTTAAAGAAAATAAAAATTTAAAAATCTGGAACATGCAATGGCTATTCATCAAAAAATATAGAATCCATCTACAAATATTCCAATATAGCTCACTGTTTCTCAATAGCAACACCACTGGCATCTGAGCTGAACAATTCTTCCCTGTGAAGGGCCGTCCAGCACAATGCATGAAAGACATTTAGCACCCTGTTCTGTTCCTGTTATCACCATAGTGCTCCCTCCTTTCTAGTCATGGTGATAATCAAAAATAGTCCCCGAAAATTCTGAACACTTTCCCTATGGCTGTTACACAAATTTCACCCCTGACTGAAAACAACTAGTAGCACAGCAATCTCTTTCTCTTAAAGAAAATGTCTCTAACGTAGACACCCAGATTTCTGCCTTAACATATAAAGTATATTGAACATAACTCTAACTTCCTTGATGACAGAGGGTCTTGACTATGAACAGTGACTATTACGCCCTGTTGTAATATAATAAAGCTCTTAGAAATTAAAGTGCGTTTTATCTTTGGTCCTATAATAACTGACCCTGGCTGTTTTATTTGAAATAAGACTATTACTTAAAACACATACTGCTTTATATATTTTTTCCACAATTCTTTTTGGCCAAGGTTATCTTTTCCTAGACTGTATCTACTACATCTACCATCCTCTGAACTGTTTAAGAGTATTTTTTATTTGCTAATGACCAAGCTTATTACATGAAAAGATGTAGATGAAAATGGCTCCAGGCTTCCTAA
Organism: Aepyceros melampus; assembly: GCA_006408695.1. Taxonomy (NCBI): domain Eukaryota; kingdom Metazoa; phylum Chordata; class Mammalia; order Artiodactyla; family Bovidae; genus Aepyceros; species Aepyceros melampus. The sequence continues at coordinate 55,845 of SJXQ01009506.1, read as the reverse complement.
GAATTAAAGTGCATGGGTATGGCAATAGCTATCTTACAAGAAATTTTTTCTAACTTACTTTTGGTGTTTTACCTGTGCTATGACTGAAAACTCCAAAGATCTGAATTCAAGAAATTATAAATTAATAAAGCAATTATTACTAAATACTTTGAAGACTGTTATATACAAAATATTCTAATTGAGTATTTTAATTATTACAAATAACACTTAAATAACTCACCTGATTTCTTTTAGTCCTTCTCTCTGGATAACTTGAAGAATTTCTTTATGACTCATAGGTGTATTGGGATATTTTTCTAAGACCTGAGAAACAAGTATATAGTAACAAATTATTTACTTAAATTCTTATAATTACACATGTAAACTGTATTTCTTATTCTTACTATAGCTAAGTATTAATTTCATCCAGCACATACAAATCCAGAGAACTTTCATCCCTTAAATTTTGGGATAATAAATGAAAAATTAATGGACATTCTTTAAATAGGACATTCTTTTCTTCAGTCACAAATCCTGAAGCAGAAATGAGTCAAAAAAGATCACTAATTATTATGAATGCATAATATGAAATTATGCTTACTCTCTGCCTCCAACCCCACATAACATAACTACCTGTGGACTTACTGGAAATAGCTGAAAGAGTATCCACCTTTACATTTCCAAACAAAGTCTAGCACATTTTGGATGCTCAGTAATTTCTTAACCAAAATAAATGAACAATATAATGAAATTAAACAGTATCTGTGTTCTGATAAAGAGGATATAAGCAAAGTTTATCCTGTCTCTCCTCTTGAATATGACTAAAAACCTGGACAGAGTACATGGAGCACTAGTTATCTGAGGACTCTGAAAATGGAAGCAGTTGGTTTTGAGGAGGAAACCAAAACCAGAAGTACTACTAACTCAGCAGTGAGTTTCCTGGTTACATTTCCCCTAGGATCACTGAGTCCAGACTTCAAAGCAGCCCCAACTCAGAACTGCACAGTAAGTGCAGACAGAAATGGCTTCAAAAGAAGTCTTCCCTTTTTCTGTCTGAAAAGCAGTCAAGGGGAGTAAGCAAAAGGGGAGGAAGATCCTCTTGGTTTTTTCCCTTTCTCTCAGACCCCACTCCCAAGCAATTCAAAGGCAGCAGCTGTGGCAGTGATGATACCAGCAGTGACTGGACAGGGACCTAAAACTTTAAGAAAGCGGATTCCTTCCAATCCTATGAATGTGGTGGGAATTCCTAAGATTTATATCCTTTTTCTACCATCCTATTGCTTGGCATCAAAGGCAGATGCAGCTGTGGAAGTGTGTAGCAAAATGCTGAAATGAAAACATGAGTTATTTAGCCATCGGACTAGGAAGAAAGTTCTCTAGGAGCCAGAAAGTGTCAGGAAACTTGCAAAGAGAAAGGAGCTCAAAAAGTGACACCAAGAAGTTTGACAAACACTCCTGGGGTCATCCAAGAACTAAGCGTATGTGGACACAACCCTAAACACACTATCAGGTTTCCAAAGTTAGCACTCAGTGATACATATGCAGGACAGACAGAAACAAAAGTTTTAAAAACTAGACACTAGAATTTTAGTGCATAGAAGGTAGGCCGAAACTTGGGTCCTGAACCTAAAAGGCCAAATGCCTGCTTAAAAAGCACCCCAATCCCTCAAAATAAAGTACCAACAACATTCTCCATAGGACTCAAATGAGTCAGTATCAAAGTTTTACTGCAACAGAAATGTCACAAAAGGAAAAAAATGTCTAATATACAAATCCAAATCACTTGACATATGAAGAAAAATTTCAGTAACTCAACAAAGGAAAAGACAACCTACAGACAACAAACTTGAGATGACACAAACGCTGGAATTTCAGGTAGATTTTAAGGCAGCTATTATAACCATGCTGCAAGAAGCAAGAGGAAAAAAAAAAAGAAGTGAGAAGACTATTCTTGGGGGGAAAAAAACAGAAGTATTAGCAAAGACATAAGGTTGATTATACCATTGTGTGTGTACCTGTGTGGTGTATAAAACAAAATTAAAATTAAAAACTAAAAAATACAATCCAAAGTAAAATCCAAAATTCTCTGGAGGGGCTCAACTGCAGAATGGAGGTAACAGAGGAAGACAATCAGAGAACCTGAAGATTGAGCAACAGAAACTATTCAATTTGACAGAGAGAAAAGTTATAGGGGAGAAAACAAAAAAAAAAAACAACGGATGAACAGAGTCAATGGGCATGTCACAAGAGTCCCAAAGTGAGAAAATAAAGAGTAGCATGCACAAAACATAATTTAAACAGCAGCAGCAAAAGCTTAGCAAATTTGGTGAAAGATACACGGCTACAATTTTGGGAGAACCAATGAATCTCAAACAACATAAATTCAAGGAAATCTATACACAGATATATCACAACCAAATTACTGAAAACCAAAGAAAATTTTAAAATCTTGAAAGCAACCAAGGAAAAACAGTATTTCACTTAGGAGAACAACAATTCAAGTGACTCAAGTGGGTTTCTCATCAGAAACCATGAAAAGCAGAACACTTAAGTACATTTTTGAGTGCTGAAAGACAAGGACTGTAATTTAAAAATTCCTGTCCAGCAAACATATCCTCTAAGAATGAAGAGTTTAAGACATTCTTAAAGGAAAATGAAGAATATTTTCCACTAACAGACTTGCTTTAAATTGCTTTCTTCTAAGTCAATTTTGTATTTCTCCTTTTCTTTTTATACAAATTTTAGGCAGAAACTCTTTACCTGAATCATTTTCCATTCTTAACCTAGAACCCTTGGCAATTAGTGGATGAAAATGAAAGCTAAAATTGAAGCAATCTACATTATACTATCAAAGGAGTTATCAATTAGCACAGCAATTGTATCACAATTGATAGTATAAGACTTATATAACAGATATCACTTGAAGTCAGATAGATCAGCCACTAAGGTATCAAGATGTGATATCAGCAACTATCATTTATAAAGAAGACATGAACAAGTGCTAAACATTCTCTCAGTTAAATGTCTCAGCAACCTTAAAAGAGGAGCATCATTACTCCCATTTAAGAAGTGGGATAACTAAACCTCAGGATAGTTATCTATTGTTACTGATAACAAATCATAAATTTGCTAATAGCTAAGCAAATTTCAAACGTAACGCAGGAGGTTAAGTGGGAGTCATAATTCAAACTCAGGTCTATCCTGTAGCCTACAGCGCACTGTGTCCTGTGTCTGCATCTCTTTCCTCATTTGCTTAACCATAAAACCCAACCAATAACTTGTTTACATCTTCCATGACCTCTCTGCTACATCAGATGTTATTAACCTTTCCCTCTTAAGATACTGCTCTCTCCAAACTCTTTTTTTCCAAAATGTTTCTCCGCAGTCTTTCTGTTGTTGTTCAGTTGCTAGGCCATGTCTGACTTGAGATTCTATGGACCATGTAGCCTGCCAGGCTTCTCTGTCCAAGACATTTCCCAGGCAAGAATACTAGAGTGGGTTGCCATTTCCTTCTCCAGTCTTTTTCTATGACCACCCCCTAAATATTTCACAAGTATAATTTTAGAGCTTTTCTTTTTCACTCCAACTCTCCCTGAATAAAATCATCCATTCCCAAGACTTCATCAATCACTCCCACTTTGATAAATGAAAAGAAAAAGCACAGTCTGTTTATAACTGCTTTTAAACATCAACCTTGTATGTTTCATCTCAAAATTAACATGCCCCAAATTTAACTTACTATCTTTATTCAACTTAAGGTATATAACAGAAAACTGGACCTGTATTTACTATTTATTAAAATCATATAAAATTACTAAAAATGGAGAAAAATACATCATGGACAGATAGCTCATAAAAGAATTAAAACTGAACAGAAAACATAAAGTAACATTTGCATACTGAAATACTTACAGATAAATTATGATGTTGGAGATATGCTTCAAAGTTATAAGGAGGAAATTTAGATAGAGATTAAGCATTGCAAGGCAGGCTATAAGTCAATAATTATAGAAACTATAAGATGGTACAAAAATATTCATTATATTATTGTTGACTTTTATGTACACATTCAATATTCTATAATAAAAATGTATGGAAGAAACAACAAAGGATGCTTGATTTCACAAACGATCAAACGCAAAAAAAAAAGTCACATTTCAATGGTTTTTTTTCCCTGCTACTTTGGACAGCAAAAACATGGCAATAATAAACCACCACCATGAAATGGATATGTACACATAATCCAGTGTACAAATTCAACTTTATTCAACTGTAAACTGTTGATAATATAAGAAAATATTCATTATGTTACTCAATAAAGAAAAAAGTTTAAAGGTTTCTTATCTAATAAAAAGATATTAAGAAAACCAGTATATTTACACAACTGAATATTATATAGCTACAGATGAAAAGAAAACGTGCATTCAAATCTAGGTGTGGAATGCAAGTACCGGACAATACAATGTGGGGCGGAGTGACTTCAACAACACATCCCTCTTTGGCCCTTCCTCAACCCTGTCTTGAAAATGAAGACAAGTCATTCTGAATCACACAGACAAGGACACACCCTAAGAATGGTGAATTAACTACACCTCCAGAGGGCTGGGGAGAAGAATAATAAACTTCCAAATCATTTAAGGAACTGTTATATGCAGCCAAAGCCATATCTAACTATTCATTTCAGTTCAGTCGCTCAGTCGTGTCTGACTCTTTGCGACCCCATGAATTGCAGGAGGGCCTCCCTGTCCATCACCAACTCCCAGAGTTCACCCAAACCCACATTCATCGAGTCGGTGATGCCATCCATCCATCTCATCCTCTGTCGTCCCCCTTTCCTCCTGCCCCCCAATCCCTCCCAGCATCAGAGTCTTTTCCAATGAACCAACTCTTCGCATGAGGTGGCCAAAGTACTGGAGTTTCAGCTTTAGCATCATTCCTCCAAAGAACACCCAGGGCTGATCTCCTTTAGAATGGATCTCCTTGCAGTCCATGGGACTCTCAAGAGTCTTCTCCAACACCACAGTTCAAAAGCATCAATTCTTCGGCGCTCAGCTTTCTTCACAGTCCAACTCTCACATCCATACATGTTGGTACAAAAGTAGCTGCAGTTTCAGCCATGAATTTTAAATCATTGTAACTAGGCTCAAACACATGTTTAGTAAGCAAAATAGGAACCATTACAATCAACACATTTGTCAACAAGAAGTAAGTTTGTTTATTATTCCTGTAGCATAAAAAATCCATGCTTTGGGATTCGAGGAACTCTTGGAAAGCATTTTCTGCCTCCTGCTGGTTGTGGAAGCATTTTGCCTGCAAAAAGTTGTCAAGATGCTTGAACAACTGGTAGTTGGCAAGGGGTCAGGTGAATAATGCTGGATGAGGAAAACTTCATAGCCCAATTCGTTCAACTTTTGAAGCGCTGGTTGAGCAATATGAGGACAGACATTGTCGAGGAAAAGAACTGGGCCCTTTCTGTTGACCGATGCCACCTGCAGGCATTGCAGTTTTCGGTTCATCTCATCTATTTAATGAGCATATGGAATGGTTTTACCAGGATTCAGAAAGCTATTAGGGGATCAAATGGGCAGCAGACCAAATAGTGACCACGACCTTTTTTTCGATGAAAATTTGACTTTGGGAAGTACTTTGGAGCTTCTTGGTCCAACAACTGAGCTGGTTGTCACTGGTTGTCATATAAAATCCACTTTTCATCGCACATCGCAATCTGATAGAGAAATGGTTCGTTGTTGTTGAGTACAGTAAGATAAGACAACATTTCAAAACAATGATTTTTCTGATTTGCAGTCAGCTCACTTATCAGCTTTTTTCACCTTTCCAATTTGCTTCAAATGCCAAATGACCGCAGAATGGTCAACTTCTCCTGTAGTTTTCACAGAATCAGCTTTCATGACCGCTCTCAATTGGTCCTTGTTGACTGCCACTGGCCAGCCACTGTGCTCTCTTCAAGGCTCTTATCTCCTTTGCAAAACTTCTTGAAGCACCTCTGCACTGTTCATTAGCTAGCAGTTCCTGGGCCAAATGTTATTGTTGATATTGCGAGTTGTTCTCTGCTACTTTATGACTCATTTTAAACTCAAATTTGCTTTTTGTTTAGCATCATTTCTATAGTCTAACATAAAATAAACAGCAAGTAATAAGTATTAGAAAAAAAGTGAAAAATGTGCATTAAAATGATGTATAACGTAATCACATTTATTTAAGAATGTATTCCAATATGAAACAGCAAATTTCAACAATGTAAAACCGCAATTTCTTTTACACCAGCCTAAATGACTCATCAGTCTATTCACATGACAGTTAAGTAATCTTCCTAAAACTTAAGTTACATATTCCTCTGATTTTTAACCCCTGTCACTTTTTAAAATATTAAAATCAGAACAAAATCCGAATTCCTAATAGAGTTTAAGAAATTCTACATGAAACTCTCATCTCACTTTTCTCACATTACCCTCTTGCCCTTTCTCAAACATAACCAATTCATTCCTAATTCAGGGCCTCTGTTCTTGCTCCCTCCTCTTGCAATATTTTTCCTCAGAAATTCATGGACTCTCTCCCTCACTTCACTTCTTCAGAGATATTCCTAACCACTCTAAAATACACTCAGACACTCACAAGCACCACCACTCCTACAGACATACAATTTTATTACTTTAGCCAGATTTTCCCCCTACCTTTACTGAAATATAACTGACAACACACTGTGTAAGTTAAGGTGAACAGTGTGATGACCTGATATATGTATATATTGTTAAATGACTGCCACACATTAAGGCTGACTTAACACATTCACTGTCTCACACAGGTACCTTTTTTTGTGTGTGGTGAGAACATTTCAGATATACTCTCTCAGCAAATTTCAAGTATATAATACAGTATTGTTAATCACAGTCACCATGCTGAACATTATATCCCCAGAATGCATTTATCTTAAAACTGACCAATATATCCCAATTTCCTCTACACTCAACCCCTGGTAACCATTCATCTACACTCTGTTCCTGTAAGTTCAACTTTTTTGGATTTCATATATAAATGAGATGATGCAATAATTGTCTTTCTCTGTCTGGCTTATTTCAATGCCCTAGACTGCCAATAATACACAACATTAGGCAAGAACTAAACTTTACAAAAATATGAAGCGACACTAAGTTAAGTGCCAAGACTTCACTCCCTGTAAAGCCACTTATATGTTCTATTAATATTTACATCACAAATATTCAAATAAAAAGACAAAATAGTAAGCTATTCTACAAGAAAAGCAAGGGTAAAATATCACAGAATAAGGCCCATTCATATGCAAGAATACTTTGGTTAATCAATCATAATGAGGCAGAATATCAGAGTCCAAATCCCAACTCTACCAGGAGGTAGTGATAAGCAAACTGGAGGATGCAGTTGCCCTACTGTTCATGTGAACCAGCGGCTTTCTGTCCAAGGAGCTATGAAGTGGAAATTAATGAAAATTTCTTTGGACTATCAAATCAACTGAAAGGTAACAATTAATCCACTATCAGAATGAAATGAACTCTATTTAGAATTTAAAACGTTTATATTATCCATGGTAATGGTAATAATAAAAGTATTTTCCAATTTATTATCCACAGCAAGGAATTACTTTAATATGGTTGAACTTAACTATTTATATATAAATACTTACTATGGTGACGAGACATTAAGCTACTGGAAATGGAGACCTGAAATTGTTTTTTTATTTTTAATTGGAAGATAATTACTTTACAATATTGTGGTGGTCTCTTCCATACATCAACACAAATCCGCCATAAGTATACATATGTCCCCTCACTCTTCAACCTCCCTCCCTAACCTACCCCTCTAGGTTGTCACAGAGCACCAGCTTTGGGTTCCCTGTGTCATACAGTCTATGTTCTTTCTTAATGAAGATTATTTATTGATTTTCTAGGTGTACTGTTTTTTAATGAAATAAAATAGAGGAAGCCAATTAGTTAAAACTGTTTAAGAGATTTTACTTTCCTTTAAAAAAATAAAAGTTTATGACCAATACCTTTACACACTAGGTGTTTTAAACTAACCTTAATTTAGAAATTTATGCTAAATTTTCTCAATATTTAGAACTATATATCATTTAGTCTGAGGGAAAAAAAGAAATGTTGATAAATTAAATACAGGCACTCTATTAACTTTTCTTGGAGGGGGGAGTTGGGGGGCTTCCCAGCGGCACTGTTGGTAAAAAATCAGCTTGCCAGTGCATATGACACACAAGAGGTGCAGGTTCCATCCCTGGGTTGGGAAGATCCTCTGGAGTAGGAAAATGGCACCACTCCAATATTCTTGCCTGGAAAATTCCATGGACAAAGGAGCCTGGTGGGCTACAGTCCACAGGGGTTGCAAAGTTGGACACGACTGAGTATGCACACACTTCACTTCATTAACTTTTAAGTATGACCATTTTAAAACATACACAAATTCAGAGAGAACACTACAATCAACAATTGTCAACACATGACTTATTTTGTTTCATCCATACCTGCAGCCACCCCCAAGAATACTGGAGGGGGTAGCCTATCCCTTCTCCGACGATCTTCCCAACCCAGGAATCAAACCAGTGTCTCCTGCATTGCAGGTGGATCCTTGTATGTAGGTGGGAAGCATACAAAGTGGATTATCCTGAAACAAATCTCAACATTTCACCCATAAATACTTATTACAGATCTCTTAAAAAGGACAATTTTTTAAAATAAAAATACCATTTTACTCCTCAGAATTTAACTATAGCTCCTTAATTATCAAATTATTTAGACAATGTCCTCAGTTTTCATGGGAAAGAAAAAACTATGCTTTTTTGACAGTTTGTTCAAACCAGTATACAAAGAAGACCCATGCACATCGTATGTCGTTAACACATATCTGAAAGTCTCTTTGAATCTATGGATTTCTCCCTTTTTATCTTCCATTTACTAGGAAAAAAACAAACAAACAATAAAACTATAATCTCCCACATTCTGTATTTTGCTAACTGTATGTACCTGAACGTATTTCCTGAAAGTTAGAATTACCTAGAGGGTTGCACAGATCCAGGGTTTATTTTACCGAAAGAACATCACAATGTTGTTCACTCTCCCCCCCACCCCACCCCTACCACACACACAAACGAGAACATACAGGATAGCTATGGTCTCTTTTCTGAGATGTCAGGATGAGTCAGGAGGACAATTCATATAGAAAAAAGCAGGATAATCATTTGAATCTATCCTTCTATTTATTATCAGAATAATTAGCTAGTTTTTCTAGTATATGCCAAAGGTGACTAGTAAGTATGGCTTTTTTCTTTGACATACCATTAGGAACATCATGAATACAATTTTATATAATGCCATTATGAATTTTAATACATTTTACACTTTAACTACTGCATTTACTGGTTATTCATAACCACTATCCCTCATGCATATATCATTTGTATGAGCTCTCATTTTCATATTAAATATATTAAAACTTCCATTGTCACATTTACTGCAAATACTTTTTCCAGTTTATTCTTCATCTTTTCATTACTATTGTTTTTCCATGGAGGCTTTTATTGGTTTCACATATTATAGCTCATTAGTCTTTTCACTTCTTTTAGCACATCTATGTTTATTCTCCCTTCAATAGCTTAATATTTTTCAATCTTTCCATTTGCATTTAACTCTTTTAATTCCCTGAATTTTTAATAAGAAAATGTACATAAACAGAAAAATAGACACACTAGAGAAACCCATATGGAAGAAATGAAGAGGAAAATAAAACGCCCATTTCTATTTGTTAGCAAAAATACCATACTCCATTACATTATCACTACAATACTATTACTGTAGAGCTATTACTATTACATTATTTTACCATTTATTAATTTTAATTGGAAAGACTGCTTGTTTCACAAAACATTTAGTTTACTTTAACCACAGGAGGGCAGTGTTTATCAAATAAAAAATCATTCCATTGGAATTGTTCATGAATTTACAAAACAATTTTTAGAAACTATTTTACAACAAACTGAGTAACTGTTAGAAGAATTAAAATCAACACTACACAGAATTAAAGTATAAAATCAATGTTTTTTAAAGCGTACTTAGTCCACCTACTTCTTTACTTGCAGATTCTCACATCCAGCTAGCTAATACAAGGATATAAAATTTATACTTTTCAATAGTCAAGAATTATATAAACAGGTCCTAAATTTGAGTTTGAGTCTCACCTAATTAAAAGCAGTATTTCAATTACCGCTGTATTTCTGAGTTCATTACAAATAGGAGCAGATCTATAAAGCCTGAATTTTGTGTAATCTAGAAAGTTTTACTTTACATTTAAAATATACATATGAAAACATGCTAATCTTTACAGATTTACATCAGTGCCCTGTGGCTTATTCACTGTCCAAAAGCTTTAATTTAATGTCACAGTAGTGAATCAAGTCTACCAGGAAACATGCAGAATGAGAAGTGGTAAGAGTCTATGTTAGGGAACAAATATGCCATTGTTAAAGGGTCAGAGAAGAAAAACTAGCAAATAAACAAAGGAGTAGCCAAAGAAATAGGAAGGAATACAGAAGAATACATTGCCTCAGAAAAGACAGAAGCATTTTTAAAAGGATAAAGTGATCAGCAATGTCAAAACCCCCCTAGAGGCTGAGACGGCAACTTCAAAGTCTACTGTATTTAGCAACAAGTTCTTAGCTTTACCAAGTTCAGCTTCCATTTAATCACGAGGCAAGAAATCAAGCCTGAGGAGGGTTAGCACTGAATGGGAGGTCCAGGAGTAGCAACAAGGAGTTAAAGCAACTCTTCTTAAACAGTGAAGGAAGACATGGAATCAAGGAATAACTGTTTTGTCAAATGGACCTCAACAAGTTCCACTGAACAGGATAAACAAGGAACAGAGGCATCCCTTAGCCATACCAACTCTTCCCATGCCAATTTGAGAGGCAAATAGCTTCAGAGAGTTTGACAAATTTCTCTTTTTCCAAACCTGTGCTATTTAAAATGTGACACTCAGAAACAAATGAAGTCAGAGGATGCGGTATTCCTCACCACCAAACTCACTGTACAAACACTATGAGTTCATGAGCTGAACAGATAATATGGAAACACAGAATTAAGGCAGAAGGAATTCCTGATAGAGCCAAACATCTCACCTGCCTACTGAGCAGTATCTGTTTATCACCCTGCCCTGAGATGCACTCCTCTGTTCAGCTTTTGTGACACCAGACTCTCCTTGCTTCCCTCCTCTCTCTCCACTAGCACCTTTTCATTCTCCACAAAGTTGATCTTTCTCAAAATTCTCTTATCCCCAGTTTCTACTCTCCTTGGACATTTTCATCCTACCATGGCTTCCAAAAATATGATCCTATAGCAGAACTCTATACAAACCTGCAGTGTTTATCATACTGTATTTATTATAACTGCATCTTAAATCTTCTGTCTTGCCCACTCTGGTTTAGGCTTCACAAGGGCTGAGACTGCCTGTCTGGTTCATCTAGTACCTCCTAGTGCCCAGGACAGGACTAAAATATGTGATGGCTGACTGCTGGAATTAGGAACACAGGTGACAAGACTGGCTTTAGATAAAAGTAAAAAGGTGGGTTTTTTGTTTGTTTTCTACAAGAAAGAAAGATGAAAGGTGAGTGCAAAAGCAAATACGTTTGTAGACTCAGGAGCAGAAATTTGAATGGAAGAATGGGCTGCTGCTGTTCGGTCATGTCCGACTCTCTGAGACCCCTGGACTGCAGCACACCAAGCTTCCCTGTCCTTCACTATCTCCGGGAGTTTACTCAAACTCATGGTCAATGAGTTGATGATGCCATCCAACCACCTCAGTATGTTCATCCAACCATGAACAGTAAGTATGAAAAGAATGGGCTGAGAATATTTAAATACATATCTATACAGAACAGTAGCTATGGATATCCAGAGATTTCAGAGGCTGGCTTTCTAAGCAGGGGCATAGCCTTAGCTAAAAAGTCCCTCAATTGTGAACAGCTCTATCAAGTCATTCTGATCTTCTGGTTTAGATTCTTCTTATTATTCAAGAATGTTACGCACACTCTCTGGTTCAGCAAAAAAAAAAAACAACCCAACACCTAATTCTCCCAAAACTCTGAAGAATTAACAGTTAATACTAATCTAGCATTTGAGTGCTGCTGCTGCTGCTAAGTCGCTTCAGTCGTGTATGACTCTGTGCGACTCCATAGATGGCAGCCCACCAGGCTCCCCCGTCCCTGGCATTCTCCAGGCAAGAACACTGAAGTGGGTTGCCATTTCCTTCTCCAATGCATGAAAGTGAAAAGTGCAAGTGAAGTCGCTCAGTCGTGTCCTAGTGACCCCATGGACTGCAGCCCACCAGGCTCCTCCGTCCATGGGATTTGCCAGGCAAGAGCACTGGAATGGGGTGCCATGAGTGCTAGGTACTGATTAAGATTAGCTCACTTAATCTTTACAGCAAGTCTATGAGGTAGACAGCCATTATGGCATTCTTTTCAGATGTGAAAACTGAGACACAGAGAAAATAAGTAACCTGCCCAAGGTCACATTAGCTAACAAGTGATGGAAGACAAGTTTCCTTGCTCTTAAGCATTAAGCTATATAGTCTCTCAATCAGTTATACATCCACACTACTCCTAAAACTAACTCTTAACATTTACTAAGTGCTTCTTAAGTGCCAAAAACTGGAGATACAAAGATGAGTAAGAAACAAGCCTTGCAGTTCACAGCTAGGGTAGAGATTGAGTAGGGGAAGAGAGAGAAGAACATTTACAATACAAGAGAAGAAACACTGATAACATCTATAAACAACTATGGAAACAAAGGTAAAGAACATTAACTCTTCCCATAAAAATTATGCAGTATTTCAAATGCAGAGTAAACAATAAAACACTTAAGTATCGACTAACAAGCTTTGTCAAACCCACAAAGGGAAATGAATAGAAATATTTTATACCTTGATTAGGGTGGTGTTTAGACAAGTAACCAGAGAACTCAACTTACCAACCAGAGAACTCAACTTACTCATACCTGAAACTGAGACTGTTTTAATCCTTAAAATGACCAAACAAGAGGCAGTGAAGTGATACCCAATAAGAGGGTTGGGGATGGTAGGCAGGGCAAGTGAGAAGAAAGGATGTTAAGTTCTCCGCTTGATAAGTAAATAAATCTTTAGGGGAAAAGATATCACATCCATGTATACACAAACAAAAATAAAAATGAGATGCCAAAAAATGTTGGACAATATACAGCAAGTCCTTGTTCTTAATGAAGTTAGTACTCCTTTTTTTTGGGGGGGGGGGGCAGGGAGTGCGGGTTGGTCATGTGGCATACAGGAACTTTAGTTCCCTGACCAGGGATCAACCCATGCCCAGTATTGGAAGCATGGAGTTTTAACCACTGGGCCACCAGGAAGTCCCCAGAAGTTAGTGTTCTAATGGTAGAAACACACAATAAATACGTAAGCAAAAAAAAATTTTTTTCCAGATAGTGATAAATGCAATGAACAAAATAAAAGTGATAAGTACAATAAGTTTTTTAAAAATTTTTCAGATAGTAGTTAAGTGCAATAAAATAAAACAGGGTGATGAGTTTAATGAGACAATTCTAATGCGAAGAGCGAGAGCTGAGTAGTCACGCTCAATGACCACCCAACATTCAAGCTTAGAACTGAGTGACAAGTTGCCAGGCATAGGAATATTTAATATGTATTTGATTAGTTCAAAGGCCATGAGAAGTTTTAGTTTATAAAGTCACAGAGAAAATAAAATTCAAACTAATAATAAATATTTCATCATTTTTAAGAGGTTTCACTTACAAAACAAACAAAAACCAGGTAATATCTTTTAAACAAGTGTTAAGGGAAATGTTTCAAGTCTCATCTTCCCTTCTTTCCCTGCTCCTCCCCCATGTCCCATCTCCCTCCCATTCTCAGCCATGCCCTCCTCCTCAGATACTTACTAGCATCAAAGCAACCATAAACAACCAAAAAAAATTTTCTCACTTTTACAAACAAAAGGCAGCAGTTTATATACAATATTCAATACATGACCTTTTTCATTTAATATAACTTGAAGGTCCTTACGGTATATAGAAAGCATTTTTTAACAGCTGCATTTATTCCATTGTGTGGATATACCACAACTTATTTAACCAGTCTCCTAATGGTGGACTAGGTAATTGCTTCCCTTCTTTTGCATTAGTATCCAGCAGCAACAACTGCTGCCTTGTATCACATCTCCTCAGCCCACGGATGAACTTGGCCTCATTTGCTGTAGGCAGTTCCCACATAACACTGACTGTCCATTCCACTTCATGCTGATAGTGGTCTATCTCAAGGTTCCATGACCTCTCCACTTCTCTGCCTCAGGAACTTCTCTTACCCCAAGGGAGCCCAAACAGCACCACAGCAGCCCAGTTCAGAAGAGCAGGGGAGTAAGCATTCTTATCAGAGTTAGCAATTCCAAACCAGCTGCTGGGGGGTGAGTATAGCCTTCTTCTCTCAAAACTGACATAGCTTAGCTTCTGCTGCTGCTGGGTATCCAAAACTAGTCATCAGCAAAGGCAAACCCTGAGCCTCCAATTTGGTACAACCACTCAAGAGATGAGCTAAGCACTGGATGGCAACTTGACAGTACTGTGCATCCTCCACCCTCAAAAGGGAACAATTTGCCCTCACTGGCACTGACAATGATTCTGATAAGTCTGCCCTCCCAGGCTTCAGTGCCTCAGCCAGCACCATTATCCAAAAGTACCTAGTTGAAACAACATGGGGTATAAGACTACCTCAGACCACATGATTCGTGCTTCCAATGAGGAAAATTTAACCACGGGCATTGAGCACTCATATCACATAGGCTATGTGATCAAGAAGCAGTAAGCCTTTTAGGGTACACTGCAGGAAGTGCATCTTAAAAGTACAATCCAGTGGTATGAACAGAAATAGGATTGTTCCTAGAACCCTAGTGAGCAAAAAAAAAAGAATCTGTTTCCCATTCCTGCAACTTTCAGTTCACTTCAGTCGCTCAGTCGTGTCCGACTCTTTGCGACCCCATGAACTGCAGCACGCCAGGTCTCCCTGTTCATCACCAACTCCCGGAGTTCACTCAGACTCACGTCCATTGAGTCCGTGATGCCATCCAGCCATCTCATCCTCGGTCGTCCCCTTCTCCTGCCCCCAATCCCTCTCAGCATCAGGGTCTTTTCCAATGAGTCAACTCTTCGCATAAGGTGGCCAAAGTACTGGAGCTTCAGTTTTAGCATCATTCCTTCCAAAGAAATCCCAGGGTTGATCTCCTTCAGAATGGACTGGTTGGATCTCCTTGCAGTCCAAGGGACTCTCAAGAGTCTTCTCCAACACCACAGTTCAAAAGCATCAACTCTTCGGCGCTCAGCCTTCTTCACAGTCCAACTCTCACATCCATACATGACCACAGGAAAAACCATAGCCTTGACTAGACGGACCTTAGTCGGCAAAGTAATGTCTCTGCTTTTGAATATACTATCTAGGTTGGTCATAACTTTTCTTCCAAGGAGTAAGCGCCTTTTAATTTCATGGCTGCAGTCACCATCTGCAGTGATTTTGGAGCCCAAAAAAACAAAGTCTGACACTGTTTCTACTGTTTCCCCATCTATTTCCCATGAAGTGATGGGGCCAGATGCCATGATCTTCGTTTTCTGAATGTTGAGCTTTAAGCCAACTTTTCCACTCTCCTCTTTCACTTTCAACAAGAGGCTTTTTAGCTCCTCCTCACTTTCTGCCATAAGGGTGGTGTCATCTGCATATCTGAGATTATTGATATTTCTCCCAGCAATCTTGATTCCAGCTTGTGTTTCTTCCAGTCCAGCATTTCTCATGATGTACTCTGCATATAAGTTAAATAAGCAGGGTGACAATATACAGCCTTGACGTACTCCTTTTCCTATTTGGAACCAGTCTGTTGTTCCATGTCCAGTTCTAACTGTTGCTTCCTGACCTGCATACAGATTTCTCAAGAGGCAGGTCAGGTGGTCTGGTATTCCCATCTCTTTCAGAATTTTCCACAGTTTACTGTGATCCACACAGTCAAAGGCTTTGGCATAGTCAATAAAGCAGAAATAGATGTTTTTCTGGAACTCTCTTGCTTTTTCCATGATCCAGCGGATGTTGGCAATTTGATCTCTGGTTCCTCTGCCTTTTCTAAAACCAGCTTGAACATCAGGGAGTTCACGGTTCACATATTGCTGAAGTCTGGCTTGGAGAATTTTGAGCATTACTTTACTAGCATGTGAGATGAGTGCAATTGTGCGGTAGTTGGAGCATTCTTTGGCATTGCCTTTCTTTGGAATTGGGATGAAAACTGACCTTTTCCAGTCCTGTGGCCACTGCTGAGTTTTCCAGATTTGCTGGCAAATTGAGTGCAGCACTTTCACAGCATCATCTTTCAGGATTTGAAACAGCTCAACGGGAATTCCATCACCTCCACTAGCTTTGTTCGTAGTGATGCTTTCTAAGGCCCACTTGACTTCACATTCCAAGATGTCTGGCTCTAGATTAGTCAACACATCATCATGATTATCTGGGTCATGAAGATCTTTTTTGTACAGTTCTTCCGTGTATTCTTGCCACCTCTTCTTAATATCTTCTGCTTCTGTTAGGTCCAGACCATTTCTGTCCTTTATCGAGCCCATCCTTGCATGAAATGTTCTCTTGGTATCTCTAATTTTCTTGAAGAGATCTCTAGTCTTTCCCATTCTGTTCTTTTCCTCTATTTCTTTACATTGATTGCTGAAGAAGGCTTTCTTATCTCTTCTTGCTATTCTTTGGAACTCTGCATTCAGATGCTTATATCTTTCCTTTTCTCCTTTGCTTTTTGCTTCTCTTCTTTTCACAGCTATTTGTAAGGCCTCCCCAGACAGCCATTTTGCCTTTTTGCATTTCTTTTCCATGGGGATGGTCTTGATCCCTATCTCCTGTACAATGTCACGAACCTCATTCCATAGTTCATCAGGCACTCTATCTATCAGATCTAGACCTTTAAATCTATTTCTCACTTCCACTGTATAATCATAAGGGATTTGATTTAGGTCATACCTGAATGGTCTAGTGGTGTTGCCCACTTTCTTCAATTTAAGTCTGAATTTGGCAATCAGGAGTTCATGATCTGAGCCACAGTCAGCTCCCGGTCTTGTCTTTGTTGACTGTATAGAGCTTCTCCATCTTTGGCTGCAAAGAATATAATCAATCTGATTTCGGTGTTGACCATCTGGTGATGTCCATGTGTAGAGTCTTCTCTTGTGTTGTTGGAAGAGGGTGTTTGCTATGACCAGTGCATTTTCTTGGCAAAACTCTATTAGTCTTTGGCCTGCTTCATTCCGCATTCCAAGGCCAAATTTGCCTGTTACTCCAGGTGTTTCTTGACTTCCTACTTTTGCATTCCAGTCCCCTATAATGAAAAGGACATCTTTTTTGGGTGTTAGTTCTAAAAGGTCTTGTAGGTCTTCATAAAACCGTTCAACTTCAGCTTCTTCAGCATTACTGGTTGGGGCATAGATTTGGATAATTGTGATATTGAATGGTTTGCCTTGGAGACGAACAGAGATCATTCTGTCGTTTTGAGACTGCATCCAAGTACTGCATTTTGGACTCTTCTGTTGACCATGATGGCTACTCCATTTCTTCTGAGGGATTCCTGCCCGCAGTAGTAGATATAATGGTCATCTGAGTTAAATTCACCCATTCTAGTCCATTTTAGTTTCGCTGATTCCTAGAATGTCGACGTTCACCCTTGCCATCTCGTTTGACCACTTCCAATTTGCCTTGATTCATGGACCTGACATTCCAGGTTCCTAGGCAATACTGCTCTTTACAGAATCGGATCTTGCTTCTATCACCAGTCACATCCATAACTGAGTATTGTTTTTGCTTTGGCTCTATCCCTTCATTCTGTCTGGAGTTATTTCGCCACTGATCTCCAGTAGCATATTGGGCTTCCCTGGTGGCTCAGAGGTTAAAGCGTCTGCCTCCAATGCGGGAGACCCAGGTTCGATCCCTGGGTTGGGAAGATCCTCTGGAGAAGGAAATGGCAATCCACTCCAGTATTCTTGCCTGGAGAATCCCATGGACGGAGAAGCCTAGTAGGTTACAGTCCACGGGGTTGCAAAGAGTCAGACACGACTGAGCGACTTCACCTCACCTCACCTCACCAACCTGGGGAGTTTCTCTTTTGGTATCCTATCAGTTTGCCTTTTCATACTGTTCATGGGGTTCTCAAGGCAAGAATACTGAAGTGGCTTGCCATTCCCTTCTTCAGTGGACCACATTCTGTCAGACCTCTCCACCATGACCCAACCCATCTTGGGTTGCCCCAAATCAGAGATCTTTATTCCCACGGGGCAACATTTTTAATCAGAGGACTTTGAATCTGAAGTTAACAACTGTCAGTCACTTTGGGCTCCTCATGCTGATGGACTAGGAAGCAAAAAAAAACGGAGCTATAATGTTGGGGTAACTAACATTACTAGTTAGGTGGTTTTCAATGCTTACAAGAGTGGTAATAACAGGCAACAGCAGCATAAGGCAAAGGCATGCTAAGAGAAAGGCAAATAGGCGTTCAGCCCCTTCAGGAACCATAGTCCGGGTCACACTACCAGGCAAGGATCTCAGATTAGGAAATCCAGAATAGATGGAATTGGAGAGAAATGAATATATGGTCTTAGAACCTACTGCTGTCACCTAGACTACAGCTTAAAGGTCTGTTAACCACCCTGTATTAAGTCATTTTTAGAGACTGCTGTCAGCCTCTATCTTGAGAAACTGGTAACAAGAGTGGGTTTAATACGGAGTGCTAGCTGTGTAAGAAATAAACTGTAACAAGAGTCTTCCAATGTCCTGCAACACTCACAATGCTGACGTCCCACCTCTCACACTGCCGCTCTCTGTACCTGACGTAACTTCCCGCTCCTTTCTATGTCTGAAAGTTTATCTGTCATCTAACAAAACAGCAAAAATTTCCAAAACTGGTAATATTCAACCCTTCAAGGGTTAAGTAAGAAAGGCACTACTAACACACTACATACCTGAGAAAGTAAACTGACATACCTTTCTGGAAAGCAATTTACTGAACATGCAACTTTAAGGGCCTTCCAAAGACTGACATCCTCTTACCCAGCAACTTTTCTAACAATTGCAAAAGCAACGTAACAGAAATATACAGAAGAGCTAGGCACAAAGGTGATCCCTGTAGTACTATTTCTAACAATGGTAAAAATAAACCATCTTAATTTCCAACATTAAGATAATAAAGTAAATCAATTTAACTCTCCTCATAAAGAGATCTTTAGTTCAAGAGCAAAGCAGAAACCACAAGCCGTTTTATCTTTCCGGCCCTCCAATTAGACAATATTTGAAACATAGTGAAAGTGTTAGTCACTCAGTCATGTCCGATTCTGTGATCCCTGACTGCAGCCCACCAGACTCCTCCATCTATAAAATTCTCCAGGCAAGAATACTGGAGTGGGTTGCTATTTCCTCCTCCAGGGGATCTTCCTATCCCAGCAGGTCTCCTGCAATGCAGGCAGGTTCTTTACTGACTGAGCCACCAGGGAGGAAATCAATAAATTATTTCTACATTGAAAACAATGGTATGTCATCATCAAAAATTTCTTTGACCAGAGCTTTTGATGATTAGGAAATGCTTATGATATAAAAAAACCACAAGCAAAATTGATTACAACATAAGATTTCAGCTGATATCAAAATGTTGATGGTATTATCTTAGATCAGAGTTATTAACTTACAGTCTAGGCCCATAGAACACAAGCTGGCTTTAGGATTGCATGAACTCCTTTGGAGTCTTGTATAGTACTTAGTGTCTGTATCTTTTTCTGTAGAGAAGAACCACAGCTTTCATTAAATTCCAAAGGGGAACTCTGACCCTGAAACGACTAAGAATATGTCTCTTTACACTTTTGTTTTTAAATTTCCACAAGGCACACTGTTAGCCAGATAATCAAGGGGAAAAAAGGGGAAATTAGTTTAAAGTGTCCACAGTTCACAAAAATAAATAATGAATCCCTAACAAAACATTAAAGGACCTGCATATTGGGACATTTCCTTAAAACACTTCTATCAGCTCAAGATGTATAATTTTCCTTTGTTTATATTTCTGATTTGCCCAACTCTTGTCCACATTGGAGGAACAAGATTTCATACAGGGTTCAGCCAACAAAGAAGAAGGAACCGGAGGAGGAAATCAATGCCAGTAGTATCACTCTGCAAATATAATGTGTTACTATCACAGAAGAATTTCAGTAAAAGGACTGTATCTCAGTTAAAAAGTAAGTTCCAAATTCTAGGGCTGTTAGGCCATCCTTCAAAAAAATGTCCAATAAAATGAAGTGGGCTAAACCATTCACTAAAAAATGGAATTGGGACAGCAATCATAGATCCTAATTAGAGTTAAGGTGCATCTCTTATGCCAACCTTCCATCTACTACAGTTATCATTTATGATTATAAGACAGAAATAGAAGTATATGAATAATAAAGCCAGTAAGGGTGAATTCAAAGATATATCAAACTCTTAAAAAGTTCTTTTTCTCCCAATCACTAATGGAATTGTTAGAAAAATTGCTTATTAGGAAACTTCATTAATTAAAAAAACCATAAAGAGTTCAAGGTTTCCCAGGTGGCACTAGCGGTAAAGAACTCACCTGCCAATGTAGGAGAATCAGGTTTGATCTCTGGGTTGGGAAGATCCCCCTGGAGGAGGAAATGGCAACCCACTCCAGTGTTGCCTGGAGAATTCCATGGACAGAGATCCTGGAGGGCTACAGTCCAAAGTGTTGCAAAGAGGTGGACACAACCAAAGTGACTTAGTATGCACGAAGAGTTCCAACATTTTCTTATTGTTATGCAATAAAACCATAGGTTAGAGAAACTAAAATAATAAAATTCCCTAGCAGTTCAATGGCAAGAACTTGGTGCTTTCACTACCAGAGCCCAGGTTCAATCCCTGGTCAGAGAACTAAGATCCCGCAAGCCACCAGGTATAGCAAAAACACACACACACAAAAAAAAAACCCAAAATAAATAAATAAAGCTCTAGTTCAAAGGATTAAAATACCCTTTTTCTGCCTTTACACAGTGTAAAGAAAAAAAAAACCTGGAGGTACTATGAAAAGAGAACTTTACTAAATAGTGAAGGAAAGTTGTACAATAGAAGAGAAAGAAATTGTAACTTGTAGTCACTTTTATATAAATAGATGTCTGACTCTCACCATGATGACCTTCTAACACCAACACTCCCTGCTCTAGCTTCTGCCCTTCCTAACTCCTTACTGGTCAAAAGGAGGTCTAGTGAACTGTGCTAGAGTTCAAGCAAGAAATAAGAGGCAGATCTCCCTTCCTCCACAATCAACAAGTAGAGTGTTATCCTCCTAAGGTCAGTGACCAAGTTACAACCAATGACTCTCCACAAACTGAAACAAGGTTAAGTAGGGGAAAAAAAAACGGAAAAAAATTAAGCTGAAGTATCAATGCCACTGGACTGAGAGTAATTTCTTTTTTCCTTTTTACCCTCCCATATTTTCTATCATGTGCAAGTATTATTCTGATCCAGAAAGGCTTTTTCATATTTATGTGGTAAAATCTTGTCTTTTATGGATTCTGCTTTTGTTAAGTATGCTTTCCAAAGAATGACACAAAACCGAGAGCAATATGAGAAAAAAATCTTACCAAATGGACCTACATTATATAAAATGAAAAACTTGGTACTGCCTGTACACACATGCACACACAAGCTCACATACAAACCTATAAGCAGAGTCTAAAGCTATGACCAACCTAGACAGTGTATTCAAAAGCAGAGACATTACTTTGCCAACAAAGGTCCAGCTTTGTTTTTCCAGTGGTCATGTATGGATGTGAGAGTTGGACCATAAAGAAAGCTGAGCACCGAAGAATTGATGGCTCTTGAACTGTGGTGTTGGAGAAGACTCTTGAGAGTCCCTTGGACTGCAAGGAGATCAAACCAATCAATCCTAAAGGAAATCAGTCCTGAATATCCATTGGAAGGACAGAGGCTGAAGCATCACTGGTTTGTAACATGGTCACTGACTGACCCTGGAAGGATAACACTCTACTCTGGCCACCTGATGTGAAGAGCTGACTATTGGAAAAGTTTCTGATTCTGGGAGAGATTGAAGGCAGGAGGAGAAGGGGACGACAGAGGATGAGATGTCTGGATGGCATCACCAACTCAATGGACATGAACATGAGTAAACTCTGGGAGTTGGTGATGGACAGGGAAGCCTGGTGTGCTGCAGTCCATCGGGTCGCAAAGAGTCAAACATCACTTGAGTGACTGGACTGAATTGAAAGGAAAACTCGTTGAAAAAATTGGGAAACATCACATACAAAGAAAGGTATTATAAATCAAGGAGAAAAACACCAATTGAAAGAAAAAAAAAAAAACTGGCAACCAAGACAGTTTAGAGAAACAGAAATACAAGTGGTTAGTGAATACCTAAAAAGATGTTCAACCACAGCCATACAAATCTAAATATAGAAATTGAAATCAAAACCATATTCTTTTCACCCACTAAATAGGCAAAGATGAAAAGGACTGAAAGTTCAGCATGGGACAGGGTGTAAGGAGGAGGCACTGTCAGCCAGTGCTGTAAAAAGGAACAACTCTTCAAGAATAATACGACACTCTCTAGGCTTGGCTGGCTACATCTTTGTCCTGACAATGCCCAGATACAAAAATTAATTTGAAGATTATATTCTTACAAGTACATAAATATGTACAACAATATTTACTAGAAAGTCATGTTTGTAATATCATGAAGCTAAAAATTACCTAAATTCCAGTAAGTAATAAAATAGATTGCTGAGTAGCCAAATAATCATCTATGCCACCATCAAAGAAAAGCAATGTGGACATCAAGAGCACAGCCAACAAACGTAGGTAAGGTGAACGACATCAAAACTTAAAAACTCTCCTGCAACTAGGGAGACAATCAACAATGAAAGGCAGTCTTCAGAATGGGAGAACCTGTCGAATTGTAAGGGCTTATTATCCAATATATAAAGAACTCCTACAACTCAACAGAAAAAACAATTTTAAAATGGGCAAAGGACCTGAATAAAACATTCCTCCAAAGAAGATATACTAATGGCCAAGAAGCATAAAAAATAATCACTAATCATTAGGGAAATGCAAGTCAAAATCAGTAAGATGTCATGACACCCACTAAGACGGCTGGTATGAAAAAAAACACACAACAGGAAATAACAACTGTTCGCAAGGATGTTGAGAAATTGGAACTCTTGTGCTTTGCTAATGGGAACGTAAGATGGTGCAGCTGCTATGGAAAATAGTATGGTGGTTCCTCTCAAAAGACTAAATACAGAATTATTCTATGATCTGGCAATGTCACTTCTGGTTATATACCCAAAACAATCAAATGCAGGATCTCAAAGAGATCTGTGTATACCCATGTTCACAGCAGTATTACAAAATAGGTAAAAGGCGGAAACAAACCAACTGTCCATCAACAAATGAATGGATTTTTAAATGTGGTATACACATACAATGCAATTACTCAGCCTTAAAATGGAAATTCTGAAACATGCTGTAACACGATGATCCTTGAGGACATTATGCTAAATGAAATAAGCCAGTCATAAAAAGACAAACACTGCATGATGCCACTTAAATGAGGTAAGATAGTCAAAGAAATTCAAAGTAGAAAAGTGAAGAAGCCCTGGAGAAGGGACTGGCAACCCACTCAGTATTCTTGCCTGGAGAATACCATGGAGGAGAGGAGCCTGGTGGGCTACAGTCCATGGAGTCACAAAGAGTCAGATAAGACTTGAGCGACTAACACACACACATTTGTCAGGAACTGTGGGAAGGGGAGTGTTGGTAAGTTGTTTAAGTTTTCCAAGATGAAAAAGTTCTACAGTCTATGCACAATAGGCATACACTTAACAGTGTACAGTTCCAAACTATCAAAATGGTAGATTTTATGTGCATTTTACCACATTTTTTAAAGGAGCAATGTGGATAGATAATGTTAGTGGGTAGAATCTAGGTGGTAGGTATACGTTGGTAAAATTCACTCAAATTTGCTGGGTGTTTTAATTTTTTCTTAATGAAATAATATAAAGAAAAAGAACAATGCAACACTCTATGTGCAGATATGCATAGCATTTAGACATTATCAAGTGAAAAATGCAAGTCTGTCATTTAACTACTTATGGAGGGGGGTGTTATACATATGTGAAGAAAGTTATCTTAGAAACCATTATCACTGTTTGCTACTGGTAAACCAGTTAGATATGTAAATTCTTTATATCCTTAAGCACCCACTACTTGTACTCTATACATATACATTTAACAGCTCTGTAGATGTGACACTGTACAGGAGACAGGGATCAAGACCATCCACACGGAAAAGAAATGTCAAAAAGCAAAATGGCTGTCTGGGGAGGCCTTACAAATGCTGTGAAAAGAAGAGAGGTGAAAAGCAAAGGAGAAATATAAGCATCTGAATGCAGAGTTCCAAAGAATAGCAAAGAGAGATAAGAAAGCCTTCCTCCAGCGATCAATGCAAAGAAATAGAGGAAAACAGAATGGGAAAGACTAGAGATCTCTTCAAGAAAATTAGAGATACCAAGGGAACATTTCATGCAAAGATGGGCTCGATAAAGGACAGAAATGGTATGGACCTAACAGAAGCAGAAGATATTAAGAAGAGGTGGCAAGAATACACAGAAGAACTGTACAAAAAAGATCTTCATGACCAAGATAATCATGATGGTGTGATCAGTCACACTCACCTAGAACCAGACATCCTGGAATGTGAAGTCAAGTGGACTTAGGAAGCATCACTACGACCAAAGCTAGTGGAGGTGATAGAATTCCAGTTGAGCTGTTTCAAATCCTGAAAGATGATGCTGTGAAAGTGCTGCACTCAATATGCCAGCACATTTGGAAAACTCAGCAGTGGCCACAGGACTGGAAAAGGTCAGTTTTCATTCCAAGCGCAAAGAAAGGCAATGCCAAAGAATGATAAAACTACCACACAATTGCACTCATCTCATACACAAAATAATGCTCAAAATTCTCCAAGCCAGGCTTCAGCAATATGTGAACCGTGAACTTCCAGATGTTCAAGCTGGTTTTAGAAAAGGCAGAGGAACCAGAGATCAAATTGCCAACATTGGCTGTGAATTCCAGTTGAGCTATTTTAAATCCTGAAAGATGATGTTGTGATAGTGCTGCACTCAATATGCCAGCAAATTTGCCAGCAGTGGCCACAGGACTGGAAAAGGTCAGTTTTCATTTCCATCCCAAAGAAAGGCAATGCCAAATAAAATGCTTTAGTGAACAGTAACTGACTTGCTCAAGCAAAGAAAAAAGTCTCAACAAAGAAGTCAATAAATCTCATAAAGAAGCAGAAGATATGAAGAAGTGTCCAGTGGAAATTATAGAACTAAAATGACCAGTAACTAAAATTCTGAAAAAAGCTAATGAATTGGCTTAACAGCAGAATGCTGGTAAAAGACAAAAGCTTTAGTGAACTTGAAAACAGAACAATAGAAAGTTCTCAGTGTGAGGGAAAAAGGATAAAAGAGACTAAAAAAAATTAGCCCACTTCCATGATCTGCAGAACTATAACAAAAAATCTAATATTTGTGTTATCACAGTCTTGATGTATGGTATTGGTGGAGACATAGACACAGAGCTGAATGCGGCAGAATAGACAATCCAGATTTATGCCCACAGGTGTAGTCCCAACTTATTTTTGACAAAACTGCAAAAGAAATTCAATGGAGAAAGGATAGCATTTTCAACAATTGGAGCAACTGGATGGATATCCATTTTTTAATAAAGGAAACGTGATCTCTGTCTCATATCTTCACATCTTATACAAACATGAACTCAAAATATATCAAAGATTTAAATTGAAAATGTAAAATGATAACATCCTTAGAAAAAATNAACAATTGGAGCAACTGGATGGATATCCATTTTTTAATAAAGGAAACGTGATCTCTGTCTCATATCTTCACATCTTATACAAACATGAACTCAAAATATATCAAAGATTTAAATTGAAAATGTAAAATGATAACATCCTTAGAAAAAATAAAGAAAATTTTTGAGCTCTACCATTAGGCAAAGAGTTCTTTAAACTTATATTAAAAGAACCGTTTGTAAAAGGAAAAATTGATAACTTGAACCCCATCAAAATGAAAACCTTGACTCTAAAAAAAAATAAGTAAAAACAACCACCTGTTGATAGGATAAAAAGATAAGCCATAGACGGGAAAAAAAATTTACCAACCATATACCCATCAAAGAATTAGTGTATCAACATATAAAGTACCCTTAAAACTCAATAGTAAAACAAACACTCAATTAGATAATGGACACGAGACAAACATTTCTCTGGGGAGATTACAGATGAGAATATAGTCACATGAAAAATATGCTCATCATCATAATTACTAGGGAAATGGATATTAAAATCATGAGATATCATTGCACACCTATGAGAATGTCTAAAAATGGCTAAAGACCATGACAACACATAGTGCAGACAAGACTGTAGAAAGATTAGTAATTCATACATTGCTGGTGGGCATGTAAAATAGTACAGTTACTCTAGGGGACAATTTGGCAGTTTCTTTAAAAAAACTGAACATGCAACTTCCTTACCACCCAGCAGTTGTACATTTGGGCATTCATCCTGAAATAATGAAAACTTGTATTCACACAAAAACCTTTACATGGATTATACAAGAATTCAATTCTCTTAGTTCTTAAGAGGAGAGTGTTTAAACTCTAGTACCATGGATTATGACTCAGCAATGAAAGAAACAAACTATTAATTATACTCAACAACTTATATGACTATCCAGAGAATTATACAGAGGGAAAAAATGCAATCCAAAAAGGTTGCATACTATATTATTCCCTTTCTGTAATATTCTTGAAATGTCAAGATTATAAAAATAGAGCCCAGATTAACGGTTGCCAGGTTAAAAGGAGAAGATATATGGCTCTTAAATGGAAACACGAAGGATCCTTGTTGTGATGGAAATGTTTTATATCTTGACTGTATCATTGTCCATATCCTGATTGTAATACGGTATGGTAGTTTTGCAAGATGTTACAATTGGGGAAAACTGGGTAAATGGTACATGGGATCTCACTGTATTATTTCTTACAACAGCCTATAAATTCATAATTATTTTAAAGTAAATTTTATGTAAAGAAAACCAAAATGTAAATCATGTACTTTCCTTATTCAAGTCTTCCAGTTGTTTACTGTGACTCTTAGAATAAATGTATACTCCTTTTCATGGCTACAAAGTCCCAAAGTTCACGTCTCCTGCCTACCCCTCTACTCCCCTTGCCCTTCCTCTAACATAACAAGCTGTCCACAGGGCCACTGTGTTTGTTGTTCCTTATGTCTAACACACACTTCTCCCTGTTTTCCCAATAGCCAACTTTCTCACTTAATTCAGACTTCTGCTCAAAGGCTGATTCCTCAGAGATGCCTCATCTAGCACCCTATTTGAAGAGGAACACTCCCCATTCTTACTAAATCTCTTTCTCAGTCTGTCTCTGTCTCTTTTCTCTATACTGTCTATAGTTGCTCAAAGTTCAATAAGCTATAAAGTAATTTATAATCTGTTTGAAACCAGATCTTTACATGATTATGTTTTCCTTCTAGAAATAAAATGTTGTAGAAAATGTTGAGGTCCTCTTTGACCATGAAAACTAAATTTATGTGTTTTCCTTACTCCTTTGTTAGATTAGTTTATCATCAGATGTTTTTCTATGGACTACTCTATATATATATGTACATATATACACACTTCCCAGGTGGCACAGTGATAAAGAATCCTCCTGCCAATGCAGGAGACGCAAAAGATGCAGGTTCAGTCTCTGGGTCCAGAAGATCCTCTAGAGTAGGAAATGACAACCCACTCTAGTATGCTTGCCCAGAAAATCCCAGGGAGTCACAAAGAGTTGGACGTGACTGGGCATGCAGACACACACACACACTATATATATATATATATATATGCGCACACACACACACACATATATATATAAAGTTCCATGTAAATTGTAAGCATTGTATTTTGTTGATATCCTCATATACTACACATTATTTTTCAAGTTGCTTTTTTCAGTGATACATGTTAGAAATGGATCTGTGGTAGTATCTACAGATTTAATTTGTATTTCATGGTGCAAGTGACCCATGTTTTATTCAGCAAATTTATTTATCCTATTGAAGAATGACTTTTACGCAAAATTTATTTGTTGTTTAAACAACAATTACCTAAACATCTTATACATGTCTCCTTGGGCATATTTGTGAGAATTAGTTTGTAATTTGCATTTAATTTCCTTTATAGTACAATGACTGGTAATGTGAATTTAAATTTTAAAAAGTATGGGTTTTTCTTGCTATTTTTTGTTGTTGATTTCTAATTTTTTCTAATATGACTGGTGAATAACCCTTGTAAGACTTATACTGATTTTTTGAAACCTTGTTATCTTCTTTATGGCCTGATAGAAAATCATTTTTTTTTTTTGGTGTGTGTGTAAATATGCTTTAAAAAAATGTGTTTTCTTTCATGCAGCTTCTCATGGTGCATGTGCGTGTGTGTGTGTGTGTGTGTGTGTGTATTAGATCAGAGTTTTTAAATGTAGGATGAAAATCCTCTATACTAATATGATTTTCTGTTTTGTTGATTTCTGATATATGTTATATTTCCTACTGTGAACTATAGATTTATCCTTTCTCCTTGGAATATCAATTCTTCCTTTATAAGTTTTGAATTTATGTTGTTAGAGGATTAAAATGTATGATTTCTATATCTTTGTATTAGATTGTTGTTTTATCAGTATGTCATGACCTGCTTGAAAGCTCTTTTAAAGCTTTTGCTTTGAATTTTCTTTTGTGTGGCATAGCCATTTTAGATTTATTTTCCTAGCATTCACCTTTATCTTCAACTTTCTTTCATCCTTTTTATAAAAGGTACATCATTTAAAAATAGAATATGGTTAATTAGCTTGTTTTAACAAATTTGAAAATGTCTCTCAACAGATGAGCTAACTTAAGCACATTTATATTTACTGTCTCCACTGAAAATCTGCTGTCTTGCTTTTGTTTTCTCTTCACCGTGATATCTTTGTTTCCTCTCTCCGCATTCTTGGATTTTGTTAGATGCATCATGTTTGCTTTTTGCTACCTGCTTTTGTTTTGTGTTTACTTCTATTTTTATTTGTTTAATATTTCCTTTGTCACTTTAACAGAAATGTTCAAACTTACACTTTTTAAAACAATGATTTAAATTAATTGAGCATCTTATATACACCCTAAAAGACATAAACTAAGAGGTGTTTGCATCATTTAACTTCCAATTCTGTCCTCCACCCCCACCTCAGGCACTTCCCTTCCTCCCCACACACATATGTGTTAATTTTTTTTAATGTTTTAATAATCAGTACCTATTTAAACTTTACAGTAACACTGAATAATTAATTTACCACTACTTCTTGAATTTCAATAATTCCTCCTGGCTTCATTTTTCTACTTTTTCTGGTATCTTCTTTGGTAATTCTTTTACAAAATACCTCTCAGGGACCCATATGGTGCGCCTTTATAGATCTAAAATTCCTTTATATTAGTCCCACTTTTGAATCGTAGTTTATCTTTCTATAAAATTCTATGGTATGAGGTGGCTTGAAAGCTGGTCTCCGGGCACAGTCTGCTATGGGCCCTGCCAGGCCTCTCAAACAAATGAGTTCTCACAGACTGTTTCCACTCAAGGTGGACCTTCTCCCTTTTGCTCTGTGTGGAGGTGTGTGTGTGTTGAGGGTGTGTATATGTGCATGTGCAGTGTGTGCTTGAGGATCTGTGTTTCCTGGCTGATTGAAAATTGACTGCACGGAAAGCGTTCAGCGTTGCTTCAAGGAAACATGGGAGACACAGAGCTGCTCAGCCATCGCCCCAAAGCTGTTGCACGCAACTTTCCTGCGTGCTTTCCACTGAGGATGGCAGTGCTGTCTGAACACCCATGGGGAGGCTTTTGCTATTTTGCTATAATTGATTTGTAATTGAGCTTCCTACTCTTCCAGGTGATTACCTTTAAGACAGCTTTTCAGTATGTACTCTTGAAGATAGGGGTGTGTCTTAGTCCCTTTCCGGCTGCTGTAACAACAATATCACAACATTCACTTCCCGCAGTTCTAGAGACACTGAGAAGTGTGAGATCATGGTGCCAGCAGATTCAGTGTCTGGCGAGAATCTGCTTCCCTGACTGCTGTCTTTTTTGTTATGATTACTTATGAGACCTAAGAGGTGAGGGATCTCTCTGGGTCTCTTTTAAAGGACACTAATAGTAAGGGCTCTGCCTTCATGACTTAATCACCTCTCAAAATATCTGACTCTTAATATCATCATTTTTGGGGGGTTGGGGTTTCAACATATGAATTCTGGAGAGTGTAAACACCCAGACAATAGCAGAGTATTATCAGTGGCTATGAGTCACCAGGCCCTGATGGGTCTGAAACCTCATTAGATGAATGATTTAATGTCCTATCCTAACTCATTTTCTTTGTATCTTGTGTTTCCCTAGTTTATCTTTTCTTCTGACTACTACATTGTTATTATTTGACATCACTTAGCACTGTGCTCATCTTGTCACAAAACCCTACCACCTTCCTCTGCGGTACACTGTAGGAATGGTGGAAGAGGAAGACTCTATAGAGAGAAGACGTTTATGGAAGTCATCAAGAGAATAGGGAATGTAATTACCACTGGTGTAAAGTGGAAATAACTTTCCTTGCTTCTATATTCATTCATTTAGTAAGTATTTGGTGAGGATCTGCCATTGCCAACCACAGTTTCAGGTGCTGCAGATAAATTATGGACAAAATGCAGGTGATAAATATGGCCTTAAAATATGTATGCTATTGGGAAAGACAGAGGTATTTATTTGAACAAGACAGTTTTTGTGGTATTCTACCAAATCACAGTTACAGTCTCTGGATTTATATTTTTTTGATGCACATTTTTTAAAAATTAACTTTTGCATTCATGTTCCTTTTGATTCACTACTGCTGTACAGTGTGGGAAATTCATGAATCTTTGAGAAATAACAGCTTCATTAATAGTAATTAATCTATTCTCCACATAGCAGCCAAAGTGACCAATTATGGAGAATGGCATTGAAACATGTATACATTGAATCATGTAAGAAATGAATCGCCAGTCTATGATCAATGCAGGATACAGGATGCTTGGGGCTGGTGCATGGGGATGATCCAGAGAGATGATATGGGGTAGAAGGTGGGAAGGGGGATCAGGATTGGGAACTCATGTATACCCATGGCAGATTCATGTCAATGATGGCAAAACCAATACAGTATTGTAAAGCAAAATAAAGTAAAAATAAAAATTAAAAAAAAAAGATGAGGTCAAAAAAATAAAAAATAAAAACACAAGTCTGATTGTATCAATGTATTGCTCAACACCTTTCAATGGTTTCTTCTTCTTTTTAGGATAAACGTGTGTCTTTGATGTGGCTTCCAAGTCTGGCATGATCTAACCTCTGGCTACTTCTCTCTCTTTCTTATGTCATTGTCTTTCCTCCTCACTCTTGGCTGTCCCCATGCTAGTTTTCCCTCATTTCTCAAACTTTCAACACTTCAATCCACTCTGGGTTCTGTTGGCATGAATAGTTTTCCTTCTTCTCCAACTAACTCCCAGCTACCTTTCCTGTTAATTCTACTCACCCTTCAAAATTAGCTCATATATCCAATGAGTTATTCTCTGAGACTCCACTGAGTCAAATATATTAGGGTACCAGAGAGTCAAAACCTCCCCTGGTACCCTATTCTGATTCACAGTGTTTATCACATTGAAATGAATAATTAGTTGTTTATTTTTTTCCAACATGTAAACTATAAATTCAATGAGAGCAGAGAGTATACCTGTCTGGTTCATTGTTTTATCCTTTGAACTTAGCTTAGGTCATAATACACTATAGATGCTCAGAAATATTTGTTGATAAACGAATTCAATTGTTAAGTAGATTTACTGTATGTGAAACACACTCGTCTGTGTATAAAGTCATGGATTAAAGCTTCTATTGATGATGGACATAGTAATATTTTCTCTTGGATGGGAATACAAGAGGAGTACAACTTCAGAAAAAATGATAAAATGCACATTAGGGTATGCTCTTGGATGAGAGATAAAATGAGTTTTGAAGAGGAGAAATTCTTTTATATTTCTTGAGTTTTCTGATATTGACTTGCCTAAATTGAACTGCAGTATAAACCAAGGGTCCCTTGATGAAATGATCACTCAGCTTTTGTTCCTTTCATTTTGTTTTTCTTTCAAAAAGCCCTCTGGACATCTATCAAAATACAAAGTGGAAATTGGTTAGCTTCATTTAACACCATACCCTGCTGCAAAGGCCTCACATCAAGGAACTTGCCATTTTACATTCTTCTTATTTTAATAGTTTTCCCAACTTCAAAAACTTGGAGTTGTAGATAGCTAAAGGCTCCCATCATAAATCCCTCGAAGATTCAATTCTATGAAGATGTTAAAACCCCAGTGTTTCAGCAGCCAAAGGAATATAAACTCTGATTCTTCATTGCCAGACTCTGATGAAATCACACTGATTAAATTAAGAGGCCTTTGGCAGCATGCACTGACTCTCTGGTGATTTAACAGGTAGAATTCCTTTGCCTTGGCTGACAGTATATATATGTCACTTAATCTCTAGCTGTTATTTTAAATTTGAGACATTAAAAGTTTTCTGGTTTTCATTCAAATTTCACAAGAATAAGACAGGAAACCAAAAGGTCATTTCCTCATAGGAAACGGTATTAAGGAGCCAATCATTCTTTCTTTGATATACTTATATTGTGTTCATAAATATGAAAGCTTGTAGATGGAATTTGCAATTTATATAACTATTTAATGAGAGTATAAACTTTACAAGTAGAATTTTTAATAGATTTTGGAATAAAATATATACATTTTGATATATGTCACAGATACCACACCAGGAAGGTATTCTTGCTGTTTTTTTTATTACATCCCTTTTTTTGATGTTTGATATATTTCCTACTAGAGACTACCTTGTTTTGTTGAATTGTTAGTCCAGCATTAGACATTTTGACAATAAAAATAAGAGTGTTTTCTATAAACAAGTGTAAATATTTTTCTTTTATAAAATAATATTCTATGTTTGTAATTAGCTTTGTTTCAGATTTTTGTTAGGAATGTATTATCTGCTCAATATTTAGCATTCAATTTTTAAAAAGATATGCTCTGTATATCCTAGCTTAATTGAGGATTGATGTAACTTGTCATGATAAGCTAGGTCAGGAACTTTTTCATTTCAAATGCTGACTTGGTGAGGTGCTGTCAGGAAGTCTTAATGACCGAAAGAAACTAGAGAAAGAGATTAGCAATTATATTCACATTGTAAGATCTATGTAGCTCTTTATTTATTAAACTGACCTGTAACTCAAGTCAGAAAATTATTTAAATCCTCTGTGATAGCCTACAGATGATAAATCTTCCTGTTGGCATTCCTTTACCTGAGTAAGCATTCTAGAATTGTCTGTTTTCAGTTTTGTGACTGTGGCATTTGAAGCTTTGCATAATTGTCAAAACTTGACCATTTCTTTAATTTGTTATTGGGCAGTTCATCAAGCAGTCTTATAAAGTATTATCATGGAAGGAGTTATAGCTCTGCAGGAATTCTTCTGAAGCTGGATTCCATTCAGGAGTAGAAATGTCGTACATTTAACCAAATAATGGAAAACATCCTTGTATGAGAGTTCCTTATATAATAACAGAGCTAAAGGAAATGGAAACAGAGCAATTACTACTTACCTAGCAACTCCACTGGACCAAGCTCTGCGATAGGTACTTATGTAGCATGATCTTTAATTCTCATAACTGCCTTAAAACATGGCTTTAATACTGAAACAGTCTCCATTTAACATGTGAGCAACTAAGGCATTGATTTCTTAAGTAACTTACCTATAGTCACCTAGCTAGTAAGCAGAAGAGCCTAAAATTCAATCCAGTGTGTCATTCAATGGTAATATACACTACTCGCCCCCCACCCCTAATCTCTACCTTACCCCCTACAAACACACACTTTTTGTATCTTTTGGCCTCCAATTTTATATTTATTTTTTACTACAGTAGAATTTCTTCTCCCCTTGCCAAGATGGTTTGGTTTATTACATTATGTACCCCAAATGTAAACCATTTTTTTAGATGTCAAATTGAAGAGTTTTGCTCCTTGGAATCATGCTAAGAACTTTGATATTTAAAAGTACTCTCATCATCATTTTTCTTACAGAGGAGACAATAGCATGTTTTGTTATAAACTCTTTTAAGTCTTTATTTCCAGATCAGTGAATATAAAATCCAGACAAATAGCTGGGCTAAGCATAATAATGGCCCTTCAAAGATGTCCCTGTGCTAATCTTAGATACTTGTGAATGTTAGGTTACATGGGAAAAGGAACTTTGTAGATGTTGTTCAGCTTAGGACTTTCATCTTGGGAGATTTTTCATAGATTATCTGAGAGGGCCCAATGTAGTAAGCACAAACATCTTTAAAAGAAGAAAAGGCAGGTGGAAATGATGGTCAGAGGCAGAGAGATTGGATGATGATGCTCCACTGTTGACTCTGAAGGCAGAAGATGGGATCCTGAGTCAAGGTCTGCAGGTGGCCTTTAGAAGCTGGAAAAAGGAAATGGAAAAGAAGTGCAGACCTGCTGCCCCTCTGATTTGATAAACAGCAAGTCCCTTCTGACCTTCAGAACTATAAGATAATGAATTTGTGTTGCTTTAAGTAATTTGTTAGATCTGTGATAGGAAACTAACACAGATGCTATTGATTTAACTTTAATTTTAGATGTGGAATCAAACAGAATCTCCTCAGTGGAAGCCCAGAAGTTCTACATAGAAGGTGTTTAGGAATAGCAATGGTGACTGAAATGAGCTGGGAGACTCATATTGGTACTATCGTCACACAGCAAGCCATCTTTCTTTTGTAAAAAAATAAAGCTATTGTTTATTTTGTATTATTCCATATTCATTTATTTATAGCTTGATTTAGGACTTCCCTGGTGGCTCAGATGGTAAAGCATCTATCTACAATGCCGGAGACCTGGGTTCAATCCCTGGTTCGGGAAGATCCCCTGGGGAAGGAAATGGCAATCCCTCCAGTACTATTGCCTGGAAAATCCCATGGACAGAGGAGCCTGGTAGGCTACAGTTCATGGGGTTGCGAAGAGTCGGACAGGACTGAGAGACTTCACTTTCACTTTTACTTTACTAGTTTTTGGGTTTGGAGGAAAGTAAAATTACACTTGAGTTTTTTCTTGTGTAAAGGGTGTTTTGAAGATAAAATTTGGCAATGGATCATCCCTCATAAAGTAGAATAAAGAAAATAAGTTACCTGCCATTCCAGTTCTCCAAAGATTGAGCCCTTCACCACTGCAATTGCCCAACAAAGTTATACCCTGAGGGGAATTCAGGGTGGAGAAAACCAGGAAGCATTCTGTGCTTAGGATATTGGCCCTAGATGGTTTAGATGCATATTTAGGCATTAATATAAATAATTTCAGTGACCCCCAATGTTTGCATCTTCCCATGAACAGATAGAAAAACACTAAAAGGATTAACTTGTGTGTGTGTGCTGCATGTGATCAGACGCTCAGTCATGTCTGATGCTTTGTGACCCTATGGACTGTAGCCTGCCAGGATCTTCTGGCCATGTCTTGATTTCGGAGGCAAGAATACTGGAGTGGATTGGTATTCCCTTCTCCAGGGATCTTCCTGACCCAGGGACTGAACTCTGAAGTACTCTGCATGGGTCAATCTCTTGGTTACACTGTCAAAAAAAAAAAAAAAAGGATGCAAGATGTTGAAATGCATAGGCGTGGGAACCGTGATGCCTATTTTGCTGACCAAAATGTTACTTTTTGTTATTCTCTGACCCCTGAGCAACCCTGTCCTCAATACCTAGACCTGGGAAGGTTTTCTTTAATTTTCTTGCCAATCTCACTGTGCCCTTAGCCAGGACCTGGGCATTGCTTTCCTGGATTCTAGGAAAGGAGGTGAGAGACTTTTCAGCTGTAGTCCTTCCATAAGAGTCCCAGCATCCCGTAATTTTTTTTTAAAGCTACCTTGTCACTGAATCTCAACTGAAACTCATTTTTATGCAGAGCAGTATAAAGAGCATCAGTTGTGAATTCTGATAGACCAAAGTTGGCATTTGAGCTTTCTCACTAATTAGCTGTATAGCCATAGGTAAATTGCCCTAACCTTTCTGAACCTAAGTGTGTGTAATCCATAACATATGAATAATAATGCCTACCTTGCAGTGTCTTTACAGTATTGAGCTGAAATAATGTATGTAATGGGTCTTGGACAAGGTCTTGATTTTAGTGGGCCCCCAAAAATGGCCAGGAATTGCAATAGTGTTGGGGGCATTTTAGACACTAGAGAGAGTGAAGTGAAAGTTGCTCAGTCGTGTCCAACTCTTTGTGACCCCATGGACTATACAGTCCTATATATGTACAGGACTATACATCCTGGAATTCTCCAGGATGGAATACTGGAGTGGGTGGCCTTTCTCTCCTCCAGGGGATCTTCCCAACCCAGGGATTGAACCCAGGTCTCCTGCATTGTGGGTGGATTCTTTACCAGCTGAACCACAAGGGAAGCCCAAGAATACTAAAGTGGGTAGCTTATCCCTTCTCCAGAGGATCTTCCTGACTCAAGAATCAAACTGGGGTCTCCTGCATTGCAGGTAAATTCTTTAACAACTGAGCTATGAAGGAAGCCCACTAGGGAGAGGTGAGTTAGTTTTCAGCAGTAAAAATATATCTTGATTCACATTATTGTACAGCAGAAATCAATACGACACTGTAAAGCAATTTTCCTCCAATTAAAATAAAATATTTCTCTAGAGCCTCAAATTTACTAATTCCATCTATGTAAGTTTGAAGGGTGAGAATGAAAACTAATTTAGAATTATCAATGTATTCTTTCAAACTGAAAATATACATTTTTACCTTTTTTTTTTTAATGGTGTGATGGAGATAGAGAGGCAAGAGTTCACAGGACTGGTCTGCATTGCCTGAAAGGCTAAGACCAGCTTGTCAAGCACATCTACATTGTTAATAACTGTTTTAATTTGCCTTGTTCACATAATGGTTTTCTTTAATGTGAGATTAACTTCAATTAAAGTGTTTTGTGGCTATGTTCATTCTTAGATTTTCCCTTTAATTGCTCTCTGTGTATTTCTTTTGCATTAGCACCAATTTACTTGTGCCTACGACTGCAGTTAGAATTAAGCTGAACTTTTGAATCTTAGCTTTGAGTCTTTTTTTCTGGGAAGTTTAAAAATTGAATCTATTATTAAGCTAGTGAAAGTAAAACCCTGTAAAAATTCATACTATGATTATAACTGACATGGCTCCTTTTCTAGTGTGAAAGGATTAGGGAGATTCAACATCGAGTTATTGATTGTGTGAGATTCTTCATTTTCTCTCTCTTATTAGAAAGGAAAGTTTCCCAGGTAAAAGAAGATGCACTGCAGTGTTGTACAGGCCTCTTTTATTGATTGTCATTCAGAATTGTAAAGTATTGACTGCAGTGAATTAAAATCTTATGGACAATGAATGCTCATAATTCTGTGTCTGAATGAGAGAGGGGGAGAGAGAAAAATTGGGTCCACTGAAGAAACTGCCAATTAGTGATACTGGTTGTTACTTTCTATAAAGAAGGGCAGGGCTTCTTGCAACTGCAAGGCTATGATGATGGAATTCACAAGACTTTGAGATAGCTCTAAACAAAGTGATTACTTATATGTAACTGCTGCTTTATTCCAGAAAGACAGTGGGTGCTTAGGGATCTTGGAGCAGGGGAACTAAAATATAAAATCAGAAGAGCAGAATGTTTTCAGGTTTAGAGGAAGAAGTGGTGTCTTTAGGAAGAGATGGACCTTCAGCATCTATCTTCAGCGTCTGAAGTATGTAGTAGACCCTCCAAGTGTGCAGGCCATTACGGAAATATGTGTTTATTACATTGCAGTGGGGATGAGTAGCATCTGGAAGGTGTTTTTAGTTGGCTGGCATAAATAGGTCCCTGTACCATGTAGATCTTAATTTATATCATCTATGCTTCAAGTAGGGGACAATTCCCTTATGAGAGATGTATAGACTTTTCCAACTTCTTGACCTGTAGTATTTCTTGAGGTCCTATTTAAATAAGATATAGAGGAAGGAAACAAGGTGAGATTTCTCGGTTGGAAGGAACCTAATTTAGTTCACTTGTTTGGCTGTTGGGGCAGTCTGTGTCCTGGAGTAGGGAAGTGATTTATCAGAGAGGAAGTAAGGTATGTGATAGAGCCACATTAGCACTCAGGCTTCTAAACCTACACTCCAATCACTTTCACTGCACTCACTGGAAAAACTTCAGTGTAATCATTAGGGAAATTCCTATGATGTGTTTAAAACAAAAATTAATTCAAAAGGGGTTATTGGATAGTTATTGTGTTTCAGACACTGTCCTCAGTGAATATAATAAAGATCCCTGCCTTACTGGAGCTTATCTTAATGGAGAGAGATACATGATGAATACACGATAAATAAATAAGCACAAAAGTGCATTGTATGTCAGATTGTGATGAGTGCTATGGAAAATAATAAATTAGGAAAGCAACGGAGGAAAGTGATGTTTGAGCAAAATATGAGCAAAGTGAAGAGGTGCATTTTAAATCTTTGGGGAAGAATATTTCAGTGGGAACAACAATGTTCCTAAAGAAAGAATGTACTTGATGAGCTTGAGACCTTGCAAGGAGGCCAAAGTGGCTGAGCAGAGTGAATAAAAGAGAGGGAATAAAAAGAGATGAAGCCAGAGCTAACACAGTGATGGAGTACACAGGGCTTTTAAGGCAATATTAAGGATTTTTGGCTTTGAGGGATTTGATTATTAGTTTCATGTGTCAACTTGGTTAGGCTATAGTACCTAGATATTTAATCAAACACTAATTTCGATGTTGTCAAAGTATTTTGTAGATGCATCTGGCACCAATAATCTTGATTTTAAAGGAATTTGCCCTTGATAATGTGGCAGACTTCATTCAATCAAATGAAAGTCCATAAGAACAAAACTTGAGGTTTCCTAAGAGAAGAAAGTCAGCCTCATGACTTCAACATCAACTCCTGTCTGAGTTTCTAGCCTGCTAGACTGACCTACAGACTTCAGACTTGTCAGCCTCCATCATAACCCTAAAGAAATCTCTTTATTTTGTTCCAGTTTTCTATATAATTTGTTCTGTTTTATTGATTTGGTTTCTCTGGGGCACCCTGGCAGATAGAAGTGAGACGGG
The DNA here is from genome assembly GCA_006408695.1 of Aepyceros melampus. NCBI lineage: Eukaryota > Metazoa > Chordata > Mammalia > Artiodactyla > Bovidae > Aepyceros > Aepyceros melampus. Next base: position 16,385 of record SJXQ01009506.1, on the reverse strand, counting down.
AAACTATTTTAGGGTTTTGACCAGAGAAGAAATATGATTTTTTCTTAGGTTGAGAATAAGCTGCAGGGGTTCAAGAGTGGATGCAGGCTGACTAGTTAAGTCTATTGCAGTAACTCAGTGCTGAGATGTTGGTAGCTTTGCCTAGGAGAGTAGAATTGAAGTGGGAAAAATGGCAAATCCTGAATGTATTTTGAAGGTAGAATCAACAGAGTTTGCTGATGGGTTAATGGAGAGTATAAAAAAAGGAAGAATCAAAGTTACTCCAGGTTTTTTGGACACATGTAGAAAAATGAGGTTGCCATGGACTGAAACTGGGGAAGATTTAGGCAAGATCAATTTTCAAGAAGGGATGAGATCAGAATTCACTTTATCCATGGTACATTTGAGATTCCTATTAGCTATCTAAGTGTGTGTTGGGAGTAAGTAGTTGGACATAACAGTCTTGAATTTTATAAGAGAGATCAGGATAGGAGGTATAATTTATAGCTTCAAGAATAGATTAGATATTTTAAGAAATGTGTATAGATAGTAGAGGAGATAATATTCAAGGCCTTGAGACCTGAGTACTCCAACATTACCAACATGGGCGATGAAGAGGAAATGGCAAAAAGACCAAGATGAGGCAGCTAGTGTGATGGGAGGAGAACCAAGAAAGAGGAATGCCCTAAAAAATAAGTGAAGAAGGTGTCTGAGAATATGTCAACAATGACAAAATATTGCTTATAGGGTAAGATCTGCAAATTGATTATTTGATTTAACAATGCTAACCTTCATGAGAACCGTTTTGGTATAGTAGTAACAAAAGTCTGGAGAGGAAAATAGGAGAGAAGGTAGATAGGGAGAATATGTTCTTAGGAGTTTTCCTATTGAAAAGAGTATTTTCCAGAAGGGTTGTGAGATCAAGATGCCTTAAAAAAGATGCAAATAAAACATTGAGTTTATATTCTAGTGTGAATAATTTTCTTGGGAGCTAGTGCTTTCCTGGAAGTTCTGCTCATAGAGGAGCTAAGTAAGACTGTTCATCTGTAGCAATGGGAGAGAAGGCAGTGTACCTACAAGGGCTCAAATGCAGGCAGCTGAAAGATGTGGAAATTACAGTATGTGAAAAACCACTTCTGATGACCTTACTCTTCCAAGTAACAATAAATAAGACCATCAGCTAAAGTGAGCACACATAAAGAGATGCTAAGATTTGAGGGATAAAAAGACTGACTACTGGTCACCCAGGAGTGGAATGGAAAAAGATTAAGAAAATGTGGTATATGGAAGGGCAGTTGAGAGTTGTTGTCACAGACTCACAGAGCTCTAGGCTTCTGTCTTTACTGTTGATTATGGATGCAGAAAACATATTTTTAAATAGATAGTTTTATATTTTTTTGGTGGGCAGTTTTTGCTTATTAGTATGGAAGTAGGAGATTTCAGTCCGAATTAGAATGAATTCTGGTAAATGAGACTAAAGGTAGATTTTTCTTAGAATTATTATACCTATAAAAATTGTGTTAATCTAACAAATGCCTCTAAAACGTTATATTCATATATTTGAACATAATATGATACAATTAAACCTCAATACCCCTATTAGAATGTGTCCCAATCCCCAAGGTAGATCCTGGAGATTTAAGAGAAAACCAGTATCATCAAGGATATCAAAAGACATTAAGTCTCATCCAGCCTTATGGGTGGGAAAATGTCATTTGATATAATTAAATCTAAAACTATATTTCTGAAAACAATTTACAATTGAAAATTTTATACTCATATACATAAACAAAAATGTAGAATATTTGGGAAAAATATATCCTTAATTGTTACATTTCCCCTGATGTGAAGTCAATACTTTCAAACATGAGAATTGTCAAAGAACATCATTTGTCAGCTGTGTTTGAAAATAACTCTTCCTTTAGCATATTGCCAGACCTCCTTGTCTCTGAAATATTCAGTCCTCTAAAAAAAAAGAGCAATGTCTAGTTCTTTTTAGCACTTGTGAAATGATAATAGAAGCTTTGAATAGTTTTGCTTAGAATTCACACCTATTTAATTCTGAATAAGAACCATTGAAACAAATAAGAAAAACAGTGTAAGAACAAAGATATGTGAATTCGGACAGAATGATCTAAGAAAACAGAGTTTTCTCTTTCATTTAACAATGCTAAGAAAACTTCTCCTTTAAAAGTTATCACTGGTGTTATTAAAACAAAATTTTCTCTGAGCTGAGTATATGCCCTTGAGGTAAAAATATTTTTCTTCACCAAAACCTTGAGAAAGTTATAATTAACTAATAATTCTCTGCTTTAAGAAAAATACAACCATCATTGCAACTTTTATTATAAAATAGTGGATTGATTCTTAACTAAATTTTAGAATACTCTTATTTTGGAGTCCTTTCTTTATTGCATTCTTTCTGGAAGAAAACTTCATAGTTCTACTTTGATGAGTAGAGCTTATTTTATGTTTTACTTCAGAGAGAGTCATCTTTCATAGAGTATGGTAGCTGTGGAGTATGTTTAGATCTTCCTCTTGGAAAAAACTTACTGTTCACTTGCAAGAGGAACAATTAACTGACACTTCTAGTGTTGTTACCATCAGGACCCATCTCAATTTTCAGGCCAAGGTAATGCTTTTCCTAGGCAGCCCCTGACCCATGATTGAGTAGATTAGAGGTACTCAGCCTGGTCATTTCTGCCCAACATGGGACTCCTCTAAAGGGTGCATATTGGTCTGGAGCTCCAGACTCATTGCTATGAGTTGGACATGACTTTTTCATATGTGCATTGATGTCTGAATATTTCCATGATCAATCCACCTTCTCTCGTTTAGCTTTATAAGCCTGAATTCCTCCCCACATCCACATATTCATCATGCTCATAACTCTGTCTCAGTGTTTGTTTCTCATAGGACTCAACTGATATATTAACATTCCCCTAAGATACTTAATATATGCTTGTTGAACATCTCCTACCCTGTATGTCAATTACTATGTATGGGGTTGCAAAGAGTCAGACACGACTGAGCAACTGAACTGAACTGAATGCTAGATGTTGGGAATACAAACATCATTTAAACATGATTTCCATCCCAAGCAGCTCACATAATTAGGAAGAGAGCACCATAAATAAGAAATGCCAGAGAGCCAACACAAATATGGATCTATAACTATGGAGCTTCATTAGCTTTCAATCGCTATATTAAAAAATTTCCACAAACTTGCACACTTAAAACAGTGTCCAGTTCTATCAGTTAGATACCTGGACAGGCTTGCTTGGATTCTCTGTTTAGGGTCTCGGAAGGTCAAAAATCAAGGTAACAGCCAGTCTGGGCTCTTATATGGAGGGTTTAGTGAATAATCCACTTTCAGTCTCATTTGAGTTTCTAGTAGAATCTAGTTCCTTATTGTTGCAGTACTGAAGTTCTTGTTTCCTTGTTGGCTGTCAGTCAGCAGCCTTTCCTGCATTCTTTATCATGCATCCCCTTCCATCTTCAGGTCAGCAATGGTGTATTGAATCCTTCTGATTCTTGGAATCTTTCTGACCTCTTCTACTGCCATTCAGAGAAAACTCTGCTTTTAAAGGGCTCATATATCCTACCTGGATAATATCCCCTTTGATTAACTCATGGTAAACTAATTAGAAACTTAATTACATCTGTAAAATGGTCAGAGCTTGAATAAATTCTCTTCAAATTCATGGTCCTGGGAATTGGGCAGAAAATCTTGAGGGACCATTTTAGAGTTCTGCCTACCATAGGGATGTTGAGGAAGGGTTCATAATAGTGAAGGTGAGGAGGGGAAATCTACCAGGGTGAGACGAAGGCTGAGCTGAATTTTTAAAGAGTAATAATAAAGTCAAATTGGGACATTTTAGCCAAAAATTGAAGATTTGAAGTAATATATTATGAGCCCAGCATACATAAGTAGGACTGTTGCTTAAGAACAGTGATGGTATGTCCAATAAACTAAACTTAGGAATTAGATTTTATTGTTGGGAAACCATCATAGAATTTTAAGCAGATGATTGGCGGGTATGTTAGAGAGTGACTTGTCAGCAATATTGGAGAAGGAAATGCCAATACACCCTAGCATTCTTGCCAGGGAAACCTCATGTACAGAGGAGCCAGGCATGCTAAAGTCCACCAGGTTGCAAAAGAGTCAAACATGACTTAGTGACTAAACAGCAACAACAGAGGCAGCAATATAGACAGGAGATATTACAGGGTAATACTGGAGCCAGAGTATCAACTAGAAGCTGTGAAGATTGTGCATCTGAGAGACAGAACACTGATAGTAGGATGGGGAAGAGAAGGACGTTTATAATTTAGGAGGTAAATTTTGTATCACTCAGTGATGGATTGCATGTGGAAAATGCTAGAGGTGAAGCAGTCTAGGATGGCTTTTAGTTTAGGTAGCAGTAAGTGGGACTTCTGTAAATTGGTTAAGGGATGAGAGCAGGGCAGGTTAACTGGACGGAGTTGGACGGGGTAGGACGATGATGAATTCAGTATTTGAAATGTTAAATCTGGAATAGTTGTGGAACATCCATACCATCAACTTTTGTCTTTCTACTGGATCAGTAGAAAACATATTCTTTTCAGTTCAGTTCAGTCGCTCAGTCGTGTCCCACTCTTTGTGACCCCATGAATTGCAGCACGCCAGGCCTCCTTGTCCATCACCAACTCCCGGAGTTCACTCAGACTCACGCCCATCCAGTCAGTGATGCCATCCAGGCATTTCATCCTCGGTCATCCCCTTCTCCTTCTGCCCCCAATCCCTCCCAGCATCAGAGTCTTTTCCAATGAATCAACTCTTTGCATGAGGTGGCCAAAGTACTGGAGTTTCAGCTTTAGCATCATTCCTTCCAAAGAAATCCCAGGGCTGATCTTCAGAATGGACTAGTTGGATCTCCTTATTCTTTTAGTTCCCATTAAAAGTAAAACCAGAAATCCTCCCGGAATCTTTCATAGCCCTTATGCTACCAGCTTATACTTTTTCTTGCTCTTCCACAGCTAAACTTTTTCAATCTCCTTTCATTCACGTTCTTTTTACTTTTCAGCTCTTCCTCAGCTTTGCTTCCCACCCAACCATTCTATCAAAACTGCTTTGTCAAAGTCAGAGGTGGCTTTCGTGTTGGCAAGCTAAATGGACATTTTTGTCTCCTCAGTTTACTCAGTGCCCCAGCAGTATTTGATGTAGTTGGCCTGCTACTTAAATCCACAAATTGACTTAACAGTACTCACTGCAGACCTTCGAAATGAGAAAAATGATCACACATGCAGTTCATTACAACAAAATGAAAATAATACTGAAATGAATAATGCAAGCCATTTATTCAAGATGTTCTCATTGTGTTTTCTTCTCAGCAAGCTTAAAATAGTAGACTAGGTAGTTCAAACTGCATGTATCAAAACTATGTTTTTTTTTTCTTCCTTAGAAGAAATATCTTACATCAAAAGCTAAAGTCTTTGCCTATGCTTGATCTTGTCCTTTCATAGGTTTTCTTAAACAAGCCTGAAGAGGTAAAAAACAAAAACAAAAACAAAAAACTTTACTATGATTTAAAAACAGGCAGGTAATAAATGTTGACCAGATTTCAGAGGCAGAGAGAGAGGTGAGATTGAAACTGATTTTGAGGCCAAGTCATCCACTTTTTTCACTGTTACACAGCTTTCATTCTCATGCAAAAAATATATATACTGATTTTCTATTCATTTATCTAAGTTGTGAAATATTGCATGGAGAATTTTATAAGTTACATGTATGGAACATGCATGTTCTTACTATCTATTTAAGAAATAAATAATTGAAAAAATAATTAAATCAATTTATTTCCCAGTAAACCATTGATTTAATTTTAATATTTTTCATCTATTTCTTTATAGTTTTGCTTGTGTATATATATATATATATTAGTATATAGTCTGATTTGCATGTTTTCATCTCTGTATAAATGAATTGTTGAATATATAGGTTTTTGTTCCAAATATTTGTACTTTATCCATATTGAATATTCAGTTGCTGTGAATTCATTTTCATTGTTTAATATTTTAATTATATGATTATGTTAAATTCATTTGCCTATTCTTTTAATAGACATTTAAGTTGTTAACTGACTTTGCTATTTTATTTTTTTTTGGAATATCTCCTTATGAATATGTGTGATCATTTGTCTCTTTATTAATATATACTTATAAGTATGCCTTCTGAGTAGTAGGTATAAAATCTTTAGAATTGCTAGGTATTGCTGCTGCTGCTGCTGCTAAGTTGCTTTAGTCATGTCCAGCAGGTATTGCTAGTTGCTCTAAAAGTAGTTGTGGAATAGGAAGATTCTCATTTATTGCTATGTCTCTGATATTATTTTTAGAAATGTGAAATAATATCTATAGTTGGTTTTCATTTTCACTTCCTTCTTTTTTACTTTGATTGCACATCTATTGTATATAAAATTTAGTAGTTGATTTTTATTTTCTGTCAATTGCCTGTTTGTATCTTTTGATATTTTACATTGGATTCATATATTTTTCTTTATTGGTCTGTATAATTCCTTCATATATATGGGGAAATAAATGTGGTAGGTATTGTGTGTGTGTGTTAAGTTACTTCAGTCATGTCTGATTCTGCAACTGTATGGGCTGAAGCCCTCCAGGCTCCTCTCTCCATGGAATTCTCTAGACAAGAATAATGGAGTTGGTTGGCATGTCTTCCTCTAGGGGGTCTTCCTGACCCAGGGATCCAACCTGCATCTCTTATGTCTCCTCCATGGGCAAAAGAGTTCTTTACCACTACTGCCACTATTGACAAAGGTAAAGCTATGGTTTTTCCAGTAGTCATGTATGGATGTGAGAGTTGGACCATAAAGAAAGCTGAGTGATGAAGAACTGATGCTTTTGAACTGTGGTATTGGAGAAGACTTTTGAGAGTCTCTTGGAGTTTAAGGAGATCAAACCAATCAATCCTAAAGGAAAGTAGTCCTGAATATTCATTGGAAGGACTGATACTGAACCTGAAGCTTCAATACTTGGGCCACCTGACAGGAGGAACTGACTCATTGGAAAAGACTCTGATACTGGGAAAGATTAAAGGCAAGAGGAGAAGGGGACGGCAGAGGATGAAATGGTTGGATGGCATCACCAACTCAATGGATGTGAATCTGAGTAGGCTCCAGGAGTTGGTGATGGACAGGGAAGCCTGACGTGCTGCAGTCCATGGAGTCACAAAGAGTTGGAAGTGACTGAGGGACTGAACTGAACTGAACTGATTGCATTAGCATTATGGTCACCTGCTCTTGGCTTTTTCTTTTCTGCCTTCAGCCCCTCTCCTTACCTGCTCCTCCCAACCCATACCACAAATCTAGTCTCCAACTCTAGGTCAAAAGGTACTTACTATTTAGTTCAAATGGTAAAATTAAGTTATCATTGTCTCTTTTTCTTCCTATAGCACACTGATAGGACTGCTGAAGCTTGGGAGGCAGGTGCTTGTCAGAGGTATGGCAAGTGTTTATGAGCTTAGAGATGTATTTGTGGAATTTGTTGCTAACAGTTACAATGGAGATATTTGGAAAGGCTCTTGTCCCAACAATTATGCAGAAAAAGTCTAATCAAGTGTTCAGAGGAATTCTCTAGTGTTTGATTATGGTAGCCTCTGTGAATAATTTAAATGTTCTGGTTGAATAAGTAAACTCACCAGCATTTGATTCTTAAGGAATAGATAAAAAGATATATTCTGTTTTTTTTTTTCATGTAACTGAAAATTGTCTCTCAAAAGTAATGGCATTTCACTTTGAAAGAAAGTTGGATCCTTGCTTTTTCAGACACAAAACATTTTATGAGATTTTTGCAGTTTTTCAAAATTTTCCAAAAATCTCTACTTGCAATCTCTTAAAAGGCCACAAGTTGACAATATTATTCCATGGAAGTCAGTTTCTATTACTGATGTTCCTTTTTGTACTGGATTTCTGTCAGTCCAAGTTTTTCTTTTTTTTTTTGCTTTTTCTCCCTCTGCCTGGACCTGTCTTTCTTTTACTTTCTTTGCATTTTTTCTCTGTGCTTCTCCCTGAAAGACTCCTGTTTCTTTATCCTTTTTTTAGTTTCTCACACTACTTTTTTTGGAAAAAAAATTTTTAAGTTGCTTTTAATTTTATTTATTTATTCATCTAGGCCACACCACGTGGTATGCAAGGTCTTAGTTTCTCGATCAGGGATGAAACCTATGCCCCCTGCACTGAAAGCACAGAGTTCTACCCACTGGACTGCTGGGGAAGTTCCAGCTTCCTACACTCTTCTAACTATCCATAATATAGAATTATATTTTAATATAAATGTACATATGATATTTATTTAATACACGCACATAGAAGCTTGAGCAATTTAAAACTGCATCATATGTCAAAAATTATTGTTAATATTTTTATATTGAGACAATGTCTTGGGACTGCACATTCTATTCTATTACATTTTCATTTGATGACGAATTAACTCATATCTACTAACATTGATCTCTCATCGCCTCTTAAGTTTTGCTACCAATATTATTGCTTTCAATTATTCTGTTTACTAAGATACTTAAGTTTTTATTTTTTGTCTCATAGTTTTCAGTTCAGTTCAGTTCAGTCGCTCAGTCATGTTCGACTCTTTGCGACTCCATGAATCGCAGCACTCCAGGCCTCCCTGTCCATCACCAACTGCTGGAGTTCACTCATAGTTTTAGAACTATTTAAAGACATATCACTATGAAATAGGATAAAATTAAGATTCCTTTTAATTAAAAATAAATAAATAAATACAATTAAAATGAAAGACCTCCCCTTATCACTCTCCGTATACCCCTCACAACCTTCACTATTCACTTTTGTACACCATATATGGCAACCCACTCCAGTATTCTTCCTGGAGAATTCCTCACAGAGGAGCCTGACGGGCTACAGCCTATGACATCACAAGATTCTAACATGACTTAGCGACTAAACCAGCCAGCTAACTAACCATCATTTTGTATACTGTATTTTCCAGTTTGTAACATTTATATTCTATTAAGTCAGTAATTAATAGAATTCAGTTAAAATTAATTTACAGTGCTTTGCTTGTAGGTTGGGTTTCAAAATGGCAAATGAAGAAAGGGCTCCTATAATATAATGATTATACATACATAATCTACTTCAAGATTAAATATTCTGAATAGATCTACAGAAAAGGTGTGTAATCATATATTATACCAAAGAGAATGAGAATCTTGCAAGAGACAGGTCAGTGGGTATTCAGATCCTTGTTCAAAAGCAAGTCATAATGAAAGATAAATTCCAAACTGAGAGAGTATACTTGCAAATCACAAATCTGATGAAGAACTTTCTCAGATACTTTAAAAAATTTCTAGGTTACCTCTTTAATAATTTTTTTTTGAGGAAAGGTTCATAGGAGGTAAGAAATATGTATCTTTGCATATCAGAAAATATGTTTTGCTTTCATGCTTGATAATAGGCTAGGCCCAGAAATCTAGGTTCCTTGTATATAGTGATACTAATTAAAAAGTCTGCTACCAATCTGATTATCTTCAGTTCCTGATGAAAGCAGGATGTAAGGGAAAGGCTTAGCTATAGGTGTAATTTATTTTGTTATCCATTGAAAGTATCAGAAGTCAGAGGAGGAGATTGAGTTTTATAAGGAAGAAAATTTAACTTACAGGTACTTTCTCTGGTGGATTAGATGGTAAAGTGTCTGCCTGCAATGCGGGAGACCCAGGTTTGAACTCTGAGTTGAGAAGATCTCTTAGAGAAGGAAATAGCAACTCACTCCAGTACTCTTGCCTGGAAAACCCCATGGACAGAGAAGCCTGGTAGGCTAAAGTCCATGGGGTTGCAAAGAGCTAGACACGACTGAGCGACTTTACTTTCACTTTTTACTTTCTCAAAGTAGCTACTGAGAGAAACAGGGCTCAATTCCTGCAGCATCTCCTGAAAAATGTACATAATACTGCCCAGATTTTTCCACCTGGAGAACAGGAGGATGGAAAACTAATATGCAGGCTACCACTCCTCATTGGTTGTTTCTTTCTAGATGCATTAAGCTTCCGCTTACTGCTGCCACTTGTTCTGTCAATTCTTCCAAGTTCCTACGTCAGAGAAGATTTTGAGGCAAAATACAAAAGATGCGTGCATGATGTGTGATGCTGTAGATGTTAGATGCTTGATTCCACATGGAACTGTCTACCGCAGCTGAAAATTAAATCACATGTGAATTGATGGAGTGTGACCAGTGCACCAGCATTCTCAAGTTCACTCCTTGCAGTATAAAGATTTCCTGATATTCCTCAATAATTTCACTCTGTTTCTGATATTTCAAGGTAATTACCAGCTGAGATCTTTATAGGAGTCCACATTAGTGTCTTTAGTGAAACAAACTGCAGTCCCTAGTAAAATCACTGCTCCCAAGATTGTGATGGATATTCATTAACTCTTTCATCTAGGACACTTTCTAGATTTTTCTCATCTTTGGCCAGCAACTCAGCTGGTCAAAATTGCTTGAGGAAATTGACCAAAAGCGTAATCTCTGAAAAGTCAGTGTGATTACTCAGAACTTCTTCCCTGATTGCTGGTTATCTAATGCTGTTTAACAAGCCACTGCAAAATTTAGTGGCTTCAAATACCAATGCCTTACTATTGCTATGGTTTTTTTGTATTGACTAGTCTTAGCTGGGTGGTTCTTCCTTGGGATCTCTCCTATGTTTCAGTCAGATAGAGGCTGCTACTGTCATCAGAAGACACAATTGACCTGGATGTCACACATGGTTAGTAGTCACTGATTATTGTCTTGGTGTTCAGCTGGGGCTATGATTGGTGCACCTACATATTTCCTTTCCATATGTCTTAATCATCTCATATATGGCAGCTGAGTTTCAAAAGTTTTCCAAGAGACAGGAAGTGAAAACTGCCAATTTCTTGAGGCCATGACCTGGAACCTGGCATGGCATAACTTGCACTATATTTTATTAGTCAAAGCAATCACACAGCCTGCCCAAATTCAAAGGTGTTGGCCATAAACCCTGCTTTTGGTGAGAGACTTGCCCTTTTCATAGAAATAACCCATGTTTGCAATTAACTGGTTTCTATATAGATGGCCAAAGACAGATTTTCATTTAATTTTGTCCTGTTTCTCTCCCTTGAAGTCCAAGTTGATATCATTCTTTTAAAATCTTTGTTGATGTTATGTGTATCAAATTATACTTCAGTGCTTTAAATCAGTGGTTCTCAAATGATCTCCTCCCTCTAGGTGACATTTAGAAGGTCTGGAAGTAACTTTTATTGTCAAGAGTGCAAGGAGGGATACTACTGGTGATTACTTGGTAGAGGCCAGGGATGCTCTAACATCCCTCAGTTAAGAGTGCTAAACATCCCACAGTACAAGGACACGAGAACAACCTCCTCCTGCCCCCTTAAACAGAGAAGGGTCTGACACAATATGTCAATAATGCCAGTGCTGAGAAACTGGCTTCAGACATCAGTGACACTCATGACTCTTTTGGGGACCAGTTCTTCTCTATCTTTTGTTCCCCATGGACAATGTCTTTCAGATTATTAGAAGCCTTTATGTTTAACACAGAGGGTCTTCAAGGCCCTTTGTCTGAAATTGTCTTTCAGTTGCTGTCTTAGTTCTTTCTGAGGCATATCAAGGAACTTACACTCCCATATGACTTGATCTTTGTTTTTAAGAAATTCACATTATAAGAATTTTTTTCTGAAGGGATCAGAGATGAAAAACAGTCTTATTTTTTGATACCCTAAAGCTTGACACTTTATGTTTCATTTAAATTCTGCTAAAACAGACTTAAAGAGTTCTTCCTTTGTTTTATTTCTCTTTTTCTATCATAGGCAGCTGGTAAGAAGCCAGTTAAAGTTTGAAATTTTGCCTTCAAATTTCCCCAGGCATTCACGATTTCCCTGGGTACTCTTTCTAGTCTCCTCATTAATGCAGGTGACAGTGTTGCCAAATTTTTTGTCACTACATAAAAAATGCCCTTTTTCTTTGCTCTTCATTTTTGTCACTGTATTCAAACCTTCACTAACAGCTTCCTCGAGGTCCTTCTCAGTTTCTCTAATTGTCTTCTGCAGACTTTTCCAGCTTCTGTCCCATTGCATAGTCCCAAAACTAATGCCAAGAAGGTTTAGAGTTTACTTCTTCTTAGCAGTAATGCTTACCTTGCTCCTGTCTGGCTGTGGCTGTTGAAACTACTCATTCATCACTGTCACCAGGCATGTGAGCACCAAAATTTTAGTTCATGTCTCCCCAAACTAAGTCTGAGTAAAGGACTTGGGTGCAGGCCATTTATTTGCAGTGAGATTCCAGGAAACAGAGCTGAGGAAGGAGAGTAGTGAGACAAGAAAGGAGAAAAAGACAGTCTTAAGGTGCATTAATGAGGTCACTACTTGGGTCACAGAGGCTTAGTCTGCTAAGATTTTTTGAGAATGACATATGATGCCACTTAGAATTATCCTCTGGAACTACAGGGAGCTGGATCATTTATTTACCAGCTCCTATGCTAGTAAGGTTGCTCCTGGGTGTAACTGTCTTGTACTCTGGAATATGCTTATGCATGAGCACAAGGGCTCCTAGGGCTTGGAATAGACTAACCGGCAGAAAAAGACACAATGTGTGCTTGAATTGGGATGCTGTCTGCTGTGCAATGTGTCCTAGTTCCCATGGAATATCTTCTCCAAATGCAGCTGAAATCACACTTAGGCAATGGACTGTGATGTGGCTGAGGGGCTGGACCACAAGAAATGTCTACAACTTATTACTTGAGTTTATTTTTCTTTCTGGACTCTTAGCATTTTGTCTTCATTCTAGTGTTTTAGAATTTTGTAATTATATGTCTAGGTGTAGGTCTTTTAAAATTCATTGTTTGGCATTTGGTGACACCTTTGAATAGGAAGTCTCATATCTCTTTTTAACTCTGGGATTTTGAATTCCTATATATTTGTGCCCTCTGTTTTCTTTGTTCTTTCTTTCTGAAACTTTTATTTGTTAGGAATTGGCTCTTTTGTATTTTCCATCTCTTCGTCTTTTTGTTGTATATTTTAGGAGGTGTCTTTAGCAGCCAGCCTTTCCACTGAACTTTCAATTTCAGTAATAATATGTTTAATTTCTAAGGCATCCTTCTTAGATATCCTCTATTTCCTTTTCATGGCATTTCATTCTTGTTACATGGGTTTATTATCTTATCAAACAGAACTGAAGATATATACATAATATGTATGTGTGTTTATCTGTGTGTATATTATTATCTGTGTTTCTTATTATCTATGTGTATTTGCACACACATATTTTTTTTCCTTATTATCTGTGTTTTCTCCAGGATCAGCTATTTGGCTTGTTCCTCTTGATAATTTTCTTTGTACTGATGATTTTTCCCGTTTGTCTCATGATAATTAGGTTTCCATTCATCTTTAGAATAAAATACAATGTTGATTAGGTTAAGGTGCTATAATAAGTTCCTTCTGCTTTGGATTTGTTTCTTTATCAAGCCATCAAACATTTTCCTTATCCAGGAGAGCAGTGCTCAGCGTGTGTGTATGTGTGCGCAAACATGCTCATATGTGGTGGTATTGGCTACACAAAAATTTCATTTTAAGGTATGTAGATGAGAAGCAGGCAAGCATACCTTCCACAGGATTTCCTCAGACAAAATAAGGACAACTTTAATCTTGGGAAAGCATCCCACCCATCGAACACTGGCTGTTCCCAAGCAACTGATTTAGCTTCTTTAGAAAATCGTCCTCTGGTTCATGCTCACTGAACATGCAAGACCTGTCATTCACCAGTCACACTGGAATGGAAGTGTGTTGGGAGGAGCCAAGTTGCAGTGATGTGGACAGTTTTTAATCATTTCCTTTGATTGCATCTCTATCATTATTTATTTCTCTCTAAGCCTGCCAAATTTTAGCTCCAGGCTTCTCACAGTTTCTCTAGAGAGAACAGTTATGCAATTGCTGACACCTGTTCTCTTCATATTCTGAACCATGGCTTCATTTGCCCTGCATAGTTCATCCATCATCAAAATATCTGGTCTATGGATTGCCTCTCCACCCAAACCTCACTGTGGTTATAACACATCTTCTAACATTTTGAGAGCATGGAAAGGAAAATAAATATATGTTCTCAGTCTGCCATTTTATCCTGGAGTCTAGAAGTCTTTCTCTTTTCCATTTTATTTATTTAATAAAGCTTTATTTTTTTTCCCTAGTAACAATTTAAACTCAATGTAAGAAATATTACATATTCTTTCTGAAAATAAAAATATTTTATTTTAATTTGATGTGACTTATAAAGGCTTTTTTCCTCCATTGATCAGTAGAGGAGGGCAGCCAGCCTAGTAGCTGCGCATTCCAAATGTCCAGGAGAGCAGTGCTCAGCGTGTGTGTATGTGTGCGCAAACATGCTCATATGTGGTGGTATTGGCTACACAAAAATTTCATTTTAAGGTATGTAGATGAGAAGCAGGCAAGCATACCTTCCACAGGATTTCCTCAGACAAAATAAGGACAACTTTAATCTTGGGAAAGCATCCCACCCATCGAACACTGGCTGTTCCCAAGCAACTGATTTAGCTTCTTTAGAAAATCGTCCTCTGGTTCATGCTCACTGAACATGCAAGACCTGTCATTCACCAGTCACACTGGAATGGAAGTGTGTTGGGAGGAGCCAAGTTGCAGTGATGTGGACAGTTTTTAATCATTTCCTTTGATTGCATCTCTATCATTATTTATTTCTCTCTAAGCCTGCCAAATTTTAGCTCCAGGCTTCTCACAGTTTCTCTAGAGAGAACAGTTATGCAATTGCTGACACCTGTTCTCTTCATATTCTGAACCATGGCTTCATTTGCCCTGCATAGTTCATCCATCATCAAAATATCTGGTCTATGGATTGCCTCTCCACCCAAACCTCACTGTGGTTATAACACATCTTCTAACATTTTGAGAGCATGGAAAGGAAAATAAATATATGTTCTCAGTCTGCCATTTTATCCTGGAGTCTAGAAGTCTTTCTCTTTTCCATTTTATTTATTTAATAAAGCTTTATTTTTTTTCCCTAGTAACAATTTAAACTCAATGTAAGAAATATTACATATTCTTTCTGAAAATAAAAATATTTTATTTTAATTTGATGTGACTTATAAAGGCTTTTTTCCTCCATTGATCAGTAGAGGAGGGCAGCCAGCCTAGTAGCTGCGCATTCCAAATGGAAAGTGTTTCCTCAAATGGTTCTTACTTTTAAAGGAAGTGGTGCAAAGGGGGGCGCCTAAGATGGCGGAGGAATAGGGCGGAGAGACCACTTTCTCCCACACAAATTCATCAAAAGAACATCTCAACGCTGGGTAAATTCTACGGGCAGCTTCTGAATGCGAGCAGAGGACATAAGGCATCCAGAAAAGCAGAACATTGTCTTCAAAAACAGGTAGGAAAAACACAGAAGACGAAAAGAGAAACAAAGGAGGTGGGGAGGGAGCTCCATCCCGGGAAGGGAGTCCTGTCCCGGGAAAAGAGTTTTAAAGGGAGAGAAGTTTCCAAACACCGGGAAGCACTCTCACTGCCGAATCTGTGGCGAGTCTTGGAGGCACATGGCAGGGAGGAAAAATGAATGGTGATTGAGACCAGCAGGTTGTGAGCCCGGCGGTGATTCCCCCTGTGGAGAGGCAGAGCAGACGCCTGCACCCGCCACTAGCAAGTGGGGGCTGGGCAAGGAGGCGCGGGAGACGCGGGCGGTGGTGCTTCTTAAGAATCGGACCGGAACGCCCGCGCATAACCAGGAGCGAACTAACTCAGGCTAGCACACCAGACTGTGGGATAGTTACCACGCGAAAAGCTCGAACATAAGACACCACCAGGACCACGCACAGAACAAAGGATGGAACAGAAATAGCCGGCTGCCCGCCAGCCCCTGCCAGCGACAGGCAGCCAGAGCCGTAAGGGCTGGAACGTGGCAATCGCAGCCCCGGAGGGACTTTGCTGATCAAACTGCAAGCAGGCTTCTTTGCTAACTGAGACTTCCTGGGGTGCTGGACAGATACAATTTACCTGATAGGAGTCCTGGGTTACACCTGGAAAACTGAGCAGCAGAAGAGGGCGATAAGCCGCGCAACTGCGCTCGCCCGAACACCTGAGCTGCTCGGTCCTGGGAAGGGCACAAAGCGCGGCCCCAATCAAGTCTGCGACTACCTGGGCGCCAAGCCTGAGAGGGTTAGACCAGGGAGGTGCAGGCAGCCTAGGGCCGGCCTCAGACGGTCCCCGGCAGAGAAACGTAGAGCCTGAGTGTTGTGCGCCGGGTGTAAGGGCAGGCCCAGCGGGGCTGAGACACTGCGAATATACGCCAGAGCTATTTGGTAGCAGCATCCCTCCCTCCCCACAGTG
>SJXQ01009505.1:0-22189 GCA_006408695.1 Aepyceros melampus | reverse complement strand
AGAAACTATAAAACTCCTAGAGGAGAACTTAGGCAAAACACTCTCTGATATACATCACAGCAGGATCCTCCATGACCCACCTCCCAGATTACTGGAAATAAAAGCAAAAGTAAACAAATGGGATCTAATTAAAATTAAAAGCTTCTGCACAACAAAGGAAACTATAAGCAAGGTGAAAAGACAGCCTTCTGAATGGGAGAAAATAATAGTAAATGAAGCAACTGACAAACAACTAATCTCAAAAATATACAAGCAACTACTGCAGCTCAATTCCAGAAAAATAAACAACCCAATCAAAAAATGGGCCAAAGCACTAAATGGACATTTCTCCAAAGAAGACATACAGATGGCTAACAAACACATGAAAAGATGCTCAACGTCACTCATTATCAGAGAAATGCAAATCAAAACTACAATGAGGTACCATCTCACACCAGTCAGAATGGCTGTGGTCAAAAGTCTACAAGCAATAAATGCTCAAGAGGGTGTGGAGAAAAGGGAACCCTCTTACACTGTTGGTGGGAATGCAAACTAGTACAGCCACTATGGAGAACAGTGTGGAGATTCCTTTAAAAACTGGAAATAGAACTGCTTTATGACCCAGCAATCCCACTGCTGGGCATACACACCGAGGAAACCAGAATCGAAAGAGACATATGTACCCCAATGTTCATCACAGCACTGTTTATGCTTCTAGGACATGGAAGTAACCTAGATGTCCATCAGCAGATGAATGGATAGGAAAGCTGTGGTACATATACACAATAGAGTATTACTCAGCCATAAAAAAGAATACATTTGAATCCATTCTAATGAGGTGGATGAAACTGGAGCCTATTATACGGAGTGAAATAAGCCAGAAAGAAAAACACCAATACAGTATACTAATGCATATATATGGAATTTAGAAAGATGGTAACAATAATGCTGTATGTGAGACAGCAAAAGAGACACAGATGTATAGAACAGTCTTTTGGACTCTGTGAGAGAGGGAGAGGGTAGGATGATTTGGGAGAATGGCATTGAAACATGTGTAATATCATATAAGAAATGAATTGCCAGTCCAGGTTCGATGCAGGATACAGGATGCTTGGGACTGGTCCACTGGGATGACCCAGATGGATGGTATGGAGAGGGAGGTGGGAGGGGGGTTCAGGATGGGGAACACATGTACACCTGTGGCAGATTCATGTTGATGTATGGCAAAACTAATACAATATTGTAAAGTAATTTGCCTCCAATTAAAATAAATAAATTTTAATTAAAAAAAAGAATATTTGGAATATATAAAATAACCACTTTCTCACAACACTTGTAACAGGACAGTTGTTTTAAATGATTTTCCCTATCCAATTCTTAAACTTTATATACTATACTGTGGGACACATTTTAAGGAATAAATTAAAATATTTAAACCCCACCCCCAAAAAAGAAATTTTTTAAAAAACATTTGCAGGACAAAAAATCAGAAAAACTAAGAAAAGAACAAAGGCAGATGACAAAGTAGGAAAAACTATCTGCAACTTATTCATAAACAAAGACTTAATGTCTATAATATACAGAGACTTTCTAAAATGGAGGCCCACCACACTTGAAAAGATTTAACATGCAATAAAGATAAGAACTGAGAGTTTATAGGAAAAAGTGCAAATGGTTCCTAACCACAGAAGTTGATTAGCCTGGTTCATAACAAGAGCAAAGCAAATGAAAACTAAATTGATACCACTCAGTCATATAAAAAGAATGAAATTTTGCCATTTGCAACAACATGGATGGACTTGAAGGGTATTATGTTCAATGAAATTAAGTCAGAGAAAGACAATTTCTATATGTTATCATTTATAGGTGGAATCTGAAAAACAAAACAAACTAGTGAATATAACAAAAAAAGAATAGACTTATAGAAAACAAACTAGTGGTTACCAATGTGGAGAGGAGAGTGAGGAAGGGCAGTTTAGGGTAGGGATTAAGAGGTACAAGCTTCTATGTATAAAATAAATAGAGTACAAGAATATATAGTATAACATGGGAAATACAGCCAATATTTTATAATAACCACAAATAGAGTATAATCTTTACAAATTGTGTTGTACACCAGAAACTTATATAATATTGTAAATCAACTATACATCATTTAAAAAAAATTTTTTTTAATTTTAAACTATACAGTGAGGTACTATCTCCCATCTGTCAGGTTGATAAAAATCTCAAGTGTGATATCATATCCTTTTGAAAAGCTAGTGGGAAGGCAAAACAATAGAACCTCTAAGATGAAGAATTTGACAATATCTAGCAAAATTTCCTTGGTGGCTTCCCTGGTGGCTCAGAAGGTAAAGCGTCTGCCTACAATGCAGGAGACTTGGGTACGATCCCTGGGTTGGGAAGATCCCCTGGAGAAGGAAATGGCAACCCACTCCAGTACTCTTTCCTGAAAAATCCCATGGACAGAGAAGCCTGGTAGGCTACAGTCTATGGGGTTGCAAAGAGTCGGACACGACTGAGCAACTTCACACTTCACAGCAAAATTTCCAGAAATCAAGGAAGCTGTCAAAGACTACCAGAGTCATGTCATGTGGATGCGGAAGTCAACTTGAGAGGCTCCTACTAGCCAAAGGTGGGATTATACAGTTACCAATAAGAACAATTACAGTTAATTGAAACACATTGTTTACATCTACAATTTCATTCAGTTCAGTTCAGTTCAGTCGCTCACTCGTGTCTGACTCTTTGCAACCCCATGAATCGCAGCACACCAGGCCTCCCTATCCATCACCATTTCACTACAGTACTTAAAAAAAAAAAAAAAAAAAAAAAAAACCCTTTATTGATCACACTTGGAAATCAACTCATTCTTTTAAAAATGGGTAATAAAAGGAAAGAGTCCAGAATTTATTTTGCTTTTCCTATAGTGACTCAGACAGTAAAGAATCTGCCTGCAATGCAGGAGACCCAGATTCAATCCCTGGGTCAGGCATATCCCCTGGAGAAGGAAGTAGCAACCCACTCCAGTATTCTTGCCTGGAGAATCCCATGGACAGAGGAGCATGGCGGGCTATGGTCCATGGGGTCACAAAGAGTCAGACACGACTGAGTGACTAACACTATACAAACCGATGAGGGGAAGTTGATAAGGGAAAGTCTATATATATTAAGAATACTAACTCTTTGTTTGCAAATAATTTGCAAATATTTTTCCTTTTCATTTTTCTTATAGTAACTTTTTTATATGCAAGTTTTTAGAATTTTTTATGTAATAAAACATCAATTTTTCCTATTGCTTCTTAGTTTTAAGTCATTGTTACAAAGGTTTTTCCTACTCCAAAATTAGAGAGGAATTCATCCATTTAAAAAAAATACTTGCATGGTTTAATTTTTTATATGTAAATCTCTGGTCCATTTAGAATCTCTTATAGAGTCCAAGTGTCTACTGCTCTTGGAGCTCCTTTCAATCCATTTAGCAATTCAATTGCCCTTCCCTTCCATAATCCAGGCTTTCCCAAGTGGTGCTAGTGGCAAAGAACCTGCCTGCCAATGCAGGAGACTTAAGAAACCTGGGTTCACTCCCTGGGTCAGGAAGATTTCCTGGAGGAGAACATGGCAACCCACATTAATATTCTGCCTGGAGAATCCTATGGACAGAGGAGCCTGGCAGGCTACAGTCCACAGGGTTGCAAAGAGCTGGATACAACTGAAGTGACTTAGCACCCATGCACCCATAATTCACCCAGGAGATAGGGGCACTGAGCTTTTTCACAGTAACTCCTATGTTCTAGCTTCTGTGTTCCAGCAATAACCATTTGGCTTCCATTCTCCTCCCTTCCCCCAGCTGGTCATATTTTCATCTCCTTTTGAGTGGGAAATAAATTGTGTCATCTTGCCTTTTAAAACTTTAGCTCTCTAGACTTTGGCTCTTGATATTTAAAGCCAAGAAATGTGTGTGTGTGTGTGTGTGTGTGTGTGTGTGTGTGTGTGTATTTTTTAATCTAAAGCTTCAGCTTCTAAGATTTTTGTTCATGTCGAGTAAGTTCAGATTTCATCAGAAATCCAGTGGACCTTTTTGTTCTAGCCCCATCAATCTGCTCCCTGAGACCACTGTAATAAAAGCTCTCAGGGTACACTGAATATGAGTGAAAAGAATGAGAAAAGGAAGTTTGGGGATAGAAGCAGGGACTCAAATTCTAAACACGTGAATTATTATATTTATCACTAGAACAACTTTGGCCCCTCCCTTCTCATTCTCAGTCTGGCCCCATCCTGCTCCCTCTGAGGTTTTGTCTGCCCTGTCCCCCAAGCCAAGACACACACCACCTTCAGAACATTGCTGACAACCCAGTTCCTCCAGGGAATCTTCCCAGACTACCCTGCTTCACATCAGCACCCCTTCTGACAGGACTGATGTATCCAGAGAAGGTTTCTCTGCAAAACTATTTCAGGTCTCTGGACTTCTGCAGAGGCAGGCTGCAAGGTAACCTGTTTGCCTGTGGGCCCCTAGGCCAGCTGAGAGAAATCAAAAAGAAGGCTTTGGGACTGACAGGCTTTCTGAACATAGCAATATGAGAAGACTTAAGAAAAGAAGGTGAGGCTACTCCAATTTGTGTTAGTGAAAAGTGTTACAGAACCAAGCTTGGGCCCACGCGCCACACACAGTAAAGCCAGTCTACTGACGTTGGCTTGTGGTGAAGGACATTCTAGCATTTATTGCTTGGCACAGTCTAGAAGTCCAGGCTTCCCTGCTGGCTAGACAGAAAAGAATCTGCCAGCAATATGGGAGACCTGGGTTCTATCCCTGGGTGGGGGAGATCCCCTGGAGGAGGGCATGGCAACCCACTCCAGTATTCTTGCCTGAAGAATCCCTATGAACAGAGGAGCCTGGCAGGCTGCTGTCCATGGGATCACAAAAAGTAGGATTCAACCAAGTGACTAAGCCAACACAATCCAAAAGTCCAGTGCTGCTGGTGCCCAAAACACCTGAACTCCCTGACGGGCTTCAGGAAAGCATTTTAAAGGCAAGGTGAACTCGTGGCTGATCCATGTCGATGTGTGGCAAAACGAATACAGTATTGTAAAGCAAAACAAACTAAAAAAATAAAAATTAATTTTAAAAAAAAATAAATAAAGGCAAGGTGAAGGAGTGAAATCCCAGGTGTGTGATCAGTTCATGCACGTGCTCTGATTGGTTGATGGTGACGTCACAGGGGATGTCAAGGAGGTTAATATGTCAATCCTTAGGTGCCAGCAGGTTTGGGGTCGATAAGCTCATGGTGATCAGGTAGTTAATTTCTTCCATTTGGTGGTGGTTTAGCATCTGTAAAACAACTTAGGATATGTGCATCAGATAATATTATCTAAGTGCTTCAGAGAGGAGTTAAAGCAGACGGTATGAGGGAGAGGTCTGTCCAAGGAAGACCCCATAGGGTCCTTCTCAGTTACAAAAACAGACGGAAAGAAAGAAGAAACCTGAGAGGGGAAGGCTGACCTTGACTTGTTTGCTCAAACCCTCCTCCTGTTCAGTCTCTCACATGCTCAATATTTCTGTCTTTATTTTCTATCTTGATATTAAAAATATGATTTAAAAATATATGTTTCTCTATAGCAAATGATAGCATGTTTACGTGACCCAGTTTTTATAGCTGTCTTCATGTACTTTTGACATTTCCATCTAACATCAACTATTATAATTCTGAGTTCTTTGGGGAAATTGAAAATGAATGCACTGTGAAGTCAGGAAGCAGGCATGTATGGTCTCCTGCATCTCCCCAGAGGGAATGCTCTGTAAGTGCTTTCAGCTCGTGAGCTCACTAAATGCCAGCCTGAGATATTTGGGTTTAGCAAAATGAAGAATTTCAGAAATCAGCTAGGAACTGGGGCAAAATATGGAATTATTACTTAGAGATTCTTTTTTAAAAAAAGAGGACTGTCTTCTCTCTAAAATGAGTTTAGTATCATCCTTCTCCATTGTCTGTTCATTTCTCCCTTCTTCAGTCTAAAGACTGTCAAGGCCATGGACTACTGCTGCTAAGTTTACCTTAAAGATCTAGAAAAGAGGCCCCATGCTTGAGGCCCACTTGCCATTTCCAGTAATCCTATAATAGCAACACTTTGAAAAACCAGCTGTGCACCTTGGGATATGCTCAGCTGCTCCATGGGGCCCCACAAATTAGACCCTGAATTAGTCATTTAGCACCCCAGGTTCCCAAACCCTCCTGCTGATCCTTTCCAGATGATCCCAGACAAGGTTAGAAAGAAGACCATTCTAGGCCTGGGAGAATGAGTACAGGGCCCTGGAGTTAGAAATCAAGAGTTGATATTCCAAGAGAGGAATTTCAAGAAGTATTTAAAGAGGACCATGCTGCTGCCAGACCAGCCACCATAAAAGATTTAACACCAGGTAACTTGTTTTCTCCTTCAAAAGGCCCCATGCAGGCGCTGCTGCACCCAGTACCCCCAACTCTGTAGCAGGCCACCGCTGACCCATGCCTCCGTCGGAGACTCCTGGACACTCCCGGGCAGGTCTGGGTCAGTCTCTTGTGGGGTCACTGCTCCTTTCTCCTGGGTCCTTGTGCACACAAGGTTCTGCTTGTGCCCTCCAAAAGTCTATTTCCCCAGCCCTGTGTGAGTTCTGGCAGCTCTATGGTGGGCTTAATGGTGACCTCCCCCAGGAGGGCTTATGCCACACCCAAGCTGCTGCACCCAGGGCCCTTGTCCCAGGGGCAGTCCACTGCTGACTCATACCTCCTCAGGAGACAGTCTCTGTGGGGTCTCTGGGTCCAGGTGCACAGATTTGTTTGAGGCCTCTGAGCATCTCTGGTGGGTATGCGGTTTGATTCTAAACGCAATTTTGCCCCACCTACCGTCCTGCTGGGGCTTCTCCTTTGCCCCTGGATGTTAGGTATTTCCTCAAAGTCTCTCTAGTGCTGTGCAGCTGCCGACCCAGCACCGCGCAGCCATGCAGCTCCCCCTCTGCCACCCCCATCAACAGAAAATTGGATTCAAGATTTACTGAGCATGGCTCCGCCCATCAGAACAAGACCCAGTTTCCCCTTCAGTCAGTCTTTTCCTTCTCCATCAGAGGGCAGACAGAATGAAAATCACAATCACAGAAAACTAACCAATCTGATCACATGGACCACAGTCTTGTCTAACTCAATGAAACTATGAGCCATGCCATGTAGGGCCACCCAGGATGGATGGGTCATGGTGAAAAGTTCTGGTAAAACATGGTCCTCTGAAGAAGGGAATGGCAAACCACTTCAATATTCTTGCCTCGAGAACCCCATGAACAGTATGAAAAGGCAAAAAGATAGGACACTGAAAGATGAACTCCCCAGGTCAGGAGGGGCCCAATATGCTACTAGAGATCAGTGGAGAAATAACACCAGAAAGAATGAAGAGATGGAGCCAAAGCAAAAATAACACCCAGGTGTGGATGTGACTGGTGATGGAAGTAAAGTCCAATGCTCTAAAGAGCAATATTGCATAGGAACCTGGAATGTTAGGTCCATGAATCAAGGCAAACTGGAAGTAGTCAAACACGAGATGGCAAGAATGAATGTCAACATTTTAGGAATCAGTGAACTAAAATGGACTGGAATGGGTGAATTTAACTCAGATTACCATTATATCTACTACTGTGGGCAGGAATCCCTTAGAAGAAATGAAGTAGCCATCATAGTCAACAAGAGAGTCCAAAATGCAGTACTTGGAGCAATCTCAAAAACGACAGAATGATCTCTGTTCATTTCCAAGGCAAACCATTCAAAATCACAGTAATCCAAACAATAATACTGAAGAAACTGAAGTGGAATGATTCTATGAAGACCTACAAGACCCTCTAAAACTAACACCCAAAAAATATATCCTTTTCATTATAGTCGACTGGAATGCAAAAGTAGGAAGTCAGGAAACACCTGGAGTAACAGGCAAATTTGGCCTTGGAATGCAGAATGAAGCAGGGCAAAAGCTAATAGAGTTTTGCCAAGAGAACGCACTGGTCATAGCAGACACCTTCCAACAACACAAGAGAAGACTCTACACATTGATATCACCAGATGGTCAATACTAAAATCAGATTGATTACATTCTTTGTAGCCAAAGATGGAGAAGCTCTATACAGTCAGCAAAAACAAGCCTGGGAGTTGACTGTGGCTCAGATCGTGAACTCCTTGCCAAGTTCAGACTTCAGTTGAAGAAAGTAGGGAAAACCACTAGATCATTCAGGTATGACCTAAATCAAATCCATTATGATTATACAGTGGAAGTGAGAAATAGATTCAAGGGATTAGATCTGATAGACAGTGTACCTGATGAACTATGACGGAGGTTCGTGACACTGTACAGGAGACAGGGATCAAGACCGTCCCCGGATCAAGACCATCCCCAAGAAAAAGAAATGCAAAAAGGCAAAACAGTTGCCTAAGGAGGTATGGATGTGAGAGTTGGACTGTGAAAAAGGCTGAGTGCAGAAGAATTGATGTTTTTGAACTGTGGTGTTGGATAAGACTCTTGAGAGTCCCTTGGACTGCAAGGAGATCCAACCAGTCCATTCTGAAGGAGATCAGCCCTGGGATTTCTTTGGAAGGAATGATGCTAAAGCTGAAGCTCCAGTACTTTGGCCACCTCATGTGAAGAGTTGACTCATTGGAAAAGACTCTGATCCTGGGAGGGATTGGGGGCAGGAGGAGAAGGGGACAACAGAGGATGAGATGGCTGGATGGCATCACAGACTCATGGACGTGAGTCTGAGTGAACTCCGGGAGATGGTGATGGACAGGGAGGCCTGGTGTACTGCGATTCATGGGGTCACAAAGAGTCGGACACGATTGAGTGACTGAACTGAACTGAGGTCTTACAAACAGCTGTGAAAAGAAGAGACATGAAAGGCAAAGGAGAAAAGGAAAGATATAACCATTTGAATGCAGAGTTCCAAAGAATAGCAAGGAGAGATAAGAACGCCTTCCTCAGTGATCATGCAAAGAAATATAGGAAAACAATAGAATGGGAAAGAATAGAGATCTCTTCAAGAAAATTAGAGATACCAAGGGAACATCTCATGCCAAGATGGGCACAATAAAGGACAGAAATGGTATGGACCTAACAGAAGCAGAAGATATTAAGAAGAGGTGGCAAGAATACACAGAAGAACTATACAAAAAAGAGTTTCATGACCCAGATGATCACGATGGTATGATCACTCACCTAGAGCCAGACATCCTGGAATGTGAAGTCAAGTGGGCCTTAGGAAGCATCACTACAAACAAAGCTAGTGGAGGTGATGGAATTCCAGTTGAGCTGTTTCAAATCCTGAAAGATGATGCTGTGAAAGTGCTGCACTCAATATGCCAGCAAATTTAGAAAACACAGCAGTGGCCACAGGACTGGAAAGGGTCAGTTTTCATTCCAATCCCAAAGAAAGGCAATGCCAAAGAATGCTCAGACTACTGCACAATTGACCTCATCTCACATGCTAGTAAAGTAATGCTCAAAATTCTCCAAGCCAGGCTTCAACAGTACGTGAACCGTGAACTTCCAGGTGTTCAAACTGAATTTAGAAAAAGCACAGGAACCAGAGGTCAAATTGCCAACATCTGTTGGATCATCAAAAAAGCAAGAGAGTTCCAGAAGAACATCTACTTCTGTTTTATTGACTATGCCAAAGCCTTTGACTCTTTGGATCACAACAAAATGTGCAAAATTCTGAAAGATTGGGAATACCAGGCCACCTGACCAGGCTCCTGAGAAATCTGTAGGCGGTCAGAAAGCAACAGTTAGAACTGGACATGGAACAACAGACTGGTTCCAAACAGGGAAAGGAGTACGTCAAATCTGTATATTGTCACCCTGCTTATTTAACTTATATGCAGACTACATCTTGAGAAATGCTGGACTGGAAGAAGCACAAGCTGGAATCAAGATTGCTGGGAGAAATATCAATAACCTCAGATATGCAGATGACACCACCATTATGGCAGAAAGCAAAGAACTAAAGAGCCTCTTGATGGAAGTGTTTGGATCACAACAAAATGTGCAAAATTCTGAAAGATTGGGAATACCAGGCCACCTGACCAGGCTCCTGAGAAATCTGTAGGCAGGTCAGAAAGCAACAGTTAGAACTGGACATGGAACAACAGACTGGTTCCAAACAGGGAAAGGAGTACGTCAAATCTGTATATTGTCACCCTGCTTATTTAACTTATATGCAGACTACATCTTGAGAAATGCTGGACTGGAAGAAGCACAAGCTGGAATCAAGGTTGCTGGGAGAAATATCAATAACCTCAGATATGCAGATGACACCACCATTATGGCAGAAAGCAAAGAACTAAAGAGCCTCTTGATGGAAGTGAAAGAGGAAAGTGAAAAAGTTGGCTTAAAACTCAGCATTCGGAAAACTAAGATCATGGCATCTGGTCCTATCACTTCATGGCAAATAGATGGGGAAACAGTGGAAAAACAGTGAGAGACTTTATATTTTGGGGCTCCAAAATCACTGCAGGTTTTGACTGCAGCCATGAAATTAAAAGGTGCTTACTCCTTAGAAGAAAAGTTATGACCAACCTAGATAGCATATTAAAAAGCAGAGGCATTACCTTGTCGACAAAGGTCTGTCTAGTCAAAGCTATGGTTTTTCCAGTGGTCATGTATGGATATGAGAGTTGGACTATATAGAAAACTGAGTGCTGAATATTTGATGATTTTGAATTGTGGTGTTGGAGGACTCTTGAGAGTCTTTTGGACTCCAAGGAGATCCAACCAGTCCATCCTAAAGGAAAACAGTCCTGAATATTCATTGGAAGGACCAATGATAGAGCTGAAACTCCAATATGCTGGCCACCAAATGTGAAGAACTGACTCATCTGAAAAGACCGTGATGCTGGGAAAGATTGAAGATGGGAGGAGAAGGGGATGACAGAGGATGAGATGGCTGGATGGCATCACCGACTCAATGGATATGAGTTTGAATAAACTCCAGAAGTTGATTATGGACAGGGAAGGCTGGTGTTGTGCAGTCCATGGGGTCGCAAAGATTCAGACATGACTGAGTGGCTGAACTGAACTTGTTTCCTCACATATTTTGTGGTTTGGGGAATGTGTGTGTATGTTTTTGTTAATTTAATAAAAAGCTTATTCAGGGCTTTAAATAAATGTCTTATATTTTTTGTTTTCACGTCTGATTAAAAACAATGGTATGGTGGTTAAAATGATTAATGGTGTTGATAGTAATAATGACTGATATTAATATAAATAATAATACTAGCTCTACCTACCTCATGGTGCTGTTAAATCAGGTAGGAAGGTTATAAATCTAAAACATTAGAAAGATATAAAATGTTATTATTCTAATTTCTGACACATATTAAGAATATTTTTCTTGGAATTGAACGCAAATGGGCCTAATTTCATCAATAATGTACTCTGAAAGCACAAAAACAAGCCTAGTTCTTCCTCCATGTGACAGTCCTTTAAGTATTGGGAAATTGTTCCAGTGCTATTCCCAGTGTTTCTCGTCTCCAGGTTAAGGTTCTTAGTATTCTTTGCTTCCCTAATCATATGTCATGTGTCACACTGTACCCTAGCATTACTGGGCTTCTATTAAGATTCCTTTGGCTTCTCCACGTCTGTGGATTGTTCTGATGAAGGCTGAGGAACACTGCATGGCTCAGATACCTCTGCTGTCTCAGCGAAGCAAGTGGGCTCCATCTGCTCTGTGTGCCCAGTGCCAGGCTACTGTCCCCCCCGCCATGGGACCCCCCATAGCCCTAGTCCAGCTTTGGCCCTAGCTTGTTCATTCTTCTTATAGCCCAATTAAAAGGAGCCTTGAACAGCACAAAAAACAAAAGGGGGTGAAAAGCTACACCCCAAGCCTGAACACCAATGAGCTCTCACTTTAGCCTGTAGAGAGCCTATAAATTAAAATGAAAGTAGAATCATTTCCATATTAGATTTCTATAGCTTCTTTCCTCTCAAATGCTCAGGGCACTGCACTGGGAAGTTTTTGTGCATTAATGTATGATTTCTGCAGTTCTTCAGGTCCCAGCTTCTCAGGGCTTGGCAAAGCCCCTTTCACTCACTCAGGCTGAGTT
This sequence comes from Aepyceros melampus, assembly GCA_006408695.1. Classification (NCBI taxonomy): domain Eukaryota; kingdom Metazoa; phylum Chordata; class Mammalia; order Artiodactyla; family Bovidae; genus Aepyceros; species Aepyceros melampus. The sequence continues at coordinate 10,109 of SJXQ01009505.1, read as the reverse complement.
CTCACTCCCTTGAAATGCAACCAGGTCTTGTCTGCTGCACACCCAGTGCCCTGTGGTACAGAGTCTGGGTGGAGAAAGCCAAGATGGAGCAGAAACACAGATGGAACTTATAGAGACAATCCAATCCCCTCTCCCACAAAAAAGATTCAAATGAACTTATTTACAACATAGAAACAGACTCATAGACTTAGAAAACAAACTTACTTACCAGTTATAAGGGTGAGCAGGAAAGGTGGGGATAGATTGGGTGTTTGGAGTTGACATATATACACTGCTATATTTAAAATAGACAAAAGGTCCTACTATACAGCACGGGAAACTCTCCTCACTATTCTGTAATTCCCTAAATGGGAAAAGAATTTGAAAAAGAATTGATACATGTATAGGGAGAGAAAGAAAGGGAGGGAGGACAGAAAGAAATCCTCACACTGAGAAACAACGTCCTCAAAGTCACAGCTAGTTAGGGACAACATTAGACATTTATTTTACTTCCTCTTATCTGAAAAACACAAGAAAATTAGGTAAGGATGCTTGCCATTCCAGAGAGAGAACTACGAGCAACAGGACATTTCTTCACAGCTATCTTATTAGCTTTTGCTGCCAAAACCTGTAAGTTTCCTAAAGAACAACCGTAATAACTAGGTGAGTACATGGATCAACTGAAGACAGAATCAAAGGGCCCAAGTTCACTGTCAGTCATGATTTAAAAGCATGGGACAAACAATGGTTGTGTGTTTCACAGTTGTTATGTATCAACGAGGAAAAATAATTTGAGTGGCATGAAGGGAAGATAATTTGGCAACAGAGATGAACAAACTGCATCAAGGGAGGACAAAGTAAGACTGAGCATTCGAGAATGCTGCCTTAAGTACCCTGGGCACTTTATTGCAGACAACAATCCTTGTTCTGGCAGTTAAATGAGCTTGCCATGCTTCTGCTTCTTTAGTTTTCTTGATGATTTATAGGCTATGTATATATATATATATACACACATACACACACACACACACACACACACACACAAAGATAATGTTCAAACACTCCTACAGTCATGAAAATCCCTCCCTGAAAGCCTGTTATATCTTTTTTTAATTAATACCCAAAGCAATTAAATCATGGCGTGCTCCTATTACCTGCCAAGTTTTGTTATTTTTAAAATACAACAACATGGTTTGGGATTCTATTATTTGGTCTATATGCAGCCTTTCAAAGATGGTAGCTTGGTTCCTCCAGACATGAACTCTCATCCAGGCAGCAAAAACAAACCTCACTTGGTGATGGCTTGCCTTTGCTTGAGAAGGCTCTCTTTCACACTTCTGCCCTCTACTAGAAGAGGAAAAGAAAAGGACCGAAGGACTGTAATGAGCAAGGTTGCCATCACACTGCAACCCACACATGTCAGCACTGGATAGCTGCCCTATCTCTACACTAATTTTCCTTTTGGACACTGAAGGGCTAATAGGTATGTGTAGCTTCTTGACAAACTTTTTATTGGTTGTGGTAATAAAAGTAACAACCCAAATCATGAGCGGGTGAGCAGTGTATTGCTGACTTTGAGAAGATGCAAGTCATCAGCAACAGAATCCCTGAAGCTCATGGTCACAATCAGATCCAACCACACCTCAAAGGCGATTCCCAGTGCTGAGGCCGAAGAGACCTTAAAATATCTGATACCTACTCCAACAGCAAGAATTTTCAAATGACATAAACCACCTGAAGGATTTTTTATAAAGATACGATATTCACTGATTAACGTTCATAATGAAAAGTCCAGAAAATAAATAGATAAAAACTAGCCAACATCATCTCCTTTACAGAAAATCTACTTTGACAAGTTGGCACTTATCCTTAATGCTTAAATAAACACTTTGATTACACAAGGGCACGAAGCTAAGTGCTATGGGGGACACACAAAAGTATAAGCCAATCTTTACCTCAGGACTGTTGCCATTTATCAGAGAGAGAAGACAGGTGAATTCCCTGGTGGCTCAGACAGTAAAGAATTTGCCTGCAGTGCAAGAGATGCAGGTTTGATCCCTGGGTCTGGAAACTCCCCTAGCGAAGGGAATGGCAATCCACTCCAGGATTCTTGCCTGGAGAATTCCATGGACAGAGGAGCCTAGCAGGCTACAGTCCACGTGATTGCAAAGAGTGGGACACAACTGAGCAACTAACACTTTCACTTTTCAGAAGATAGGTACATGTGAAAAGAGAACCACCAAAGGCAGTAAAAAAAAAAAAAAGGCTGCATTAATATCAAGTGAGCAAAAGCACCAGCAGCAAACTCTAGGTAACTCACCTGTCCTCATGATAAGACAGCAGGAGAGTCCCCACACGCAAACGGAGAAAGAACAACTGAGACTATCAGGAAATATCAAATACAGCTTCTGAGTTAGTGTAAGCTCTGTCTCCTGTTACAACAAACCTACCCTCACTTCACCCACCAGCCAAGAGGCTAATTATTCCCCAGATGCTGGAGAGGGGTTGTCGAAGACCAGCTTCCTGCCTTGGGAAATACAGGCTGACAGAGGAACCAGGGCACCAGAGGCCATTCTCCCTGCTGTAGGGCTGCATCAAGCTGATGATGCTGTTTCAAATGTTTGCCAAGAGCAACAGAAGGTATTGTCCCTCCTGGAATTTTTTCTCTTCCTCCCTCCACCCTGCCTCTAAGGGTAGCTCAAAAACATGACTCACAATTAGGGCATCTGGCAGTCACCCTCTTTACCAACTCATCCACAGTTCCCTGGGTTCCTAGGAGCTCTTTTGAGCTCTATAAGCTCACCACTGAGAGGGCACTGACGTGTGATGGGATTCATCACAGAGTACAGAATCGTAGTGAACAATCTTACTGTCTTTCAGATACTAGAATGCTTCTACATTTCTCCCAGATATACATCAAACTTATGCATTGTCAGTGAACTTACCACCCATGATGGACAAGCTAGCCCATATTGGAACTGTTCTAATTGACTTTTCTCTTCCACTTGAATTTCCTTGATACTTTTTTGGGTTGCTTCTAGTCCCATCCCTTAGGTTCACCTAGATCCAGTCTACTTCCTGTTCCACAAGACAGCCCCTCAGATATTTGAAACTTCTCAAATCCTTTGAATCCTTTCTTCCACAGGATCAGCACAGAGATCTCTTTTAACTATTCCAGATATCACCTGGTTTCAATCCTTTCATTTTCTCATCTAATTTCTTAATATTTTAATAGGTCCATTTGCCTGTTTCTCTGTTTAAACCCAGCTCCTAAAAGGGAATAAAACATTCTAGACATAAACCGGCCAATGGAAAGTAAAATGGGAACTTTTCATTTTAGACTCTTAGATACTATAATTAAGACAAGCTAAGACTGCATTAGCTCTAAGCTGTGGTCACATGGCATGGCACGTGCTTATTATAAACTAAAATCCTTTAGCTGCAAGTGCTTCCCATCTGTTACTGAAATCATTGACTTTCATTTATTATGCCTCCCTCACACAGCTGGGTATTATCCCCAAAACTATATATAAAAGTGACATCTTTCATGCTCTTTCCACCCTTTCTACTTGACCCCCAACTATAGACTCAAATGACTATTTCAACAATCTAGGAAAATAAACTGTTACTCCCAAGAAATATTCCTGGGAAGAAGTCAACATGGAGTTCTGAGACATAAAGGCTTCAGCAGCCTCAGAGAGCCCCCAAACTGTTCCTAACTTCCATTCTGAATCCTCCCCTCCTATGTCCCTAAACCAATCAGAAAGCTCTGAAGAGTGGCCCCGAGATGCGAATGAACCTCTGCTATAGCTGAGGGGCTTCCCTGGTGGCTCAGAGGTTAAAGCATCTGCCTGCAATGCAGGAGACCTGGGTTCGATTCCTGGGTCAGGAAGTTCCCCTGGAGAAGGAAATGGCAACCTACTCCAGTATTCTTGCCTGGAGAATCCCAAGGACAGAGGAGCCTAGTGGGCTACAGTTGACGGGGTCGCAAAGAGTTGGACATGATTGAGCGACTTCATTCACTCATAGCTGAGGGAGAAGAAAGGAAGGAGATTTGCATTCAACCAGCTGTTTAGTCCAGTCCCTTCTGATCACTACACTGTAAGATACTGAAGCCACGGACTATGTCCTGTCAAGCATGGTAAGATATTAACTGAGCGAGTGAATAAATAAACGCTAATGCTTTGTTTCTCTCTCAGTGTCTAGCATTATTTCTGGCAGCGAAAATGTGTTTGGTTACTGTTTTAACACATTAACCCAATGGTTACAGTCTTAAAATTTCATTACAAATTTTTATGGTGATGATCTATTTCATGGCTTGTTTAAATAATAAGATATAAGCATAAAGCTTATTTTAAAAGCTTTTTAGTGTCAAAAGTTAATTTAAAATTAAGCTTACATGAAGTGAAAGAAAAAGAAGGGAAAAGAAAATATAGGGCAAAATCTTCCATCACTTTGCTACACACAAGCCTCCCACATCTCTTTCTTTGATTGCTGCATCAGGTCCACATGCCTGGGACTGACCTTCAAGATTTCTGTTATCTGGGGTCCTCCTTTTCTCCAGTCATATTTCCCAAAGTCCAATTTCTACTGCAGTTGGGTCAGCCTGAACTCCTGTGATAGCTGCCAGGAGATTTCTGTAGTGCAAGGAAACCTCCACCTCTTCTTCAGCATATCTTTCAAGAAAACACACAAAAACCTCCTCTGAAAGTCTTCTCTGGCTAACACCATCCCACACTGACTATCATGTTTCTTTCCTTAAAGCATACAGACAATCTGTAAGACAGTATGTTGGTTATCTTTTTGACCAAAGAAGGTATGAGAATTCACTTTAAAAGAGTAAGATAATACTCAAATAATGAATTATCATTATGATTATATTTTACTTTATATGCTTGTCTCCCTTCCCCAAGGGATTCATAAGCTGCTTAAGGATAAGAGCAGTATACTTTATTTTGTATTCCTAGAAAATGCTGGACACAATGGTTAAATAAAACAGATGCTAGATGAATAAATGAGTGAATATATTTCAGCATTTGAGTCTTTGAAGATTTCTTCATCACTAGACTTGTCTGATGCTTTAGTGCCGAGGATAATGTTAACCTTGGGCACAACTCATAAGTAAATGACTAGTGACAAATTCTGCTGACCTCCAACCTTGAGAGAACACATCAATTGGTCAGCATAATAATGATTAAATAACCTTCTGTCTCTTGTCACCCTCCTGCATTTAGTCCTCTATACTTCAATGCCTAAATAACCATTTCATCATGTCAACTCCCTGCTCAAAAACCTGAATGAAAGGGCTCCCTCTTGCCTGTACTAATTCTCAATCTGCATAGCCCTAATAGAGTAGAAAGTGGGAGTTTTGTCACTTAGATCCTAAAACACATCTTAGCAGAATAGATATCACATCAGTTGGAAAAAGATTACCATGAGGAAGTGAGAGGTATTTCTGAGGAATGTGTGCTATGGACTGAATCGCATCCCATCCCCCTACCCCTCACCACCAAGTTCATATGCTGAAACTCTACCCCCAATGTGATGGTGTTTGGAAATGCAGTCTTTGGGAGGTAATTAAGTTTAATTAAGTTTAGATGAGATCATGAAGGTAGGGCCCCGATGATGGGATTAGTGTGCTTATAAAGAGAGACAGTAGAGCACACCCCTGTTGTCTCTCCTCCCCATCCCTCTCCTTTTCCCTCTTTCTGTCACATGTGAGTGTGTAGTAAAAAGGAAGTCATCTGCAAGCCACAGAGAGAGCTCTCAAGAGAACCCAACCATGGTGGCACCCTGATAATGGACTTCCAGCCCCCAGAACTGAGAAAGTGAATTTACACTGTTTAAGCACTCAGTCCATGGCATTTTGTTATAGTAGCCCAAGCCAACTAAGACAATATCTATGAGCCATATTACCTATATGAAGGCACAAACAATACATGCATAACCTCATTACACAAACTCAAACACACGTTGATAAATAATGCTCTAGACTTCAGTTCCACCCATGAATAAGTAACTGCTCCGGGAACTGTTCTCCTGACTAATAAATAAGTTAAAACCTAGACAAAACACATTAAGCAACTATTTTCAGATATCAGATTATAAGCAAAGCAAGATAATGACTCTTGAGAAAGTGAAGTGAAAGTGAAAGCCGTTCAGTTGTGTCCAACTGTTTCCTACCCAATGGATTATATAGTCCATGGAATTCTCCAGGCCAGAATACTGGAGTAGGTAGCCTTCTCCAGGGGATCTTCCCAACCCAGGGATCGAACCCAGGTCTCCTGCATTGAGAAAAGGGATTTAAATATGATGTTTTATATTCACCCTGACTATCCACCTGCACGCAAATTCCAAATTGCAGCGTGAGGAGGAGGGATCCAAACAAAGCCTAGTGGTCTTGCTAAGTTGAGGAGACAGAGATTAAAATTTGAGAAAGCAGCTACAAGTTGCAGAGCAGAATACTGAAAATAAGGGAGCTATGTCCCTGGAAATTTGCATAGGGTTCCTTCAAATCTTTGCTTGAATATTAACCTGTATATGCATAGGGTCAAGTCCGTAATGACAGGAAAGAACAATCAGCAGAGAGCTGTAAGCCAGGAAATTCCCAGAACTCAAGCAGATATGAAAATCACTTGTTTCCATGAGTCAGAGTAGACAGATCTCACTTAATTCATAAGGCATTCAGTAAAGTCACCAGAAGGGCTGTAGCTTAGTAGTATGGGAAATAGAGCCTACTATACCGAACTCTAATGGATACTCCAGACCTGCCTTAAAAAAACTGAAAAGAAACCTCAAGAGGATCAATCTAGTCTTCAAGTAACTTAAAGTAACTGCAAAAACTTTTGCCTACCAAAACAAAACCATCACTTTTTAAAGGAGTACAACAAAATCAAGCACTCAACAAAGGAAATTCATAATGCTCAGTTTCCACTGAAAATAATTAGTAAAAATATAAAAAGATAGAAAATTGTGACTCAAAACCATGAAGAAAATCAGTCAATGGACATAGAACTAGAAATGACATATTTGATGGGGAATTTTCAGACAAGGATGTAAAACAATTATAAATCTTAGAACTATGTGTAGGTATTTAAAAAATACATGAACATGATGAAGAGAGGAATGGAATATATGTAAGATAACATAGATCATCTAGAGATTAAAATGAGATATTTGAAATGAAAAGTTCACTGAATGGCTTCATGAATTAAGTGAGATCTGCCCAATATCTGCATATCTGATCTAAATTTTCCAGTTAAAGGGCAGACATGTATTCAGAGAAAACCATAATTCCAAAAGATACATGCATCTCAGTAGTCACTGCAGCACTATTTACAATAGTCAGGACATGGAAGCAACCTAAATGTCCATCTACAGAGAAATGGATAAAGAAAATGTGGTACATATATAAAATGCAATATTACTCCGTCATTAAAAAAGAAAAAAATAATGCAATTTGCATCATTATGGTTGGACCCAGAGAATGTAATACTGAGTAAAGTAAGTCAGACAGAGAAAGACAACAAAAATGGTTACAAATGAACTTATCTACAAAACAGAAATAGAGTTATAGAAATCAAACTTGTGATTACCAGAGGGTAAGAGTAGGGGGAGGGATAACTTGGGAGGTTGAGAATGACACATAAGCACTACTATATGCAAAATAGATAACTAATAAAGACCTACCGTATAGCACAGGAAACTACTCAGACTCTGCAATGATCTATATGAAAAGAATCTTAAAAAAGAGTGGATATCTGCATATGTATAACTGATTCACTTCGCTGTACACCTGAAACTAACACAGCAATTTAAATCAACTATACCCCAATAATGTGACCACTCACATAGAGCCAGACAACCTGGAATGCAAAGTCAAGTGGGCCTTAGGAAGCATCACTATGAACAAAGCTAGTGGAGGTGATGGAATTGCAATTGAGTTACTGCAAATCCTAAAAGATGATGCTGTGAAAGTGCTATACTCAATATGTCAGCAAATTTGGAAAGCTCAGCAGTGGTCACAGGACTGGAAAACGTCAGTTTTCATCCCAATCCCAAAGAAGGGCAATGCCAAAGAATGTTCAGACTACTGCACAATTGCACTCATCTCACACCCTAGCAAAGTAATGCTCAAAATTCTTCAAGCAAGGCTTCAACAGTAGGTGAACCATGAAATTCCGGATGTTCAAGCTGGATTTAGAAAAGGCAGAGGAACCAGAGATCAAATCACCAACACCCGCTGGATCAGAGAGAAAGCAAGAGAATTCCAGGAAAACATCTACTTCTGCTTTATAGATTATGCCAAAGCCTTTGACTGTATAGATCACAACAAATTGTGTAAAATTCTTAAAGAGTTGGGACCACCTGACCTGCTTCTTGAGAAATCTGTATGCAGGTCAGGAAGCAACAGTTAGAACTGGACATGGAACAACAGACTGGTTCCAAATAGAGAAAGGAGTATGTCAAGGGTATATATTGTCACCCTGCTTATTTAACCTATATGCAGAGTACATTATGCAAAATGCTGTGCTGGATAAAGCACAAACTGGAATTAAGATTGCCGGGAGAAATATCAATAACCTCAGATATGCAGATGACACCACTCTAATGGCAGAAAGTGAAGAGGAACTAAAGGGCCTCTTGATGAAAGTGAAACAGGACAGTGAAAGAGCTGGCTTAAAACTCAATATTCAGAAAACAAAGATCATGGCATCCAGTCCCGTCACTTCATGGCAAATAGATAAGGAAACAAAGGAAACAGTGACAGACAGATTTTCTTGGGCTCCGATATCACTGCAGATGGTGACTGCAGCCATGAAATTAGAAGACACCTGCTCCTTGGAAGAAAAGTTATGACCAACCTAGACAGCATATTAAAAAGCAGAGACATTACTTTGCCAACTAAGGTCTGTCTAGTCAAAACTATGGTTTTTCCAGTAGTCATGTATGGATATGAGAGTTGTACTGTAAAGAAAGATGAGCGCCAAAGAATTGATGCTTTTGAACTGTGGTGTTGGAGAAGACTCTTGAGAGTCCCTTGGACTGCAAGGAGATCCAACCAGTCCATCCTAAAGGAAATCAGTCCTGAATATTCATTGGAAGGACTGATACTGAAGCTCCAATACTTTGGCCACTTGATGTGAAGAATGGACTCATTGGAAAGGACTCTGATGTTGGGAAAGATTGAAGGTGGGAGAAGGGAACAACAGAGGATGAGATGGTTGGATGGCATCACCAACTTGATGGACATGAGTTTAACGGAGCTCCAGGAATTGGTGATGGCCAGGGAAGCCTGGTGTGCTGCAGTCCATGGGGTCACAAAGAGTCAGGCAGGACTGAGCTACTGAACTGATACTCCAATAAATTTTTTAAAAAATCTTTTAAAAGGCAGAGATTGTCACACTGAATATGAAAGCATAACCCAAGGGCATATGCCATTTAGAAGAAAACATCAAGTATAAAATCAAAGATAAGTTAAAACTAAAATGATATTTTAAAATATATGATGCAAACACTAACAAAAAGAAAGAGTGCCTATGTTAACATCACAAGGAATATAACAAAGGATAAGAAGCCACATTTTATAGTGATAGAAGGGTCATTTTCTCAAGAAGACATAATAATCCTAACTCCTAAAAGCAGAGTTTTGTAATACAGGAAGCAAAACAAGAACAGAAAGGAAAAAATAGATAAGTAATTATAGGTGGAGATTTCAACAAACCTTTCTCAGTAATTGATAAAATAGACTGAAAAAAATCAGTAAAAATAAAAGCTGCTGCTGCTAAGTTGTTTCACTCGTGTCCAACTCTGTGCCACCTCATTGATGGCAGCCCACCAGGCTCCTCCATCTCTGGGATTCTTCAGGCAAGAATACTGGAGTGGGTTGCCAGTTCCTTCTCCAATGCATGGATGCATGCTAAGTCACTTCAGCCGTGTCTGACTCCACGGACAGCAGCCCACCAGGCTCCTCCATCCATAGGATTTTCCAGGCAAGAAAAAATAAGAGGACTTGACAAACACTTGAACCAACTTGAACTAACTGACATTAACAAGCAGCATGTAACTCAGAGAACTTATAATGTTCTCTGACAACAAAACAATAAATAATAAAAATTAATAAATTTCAA
>SJXQ01009504.1:281685-306188 GCA_006408695.1 Aepyceros melampus | reverse complement strand
AAGCAGAGACATTACTTTGCCAACTAAGGTCCGTCTAGTCAAGGCTATGGTTTTTCCTGTGGTCATGTATGGATGTGAGAGTTGGACTGTGAAGAAGGCTGAGCGCTGAAGAATTGATGCATTTGAACTGTGGTGTTGGAGAAGACTCTTGAGAGTCCCTTGGACTGCAAGGAGATCCAACCAGTCCATTCTGAAGGAGATAGGCCCTGGGATTTCTTTGGAAGGAATGATGCTGAAGCTGAAGCTCCAGTACTTTGGGCACCTCATGCGAAGAGTTGACTCATTGGAAAAGACTCTGATGCTGGGAGGGATTGGGGGCAGGAGGAGAAGGGGATGACAGAGGATGGGATGGCTGGATGGCATCAAGGACTCAGTGGACGTGAGTCTGAGTGAACTCTGGGAGATGGTGATGGACAGGGAGGCCTGGCATGCTGCAATTCATGGGGTCGCAAAGAGTCGGACACGACTGAGTGACTGAACTGAACTGAACTTCCTTTATTAATGGAGGAATAATTGGCTTATAATATTACTTTATTTTCAGGTGTATATCAACGAGTCGATATTTTTATATATTAAGAAATGCTCACAACAGTAAGTCTAGTTAACGTCTGTCACCATCATAGTTACAAAAATTGTTTTTTTTTTTCCTGTGATGAAACAGAGCTTCCAAAATCTCTGCCTATTTTTAATTGAGTTGTTTTTGTTGAGTTGCTGAGGTTCTTTATATAAAGTAGAGAACAATCCCTTACCAGATATGGTGATCTGCAAATATTTTCTCCCATTCTGTGGGTTGCCCTTTCACTCTCTGGATGCACAAAAGGTTTTAATTTTGATGAAATCCAATTTATCTAGTTATTCTTTTGTTTTCTGTGTTTTTAGGGTCATAGCCAAGAAATCACCACCAAATCCAGTGTTATGTAGATTTCCCCCTATATTTTCTTCTAAGAGATTTAGATTTACAGGTTTAGCTCTTACTCTTAGATCTTTTATTCATTTTGAGTTAATTTTTTTATATGGTGTAAAGTCAGGATCCCACTTCATTCTTTTACATGTGGCTGTCCAGTTTCCCCAGCAGCATTTGTTGAAAAGATTGTTCTTTCCTCCTTGAATGTCTTAGAACACTTGTTGAAAACCAACTGCCCATATTAAATACCTCTTCTCTTGAAGTCTAGTCTCATCCACCTTTCCCACCTTGGCACCCTCATCACATCACAGCATCAATCCAGTGCACAGCCCCACTTCTGTTAGAAGACTCTTCCTGTTTTGCAGCTGTTCTCTTCAGAGGCCATTGCTGATGCAGACCACTGCCAATCACCTCCAGCCATGCCTTCCAATATGAAATGTGGCCCCTGAAGATCTCAGACAATAAGTTCCAGCAGCCTTTAAACTTGGGTTAGCAGCTTGCTCACACACCTAAAATCACAGAGGCCTTAAGCAGGAGGCCAGCGGGGTGGGACTGGAACTGAAACTCTCTGCCCGCAGCCCACAGACCGAATGAAGGTGCCCTTTCTAAGCATGACTGTCGTGTGCTCCCTTGTGGGTAGTTTCTCAGTTTGCCCCATCCCTGAACCGTCCCCCAACCCCAAGCAAGGGACAGACATATTAGAGAGTAAGACTTGCATCTCCTTGTCATGTCTTTACAGCACAAGAAGCTGTAGAAAAGGCGTGTGGGCTTCTGGGGTCCTGAGCAGGTCAGCTTTAAGACTTATGGCTTTAGGCTTATTCTCAAAAGCAAAACCAAACAAATTGCTCATTCCTTAGGGTTAAATTGCCCCAAACAAACATTTTCTCCACCCAACATCTCCATGACATCCATATTGATGATCCATCTATTATTTTGATCTATGACAGCACCCCAGGTGGCACAGTGGTAAAGAATCCTCCTGCCAATGATGGAGATGGTGACGTGGGTTTGATCCCTGGGTTGGGAAGATCCCCTGGAGTAGGAAACGGCAACCCACTCCAGTTTTCTTGCCTGGAAAATTCCTTGGATAGAAGGGCTACAGTCCATGGGGTCGCAAAGATTCGGACACAGTCCGAATGAGTGACTGAGCACGCACCCATACACACGAGCACCACAGTGCCATAGAGTGGTTTGTTGGAAGCAGGGAGTGGGCTTTAGCTCATTCTCTTAATCTTCACCAATACTTACCCCAACTCTGAGAAGACATGGCTTTCTTTGGAAACACACCTACAAGATACATCCACAAAATCCATTTCCCATCAGACTGCCCCCACCCTCCTGTACCAGCGTTCTGGAGGCTGGGCTGCCTGGATGGCAGAGCCAGTCCACCTCCATCTCTGTAAACCCATAACTTTGCCCCACTGTCACTGACCAGGCAGCTGCCCCAGCTCCAGCCATGCTCTGCTTACCTGCTCTTTACCTTCCTGCTTCCCTCCATCTGCTGATTCAACCTTTGATAAGCCCTGGGATCTGTCCCAAGACAAAGCAGCCCAAGGCAGTGGTGGGGCATGTGGGCTGTCATCTGGCACCGAAACTCACCAGCTGTGCCACGTTGTCCAAGTCACTTCCCCTCTCTGTTCCTCTCAGCTCCTCCATCAGTTGAATGAGGGCAGTGCCAACCAATCATTTCCGGTTCTTCAGGTCCACGGTGGCTTTTCCTCCTGCGTCCCTCCATCATGTCTGGATGTTGCAACCATCAGCCCATCCCTGGGCTCCAGCACGGGGACTGTCTTCATCCCCCTTGTTCTGCTGTATGCCCTTCTCTGCCTGTGCTTGCCATAGCGCATCCTGACCATCTGCATTCCCTGTTCTCATCTCTCAGACAGTGAAGTGTTTCTGGAATCTGAGTGGGTCTCAAGTTGTCTTTCGTTAGATCATTAACAGAGTCACATCTTTTAATCTGAACTGACCTTTACTGCTATTAAGGACTCCCTTTATGTATCTCCGTAGAACCATTACCACGGGCCTCATCTATTGTCTGTTCCGAACATTTTTCCTTACCCCTCGTTCCTGTCTCTAGCAGATGTTCTTGGTTTCACATCTTCTCAGCTGGTATCCTTTCAGACATTCTTCCAACTGCCTGGACCTGGCTGCCAAGGCCTGCAGTGCCCTCTCTGCCAGTGTGCAAGCCACTGTCCGCTCGTGTGTCAGCCCAAAAGCAGTGACTGATGGGAGCTGGGAGATAAATTCCTGGCTCCCTCACCTCTCTTGCAGGATAACTCTGTTTTCTGCTGATTTCCACTCTTCACTGGATGAAGTGCCCACTGTGGTCAGCAGCTTGAGCGTGCACACCCACTCCTGGCTACTTTCCCTTCCCTGTGCCACTTACCTGCTCCCTTTCTGCTGCTTCCTGGAATCAACTACTAAATGGACTATTTGTCTCAAATCCTTGTCTCAGAGTTTGCTTATGGGGATACCCAAACCAAAACACCATCTCTTGGGACTTCCTTGGTGGTCCAGTAGATAGGAATCCACCTGCCAATGTGAGGGACATGAGTCCCATCGCTGGGCCAGGAGGATTCCACAGGCCATGGAGCAACTGATCCTGTTACTGATCTCGTGTGCCACAACTACTGAAGCCTGCGCACCAGGAGCCCGTGCTCAGCAGCCAGAGAAGACACCACAGTGGGAAGCCCTCACAGTGCAATGAAGAGAAGCCCCTGCTTGCCACAACTAGAGAAAGTCCGAGTGCAGCAATGAAGACCTAGCACAACCCCCACCTGCAAAAAACAAACAAACAAACAAACAAAACACAACTCCCTTCATTTCTCTCCCTCACAGCTGATAGCTTTATCTCCTATGCCGAATGTTTGAGGCCAGCTGAGTTTCTGAGGACTGGTGTTGAAGCTGAAACTCCAATCCTTTGGCCACATGATGTGAAGAACTGACTCATTTGAAAAGACCCTGATGCTGGGAAAGATTGAAGGCGGGAGGAGAAGGGGATAACAGAAGATGAGACGGTTGGATGGCATCACCAGCTCCATGGACATGAGTTTGAGTGAGCTCCAGGAGTTGGTGAGGGACAGGGAAGCCTGGTGTGCTGCAGTCCATGGGATCGTGGGCACGACTGAGCGACTGAACTGAACTGAGTTTCTGTGAAGAGCTCTGTAACCTCATTTACTCACCTCTGTATCCAAACCTTTAAACTGACAAATATATCCATATAGCTTACCTTGGGAGAGAAGGGTGAGGGAAAAGTTGGCAACTCCTCTTACCATTTTTTATTTTTAATATTTATTTGGTCGCACCGGGTCTTAGTTGCAGCATGTGGCATCTACTTCCCTGGCCAGCAATTGGACCCAGGCTGTCTGCACTGGGAGCGTGGAGTCTTAGCCATTAGGCCACAGGGAAGTCCCCTGTTTACCTTTCCTCGGGAGTCCTTTCTACCTCGTAGTAGTCCTTCCATCGCTCTGCCCCTTCTTCTAGCACCTTTCTTCCTTCTCTCTGCTAACTTCTTCGTTTCTGTCTTTAACCTGTTCGGAAAAACACCACCACCAACACAGGTTTCCTTGAATCTGTCCCATAACCTATTGACCTAGGCTTTACTCCGGAGAGTCTCACTAGAACTGTAATATTCTTCATCTTCATGTAGCACCCTCTTCTCCCTCCTTTGTGACCTGGCTTCCACCTAGGTCACTCTGGGAGCACCATGGCAGGGTCATCCACAGTGCCTTATTGTCCAAATCCATCGATCTTTACTTGTTCTTATCATATTTTTCTCGACTGCTCATCTTTTCTGGACTTTAATCTGTATGTCATACATGGCTCCAGGTAATGTTTGTCCTACTTGGCTCCAGGTAATATTCTCCTGCTAAAAATTCTTTAAGGATAAATGGATAAAAACAGTTTTCTAATCCTTGCATTTCAAGTCCTCCACAACTGGCCTCCAGTTTTCCATCTTATCTTGCAGATTATCCACTATAGGCAACTGGTCTAATTAGATGCAAAATGCATCCATTTTGGTCCATTCTTGGCTTCCAGAATTCCCTCAGTCCAAGATGCCCTCATTTCCTCTTCTTGGGAGCCATTCCTTGAGTCCTTCATCAAGGCCCTTCCATCCTCATTATAAACTCTTTCCTATTTTCTTCCAGCCCTGCTGCCTCCTCTAAACTCTTCTTTCCTTCCTTCTCTCTTTCCATATTTCTTTCTCTCTCTCTCTTTCTTTTTCTCTTCCTTCCTTCGTTTCTTTTATTCTCTCTCTCTTTCTTTCTCCTTGTCTCTCCAATGAGGCAAGACTGCATATAAGCCTAGAGCCTCATGTACAGTATTCGCGTATGTTCATTGATGTTGACAAAGAGGAACTAGAACGTCTGTCAGTCCTGATGAAGCTGTGTACTTGCCAGGCTGCACTTCCCTCTCTGGCATGGCAGGATGGAGACCCCTTTCCTGCACAACTTTGGAGTTGTTTATCTTCAGAGACTCTCCCCTCTTTACTCCTTGGGCTTCACCCCAGGCTCCCACCCTAGGTCTACGCCAGCAGAGTCTGGTCTAAGCTTATTTTATGTTACATTTCTCTGGAGACTCCTAGGAAGTATGAACCTTACAGTATCTTTTGACAAATGAGGGCATGCAGGCCTCAAGAGGGAAGGCAATCTGTCCCGGACCACGGTGCCTGTGATGGACAGAATCAGGATGATAAGTCAAGTTCCCAATGCCCCACCCACCCCCCGACCCCAGAGAGCTAGGTGTGCTCTTGCAGGCCTGGGTGGGAATTCAACTTCAATTCACATGGGAGGAGATGGGAGACTTCATGGTAACCAGGAAAAGACCACGGCTTCGGAGACACTTGGGTCTGTTGCTTACTAACTCTTTGACCCTGGGCAAAACATTTACTTTTTTGGAGCATCAGTTTCTTCCTGTATAAAAACAGGCATAACAGCATCTCCATCAAAGAGCTGCTTCAAGAATCAGATGAGATGACATGTGCATGCTAAGTCACTTTAGTCGTATCCAACCCTTTGCAGTCCTATAGACTGTAGCCCGCCAGGCTCCTCTGTCCATGCAGATTCTCCAGACAAGAATCCTGGAGTGGGTTGCCGTATAGCATATCATACTGGGAGGAGATACAGCAGTGTGGAGAGAGTACAGCCTTGATTTTGAATCCTGACTCTGCCGTTTCTTGGCAATATAACCTAAGGGAGTTTCTTGACCTGTGAACTAAAGACCTTGACTTCCCCATGTGAAAATGAGGATAATCACCATACTCTTTTCATAGGATTAAATGAGAATAAACTTATGTGGATCTCAGCATGGGACGGTACACGGTGAGCCTCCTCCTGTTACAGGCCATCCCACCACGTCTGGCACACCAGACGTCCGAGGAAAGTTCCTTTCCTTCTTCCCTTCACAAGCAAACACTATAAACGTGATAATGGGAACCATATTTTAACTATCAGAGAGAGAGAGGCAAAAATGTTTCCTGGGACTTCAGGACATCTTAGGCAACTACTGTTACTAATTATGAGCCCTGTCCTGTTATTTGTGTTTGTATCTCTCTCCTGCGCTAATTTGTGGGCAGCCCCAGGGTGGGGTCCTGTCTGTTCCTCCTCGCTTTCCCTGCACAGGGGACAGAATTCGATACACAGTAGAGGATCAAAAATGTTGGCTGAATCATTCTCACAAATTCAGTCTTAAGGAGAAAACATTTAAAGCAGCGCATGAAAAAGGTAATACCAAGTAAGATGAATATTTACGTGGTGGATAAATATAAAATAATAAAATCCTAGAGTGTGTTTTTTATTTTATTTACTTTTGTCTGTGCTGGGTCTTCACTGTTACAGACAGGCTTTCTCTAGTTGCAGAGAACAGGGACTACCTGCATTGGCAGGTGATCCTTAACCAACCACTGGGCCTCCAGGGAAGTCCTAGAGTGTGTTCTGTGTGTCCGGTTCTAATTCTGAGTGCGTGATGAGGTGTTTGGTGTTTGCCACAGACCCCCATGAGGTGAGTACCGTTAGTATGCCCATTTTACAGAGGGAAAGACTGAGGCACAGAGAGGTTAAGAAACTTACTGGAGGTTCTGTAACTGGAGCAAAAAAAGCCAAAGTAGAATCCAGGCAGCCTGACTATAGAGCCTGGTCTTCTAGCAGCTATAATATTCTTCCTGTCCCTCACAAAGTGCATCACTGAGTGGGGAGGATGAAACACGAAACCCCACCTCACCCCACACAGCTGATGTCCAATTAGCTCCTAACAAAAATATCCCACCTACTCGCCTAGCTCAGGCCATCAGAGATCTGTTGCTTGGCAAGCTAGTAAGGCAAGAGAGATTACTTCTAGTGTTTGCAATAATAAAAGAATTTCCTTTAAGGAAAAAAAGAAGCATTTTTGCTGACTAATAAGCTGAACTCTCCTTGCACCTTATATCTCTATCTCTGTGCCCTGTGACCGTGTGGAGCAGCGGTATCGTTCTTTGCGTCCGTATCTGCCTTCCTGACTGGTCCGATGACCTACTTGGGAAAAGAGACCCGATCTTCCTTTAATAATCTTTCCATTTCCTGCCGTGCCTAGTTCAGTGCTTGGCACAGAATAAGCGTTCCATAAATAGTTGTGAAATTTTTGAACTAAATTAAATCTTCACAGTGGAAAAAGAAGAATGAAATAGTCCAGGAAAAAGCAGAAAGTAATCTTTAAACCCGAGTGCCAATGATTTAGAAGATTGTATCCCTCCTTTTCACTAGGCAAACAATACATGTTCATTGTGGGAAAACGAGACAGTGGAGATAGGCAAAGAGAAAAATGTTGAAATCACCTGTGATTCTGTTAACATAACTCATTTCCTTCCCACTTTGTCTTTGCCTCTGCTGATCTTACATACAGACAATGTGCATGGCAATAAGTGCACGTGACCTATTTTCTGGCCTTTTTTTCTAACTCAATTTTATATGGTTTTTATTTGCATTCTCCTGATTAATAGGGCATCTTGACTATTAACATTCATTGTAGAAACCTTGGAAAATCAAAAGCTGGAAACAAAAAAAAAAAAAGAGGAATAAAACAATCCCAGTACCAAGAATTAACGTCTGGGTTTTCTCTCTCATAAATACACACACACAAATACATATGATATGACTGAAATTACATACATAGTTTTATATCTAAATTTTCAAGTGTTCTTCAAAAGTGTCGATCGCCATGGTTGTTACTCCATTCAGTGGGTGGTACTGTGTATATTTTTTAAGTGCTGTGGGCTCTTTTAGTGATAGACAAACTGTTCAAGGTCAAAGGATGATTCCCTTGTGAGCTAAGATATTTTTCTTTTTTAAGCAACCTTATTGAAGTAGGATTTACATACCATTATTTCACTCCCTAGTAAATTCCATGACTTTTGGTAAATCTATACAGTTAATGCAGCCATCACCACAATCCAGTTTTCAAATATTTCCATCTCCCATAATGGGAAATTTTGAGCACTTAAGACAGGCTTAAGAGGAGACGAGTCCGAGCACTGGAGCTGTCTTTCTGCAGATCTGAACTTCACACAGACACCTCTTGTCCCCAACAAGGTCAAGCACCAGGTACTGAGACCAGGAGGCAAGAAACCTGAGTTGCTCGTGTCCTTAGAAGTGGCTCTACCATTTTTCTGTCCCCCTGATGGGGACCCATGCCCTCATTTACCAGATAGCTTCCCCCCCCCCTTTTTGTTCACATTGTGTGGCTTGTGGGATCTTAGATCCTGACCCGGGATTAAAGCTGGGCCACTGCAGTGAAAGCACCGAGCCCTAATCACTGGACACTAGAGAAAGCCACAATCAGATAGCTTTAATTTTGCATCTGGCATCCGTTTCCTTCCCTCTGCTTCTCTCCCCTGCCCACCGAGGCTGAGACAGGCTGCAACAGCTCACAGCTCAGGCATCTCTGAGGATCTTGTCATTTAGACATCAGCTCCGTGTTTTCCACTCTAGCCTCCCTGAAGTCTTCACCCTGTGAGCAGAGGGATTCTGGCCCAAACCTAATCAGATCTGATCACTCGCTGACTCAAACCCCTCCCACAGCTCCCCCATCACACTTGGAATAAAAGGCAGATTCCTTGGTGTGGACTTTAGGATGCCTGCTTCGTTCTCCAGCCTCTTCTGTGCTCACTCTTAGCCGCACGGGTCTTCTTGCTGGTCCTAGGATGTGCCACACTTGTTTCCACCCCAGGACCTTTGTGCTTGCTGCCCTGTTTTCCTCTTTCTCCTTTTACTTGGTCTCTGCGCAAATGTCACCTCCTTGGAGAGACCTTCCTTGACTGCTGTGTCTCAAAATAGCCCTGCCCGCCTCCCCCCATCACTATCTGTGCTTTCACCTTGTTTGCTGTGTTTATTTCATATAGCTTGACTTCAGTTATATTTTAAACTCAAACATTCATTGAGTGAATGAGTGATTAATCAATACACAGTTTGCTTTGACTTATGGAGATCTACTCATGAAGAGTATGATCTCGAGCAGGGGTCCCCAACCCCAAGGCCACAGACCAGTACCAGTCCATGGCCTGTTAGGAACCGGGCATCACAGCAAGAGGTGAGGCGTGGGCAAGTAAACAAAGCTTCATTTGTATTTACAGCTGTTCTAGTTGCAGGAAAACAAGCTTAGGGCTCCCACTGATTTCTGCATTATGGCGAGTTGTATAATTATTTCAGCATATATCACAACATAAATAAAGCACACAGTAAATGTAATGTACTTGAATCATTCCGAAATTAACCCCCCAACATCCATGAAAAAATTGTCTTCCACAAAATCAGTCCCTGGTGCCAAAATGGTTGGGACCACTGATCTAGAGGATTTGACTATGTGATGTGATGTGTAAGAAAACTGTGAGTCCTTGCTGGGGGAAGGTGACCTCTGATGTCTCAGCCTGGCTTCAAATCCACTATGTATTAGCTATTTTCACCTGCAATTAGGGACTGTTTATAATGCCAACCTCTGAGGCCTTTGAAGACTAACAGCCATAATGTACGTAAAATACTTGCTATTTGTAGTATGCGTTTCAGGAAGTTAGCTGCCATCTGTACCATCCGTGTGATCATCATTGTCATCCTCACTCTACTTGTCAAATCGGGGAACTCGAATATTGACAGTGCCTCCTGAGAAGCTGCTTTGGCATCACATAAAGAATTACATGGGCTAGTGGTCATCTTCCTATGGAGTAGGGCTCACTCAGTCATGTCTGGCTCTTTGTGACCCCATGGACTGTAGCCCGCCAGGCTCCTCTGTCCATGGGATTTTTCAGGCAAGAATTCTGGACTGAATTGACATTCTCTTCTCCAGGGAATCTTCCCAACCCAGAGGCTGAACCCAGGTCTCCTGTGTTGCAGGCAGACTCTTTACCACCTGAGCCACCAGGGAAGCCCATGGAGCATGCAGTGGCTCTCAAGGTACGTTCCCTGGATCAGCTGCAGCGACATCACCCGGGAGCCTGTTAGAAAGGCAGTTCCTCAGGCCCCCGTCCACACTTAATGGGATTGGAAACTCTGGGGGTGGGGCCTGGTAACCCATGTTTTAACAAGCCCCTGGGGTAATTCTGATGCAGGCTTAAGTGTGAGAACCATTTGGATGTGGCAGATAACTGGTACCCACAGGCTGAGTCAGGCTTGCAGACGATTAAGCTTGGCCTTTAATGATGGCTGAAAAATCTGGAATTAGGTGTCAGTGTTTAAAATTAAGTGTCAGCATTTTAAATCTCAGATTTCCAGCTTCTCTGTCAGCGGCAGAGAGGAAGAGCAACTGCCCCTTGAAACAGTTAAGGGTTCTCCTATTTGACTCATCCCATTGCTCCCTGTTGTAGGGTGCCAAGCTTCACTCACATCCCTTACCTGCCTCGATCCTGGGTAACACCTGTAACAGAAGTGTTTTTCTGTAAAGGGTGTTACCGGTCATTCGATGGGAGCCCCACCTCACACAGATGATGAAGCAGAGCCCACAGAGGGGAGGTGGCATGGGTGGCCATCAGGACTAAGTTCAAAGTGAGTGCAAAGTGAGAGAACTCTCGGATCTGCCCTCTGGAGGAAACCGAGGTGAAGGGATCAGATGTCGGAACTAGCGCCTCCCAGAGCCCCTGGTCCTGCCTGTCCAGTCTGGGACCCCGACGTTGATCCACTGGAACGCTTTCAAGGATGAGATTCTGGATGATCAAGGCCATTTCCCTTGGGCTTGACATTTGGACAAGCTGGGAGAGTGGGTCTGTTAATTTTCTCTGCTCTCAACCTGACAGATACCCTTGGTGGAAAAGAGGGATGGGAGAGGGGGCTGTGCTAAAGAGAGTCTTGGACATCTGCAGGGGCCCCGCCTGGACAGCAGGCTTTATTGTGCAAGCTGGGCACCCCACAGCACTAGAAGACCCAGAGCTGGAATGAACAAAGCCGTGGGGTGGGGGAGGGGGCGCTAAACTCATGACGGCTGCAGCTAAGTTGACTTAACCCTGAACAACCTGGGCTATTTATTACTTCACTTGACAAAAGAGGGAGGAGGGGGAGGAGGAGTGGAAAGCAGGGGAAAAGGATCCCCCCCCACATTGCTCCCTGTTGTAGGGTGCCAAGCTTCACTCACATCCCTTACCTGCCTCGATCCTGGGTAACACCTGTAACAGAAGTGTTTTTCTGTAAAGGGTGTTACCGGTCATTCGATGGGAGCCCCACCTCACACAGATGATGAAGCAGAGCCCACAGAGGGGAGGTGGCATGGGTGGCCATCAGGACTAAGTTCAAAGTGAGTGCAAAGTGAGAGAACTCTCGGATCTGCCCTCTGGAGGAAACCGAGGTGAAGGGATCAGATGTCGGAACTAGCGCCTCCCAGAGCCCCTGGTCCTGCCTGTCCAGTCTGGGACCCCGACGTTGATCCACTGGAACGCTTTCAAGGATGAGATTCTGGATGATCAAGGCCATTTCCCTTGGGCTTGACATTTGGACAAGCTGGGAGAGTGGGTCTGTTAATTTTCTCTGCTCTCAACCTGACAGATACCCTTGGTGGAAAAGAGGGATGGGAGAGGGGGCTGTGCTAAAGAGAGTCTTGGACATCTGCAGGGGCCCCGCCTGGACAGCAGGCTTTATTGTGCAAGCTGGGCACCCCACAGCACTAGAAGACCCAGAGCTGGAATGAACAAAGCCGTGGGGTGGGGGAGGGGGCGCTAAACTCATGACGGCTGCAGCTAAGTTGACTTAACCCTGAACAACCTGGGCTATTTATTACTTCACTTGACAAAAGAGGGAGGAGGGGGAGGAGGAGTGGAAAGCAGGGGAAAAGGATCCCCCCCCTACCCTCCACAAGGCCAGAGGTGGTCTCCAGGCCTCCCTGGAACCCCTTCCTGCTGGTGGGTCTTGTACACTGAGCCTCTGCCCACCCAGAGACAGTCCTCCTCTGCTGCACACATTCCTTCCTTTTTCCAGCATCTCCTTGCCTCCTGTCTCAGTGATTCCCCTTCCAGGTATTCTTTCCAGTACTTTTCTTTCCTCTTCAGCCTCCCTTCAGGTTAAGCCCACTCCCTTCTCAGGAATGTTTTTCCCTCAGAAGTGAGCCGGACCCAGACCTTTACTCCCCTCCATCAACTGAACCCAAAGCCTGCTTCCCAGGGTGTCCTCCCCTAAGCCAAACCTGACTGCCTCCACCCCCTCCCAAGACTGCTGATATCTGGGGACAACTCTGTGGCCTTCCACACGTCCGTGTCCGGCACCCAGAGCACTTTTCTGGTGTCTGACAGTGGAGGAAGGAGACCACTCAGAGGGAGCAGGGATGGAGAGAAAGACCAGGTCTCTGGGATCCCAAGGAGGAAGCGAAGGGAAAGGAAGGGATGAATATGTGTGTGAGGAAGAGAGTAAGTGGTATTTGCCTAGAGGTCA
This sequence comes from Aepyceros melampus, assembly GCA_006408695.1. NCBI lineage: Eukaryota > Metazoa > Chordata > Mammalia > Artiodactyla > Bovidae > Aepyceros > Aepyceros melampus. The sequence continues at coordinate 293,408 of SJXQ01009504.1, read as the reverse complement.
GAAGAAGCAAGGGTGTTGAAAAGTGGGAAAGGTAGAATTATGAGCAGTAGTGATTTAACCTAAAACAATGGTTTCAAATTTTCTTGACCATAACCCACAATGAGAGAAAAATTTTACATTGCAGCATGGTATACACAGATGCACACACACAATTGAACCCCTAGTTCAACAGAATACTTACCCTCACTGCATGTTATAACTAATATTTTGTTTTATTAATAATAATAATAGATGACATTCTATTATCTTTCTCCTTTTTGTTACATACCTGTGTTTTAGTATATAGCTATAATATTTATTTTAATACATAATTTAATACCTATTAAAGTGATTTCACTCAGATGGTAAAGAATCCGCTTGCAATGTGGGAGACCTGGGTTCGATTCCTGGGTTGGGAAGATTTCCCTGGAGAAGGTGATAGCTACCCACTCCAGTATTCCTGCTTGGAGAATTCCATGGACAGAGAAACCTGACAGGCTACGTCCATGGGGTTGCAAAGAGTCGGACATGACTGAGCAATGTTCAGTTTCAGAGGTTTATAGCCCATAGCTTGAAAAGAAATGACCTGGGGAGTTCCTGGTCCAGAGGTTAGGATTCCACACTTCCACTAATGAGGGCCTGGGCTTGATCAACGACTGAGAACTAGGATCCTGCAAGCCAAAGCAATGACCTGGAGGTGGGCAGTTGAAAGTGAAGAAGTGAATGTGTGAAATCTACGAAGGGTGATGATAAATAATGATAGTTAACAAGCAGTGTTCTACACACTTTCACAGGCACTATCTTATTCAGTCTTACAAATGGATGAAGCACTATTATTATTCCTATTTACAAATGAGGAATCTGACACACTGAGAGTTTATATAACTTTGTTCAGGCTGGTCATCTGCAGAGCCAGGATTCAACCCCAGCAGCCTGACACCAGAGTCCTGCTCCTACTTTCTGCTACTCCTGCACAAGGTGGCCGTAAATATGCAAGTCGTTTGTTCACAGCTTTGAGGTTGTTGCTCCAGGGTTACCAGTGACGTGACTTAGCTCCTGTCACTTCTCAGGGGGCTGCCAGAGGTAACCAGGGACTTGAAACGGAGAAGTAACCAATACAACCAAACAGGAGGAGGCAGAGATCAACAAGGCCAGAGTTTCCCTCCACCATGGGGAATAGAGGCCCCAGGATTCACAGAGCTAGAGGCAAAGCTTAATGGGAACTCAAGACCTCTGAGCAACTAAATCTGTAAATCTGCTTTCTTTGTTTAACGGCTTTCTATGAGGTTTTAAGGAATCAGGACAAGTGGACGAATATCTGTTGCTGATTCTTGTAAACAACATCATGAGTTCCTGGAGAAGGGTCACGTGTCTGTTTCTGTTCTGCTGCCCCCAGGACCTAGCATCAAGCTGGGCACACTGTATACCTATTATAGATATCACCTAAGTTATCTATTTCCTATCCATTATAAGCTTCTCTGTCATTTCTCTGTCTTTTCTTGCATTTGTCAAATGAAAGAAGTGAGCAAAATCTTATATTTTTGCAAAGTTTCATGCATTTTATACTCCCTCAACCAACTAGAATTATAAACACCTTAAGAATGTGGAATGCATTGGTTTAATTTACTGACATACACTGAATTGCCAAGGACAGTGCCTATCTCATAAGTAGACACTGAATAAAAGAATGAATAGACATTGGGGGTCCCAGCTTCAAGAAAGGAACCATATCCTCCACTTTCTAAACAAAGCACTTCTCTTTGATTCTTAGTTTGAGAACGCTCACAAATGTGCTCTTATCTGTTGTCTCAGAAGCAAGCAGTAACTACTTGCTTGTGGATTGATCATGAGAGTGAGCTAGGTCAAGGACTTCAGAGAATGACCTGATTGAGACTTGGGACTTCATTTCAGCCTGCAGATGTGAAAGGAAAATAAAAACGGAGTTGATATTGCTAAGAGAGCTCTCTAAAAATGGAGCTGGAATGCTATTAAGGAAGTGTGACTTTCGCACGTCTCAGCCTGGATGAAATCTGACCTTTTGATCTTATAAAGTCATCCAGAACATCTGCCAGAAGCTCATGACAGCCTGTCTACTTATCAGGCCTTTGCTCTAAAACAACTGTGATTCTTTAAGGACAAATATTTTCTAATCCATGTCAGAGTCAGTCACAATTCTCACCAGGCAACTCTTTAAAATTTTCAACAATTCTTGCCAGGCCAGGCAATTCATGGCTCCTTTCTCATTTTTGATTCATTCTGTTTCCCAAAACACTCTCTTGGGATTACCTGAATTTGTGTTTCTTGAATTGCAATGCTTAAAGCTCCAAGTAAACACTTTTCTTAACTGCAACCTCCTGCATTATTTTTTGATTGACATTATATGGTGTCAGAAGTGGGATACAGAGCAGCCTACCCACTCTCCAGTACTGTCTTGGATTTGTGTAAGGTGAGAGAAAACTGGGGCTTCCCAGGTAAAGGCCACACCCGCTAATGCAGGTAGATGTAAGAGATACAGGTTCAAACCCTGGATTAGGAAGATCCCCTGGAGATGGCACAGCAACATACTTAGGTATCCTTGCCTGGAGAATCCCATGGACAGAGAAGCCTGGTAGGCTGCAATTTGTAGGGTTGCACAGAGTCAGATACGACTAAAGTGACCTAGCATGAACGCACCCTCACAAGAGGCAACTGGATGCTATCATTTTCTCAGTGTTCCCAGACTGTGGTGGTAGAGGCTTCCTTCCACCCTGGTAGAGGTTCCAGCTTATTTGGCTGCCCTCTGGGCCCAGCTCTGTCCTTTGGGATTTTGCTTCCCATTTTGCTTGTTTTGACTTCCCTGGTAGCTCAGATGGTAAAGAATCTTCCTGCAATGCAGAAGACCTGGGTTCGATCCCTGGGTTGGGAAGATCCCCTGGAGAAGGGAATGACTACCCACTACAGTGTTCTTGCCTGGAGAATTCCATGGACAGAGCCTAGTAGGCTACAGTTCATGGGGTTTCAAAGAATCAGACACGGTTGAGTGACTAACACTTTCACTTTTTCACTTTTGTTTGTTTTACATATGGGGCCTCCAGGATTTTGCTTCCTGTTTTGTTTGAGTGACCTTTAGGATTTCACTCCCCATTTTGTATTTGTTTTGTTTAAGTGAACTCTGGTATTTTACTCTTGTTTTGTTTAAGTGACCTTGAGATTTCACTTCCTATTTTGTTTGTTTTGTTTGAATGGCCTTCAGGATTTTGCTTCTCATATTGTTTGGGTTGCCTGCTTCTGTTCTCAGGATTTCATTCCCTGTTTTTGTTCTGCTGTGTAATTGCTCTTGTAGTACAGGGAGTTCGCTTTCTAAGGGCAAGACTTCAGAGCAGCCTCCTTCTGGAACTTCTGCTGTTTTTGTATATAAGAGTATGGGCCCTAGTCCTGCAAGTATTTGCCTTGCTGGACTATGATTACCCAGGATGATTTGCAATTAAATTGACCAACCTGGACTCCTTCGAAATTCTGAAATTAGTTTGTCTGTATCATCAATTAGAAAAGGAATGTAAGACAAGAATTGAAGCATATTTCAATTGGTTGTTGAGGCCTCCAAAAACATAATAAGGTATACACTGTTGCTTCCCTTAGAGAAACTGACAATTATCTCAAAGGATTTCCAAATTGGAAAAATCCTCTGGGGCTTCTGAAAGCTCACTCTCTCTCCCTCTGGATCCCTCTGCTCCTTCGTGGACCTCAGAATGTCTACCACCATGCTCTCCTCCTTGCTATCCATTTCTCTCTGAACTTCTGTTTTATGATGGTGAGCTTGAGCACCTGCAGAAGGCAATTATGCATCCAATGGCCTAAGAAAAATGTCTATCATTATTATGGCAATTTGGGCAAAGCATTTTTTTTTTTTTTTTAAGTTTTGACCTTAAAGGAACAAAAGCCCTTCTTGGAGGAAGTTGCTTTTCTCTCCTTGTGCCTTTGAGATGTAAATATTCTACCTGGTCATCTCAGGGAACTATTTAGACCATCTCTAATTTATGACTGAACAACAAAAAAAAAAAAAAGAAGAAAAAGAAAAGAGGCTTTTTAAAATTCAAACTGTAAAAAGGACTCTCTTGCCTACTCTCCTTAACATTGCTTGTCAAGGGCAAATACAGATTTAAAAATTCTTCTCTGCAAAAAAAGTGAAAGACTTAGGCCATTTGAGTGAGTAGACTTAATTTATTCTAGCTGTTATTTATAAACTAGTAAATTTTGTGTTATACTTGATTCATGATTAAAGTTTTAAATTGAAAACTATAAGACCTCTGTGTCTATCTGTATGTGTGTGTGTCTATGTATACAGATATGGCATCTATCTATATCTATAGTATCTATTTCTATAGGTAGTAGATGGTATTGCCAAAATTAATTTGTAAAGGAGTTCTATTTAATTGGATTAAAGAAAACAAGCACTTATGTAAATTTTCAGAAATATAATAGAAACTAATCCAAATGAATTATAGATTCACAGAATCTGGGAAATATTTCGTATTAAGCTAATATTCACTATTAAAGCTAGTTTAAGATTTTTGGTTTAATCAATACAAACATATCTTTAGAGTCATCAGCTTAAGTATAATATTTTTATTGTATCTAGGTTTACTAAAAGTCAAATAAGTTCATGTGTTATCTTTGTTATAGAATTTGTCATCGAGAAAAATAAACTGATATATATTTTCATAAGTATCAATCAATTAAGTACATGTAAATAGGATAAGAGTTTTTAGGTGAACTCTTTAAGAATAATTATGTTTTATGATTTGTCTACTTAAAACAGTTTCCTCAAATCTTTCTGGTAACTTGAAACTTTAGACTTTTGCTAGGTTAAGTTAAATGATGGAAAGCTATTAAATACCTAGATCATTCCCCAATAAAACAAGATGCTGAAACATTAATGACTAAACATAGGCTTCCTTTCACAGGAAAACTAAAGATATTTGGGACTATTAGTAAATGCATTTAGTGCCATGCTGAGAAATTTTCTATAAAAAAAGCTCAAGCTTTTAGAGATTATAAAAGATATTTATAAGCTTGCCAATCTATAGAATGCTAATATAAAAAGCAGTTCAAAATTGCTTACTTCTTTTCAAAAGAAATTAAGGTTTCTAAGGGTTAAAAATTCTAATTAATATATGTAATTAAAACTACTAAAATTAATAAGAAAAGTATCTTTGTTATAAAGAAATCTTTAAGAAAAGATGTAAGAAGTGAAAATGCATTTTTTTAAGGGAAGAGGGAGTGATTTTCTTCTTAAGCTAGTTATTTCTAAATGGGAATAAAGAAAGGACAAACTAAAATGGATATAGAAAGTTGTAGAAGGTTTGTGGAGGTAAAAATAAAAAAGAAATCTTTGGAAAGGATTTTATGTGTGGTCAGGACTGGCTAAGATTGAAATGAATTTAATTAAGTAAATGAGTTTTAATATTAAAAGTAAACTGGTACAAAATCAAACTTTGCTTTTTCTCTATGTTAAAACAACAAAGTTTTCTTGGATTATTGATCTAATCTTTTTTTTTAATTGATCTCATCTTAACGAGAAATGATGTTTTCTTTATCTTTAATGTAATCTGACTAGATAAGCAAAGATTCCAATTTTATAACGAAGGCTTTTTATGGGCTTCAAAGAGACACCACTGAGCGACTGAACTTACTGGTGGCTCAGCTAGTAAAGAATCCACTTGCAGTGAGGGAGACCTGGGTTTGATCCCTGGGTTGGGAAGATTCCCTGGAGGAGGGCATCTCAACCCACTCCAGTATTCTTGCCTGGAAAATCCCCAGGGACAGAGGAGCCTGGCGGGCTACAGTCCATGAGGTCACAAAGAGTCAGACAGGACTGAGCAACTAAGCACAGCACAAGGCTTTTATAAGTATACACCCTTTTATATTTGCCCATGAAGCCTTTAATACATTAAAAAAATAATTGTATGTTTCTATCTATTAATTTTTGGCTGGGCTGGATCTTCCTTGCTGCTCAGGCTTTTCTCTAGCTGCAATGAGCTGGGTCTACTCTGCCATTGCGTGCATGGGCTTCCCATCGCTCGTGCTTCTCCTTGTGGTGGAGTGCCGGCTCTGGGGCACGTGGGCTTCAGCAGCTGCGGCTCCCAGGTTCTCGAGCAGAGGCTCGTAGCTGCTGTCCATAGGCTTGGTTGCCCTGTGGCATGTGGGACTTTCCAGGATCAGGGATCAAACCTGTGTCTCCTGCCACCAGGGAAATCTGCCCATGAAGTCTTTAATTGTTATTTTGGTTAAATACGTAATTAAGCATTGTTTCACAGTGACCTATGATTCTATTTGACCAAATTTTTTTTATAGCTTTTGATACTTTTGACAACTTTCTCCAAATCAAATTCTAAGTGGTTTGTTGTTGTTTTTTTAAATTTAGAACTAATTTGAGGTATGAGATGCTTCTGCTGCTGCTGCTGCTAAGTCACTTCAGTTGTGTCTGACTCTGTGCAACCCCAGGGCCTCTGAACTATCTTAGGATTTCCCTTGTGGCTCAAACAGTAAAGCATCTGCCTACAATGTGAGAGACTCGGGTTCGATCCCTGGGTCAGGAAGATCTCCTAGAGGAGGAAATGGCAACCCACTCCAGTATTCTTGCCTGGAAAATCCAAGATTTATTTTCTCTCTTTATAAAAGGAGAGTTGTTGAACTTATTAGGCTTAGATGTTAAATTACATGGGAAGGATTGTTGAATAAGTAACAGGAAACCTTTCTTACATTGTGTCTGTATAAGTATGTAAGTGTTCCAGTAACTATGTGAAATTTCTGGATATCTGATATGTCCTAGTATAATGTTATCAGTCATAATTCTAGTTATTATCTTAAATTGTTTTGTGTCACAAAAATAACCAAATTTCCTTTTCAATTCCATTATAATGAACTCTCAGATCTTCAAAAGTGGGTGTTTTTAAGTCGTCTGTCATTTACAGACTGTTACTGTTTTACTGGGCTTCCTTGGCGGCTCAGTGTAAAGAATTGGTCTGACAATGCAAAAGACGCAGGTTCCATCCCTGGGTCGGGATGATTCCCTGGAGAAGGAGATGGCAACTCATTCTTGCCTGGGAAATCCCATGGACAGAGGAGCCTGGCAGGCAGCAGTCCAAGGGGTCACAAAAGAGTTGGACACAGCTGAGTGACTAACAACAACAATATTGCTTTACTCTTCATGCTTTTGCAAATATGTTTCATCTTCAGAGAGGTTCATGGAAAGGACATTAACACTCTAGAGGAGAGGTTTCTGAAAGACTTTCAGATCATGCCATTGAACTGGGTAAGAATTTACAGAACACTAACAAAGAAACTGATGGCTTCATAAAATTGCTAACAAAAGATCAAATCAAGAATCAATTCCATGGGACTGAATGAAGGGATGGCGATAATTATAATTTGTATGACATTTTGTTTTAAACATTGTTGGTTCTTTTATGTTTTGCTTCTTCAGATTTAAGGAAACCTTTTCTCCCAAGCTATCTTTGACTTACAGCAGTTTGATAAAGCATACCCTTGTCAACAAAGAAAAAACACATCGTTTTTCTGATTCCTCTTTTTCTGTTCCCTCCAGAATTTGGAAACTCCTAGGGAGAAGGCAGTGGCACCCCACTCCAGTACTCTTGCCTGGAAAATCCCATGGATGAGGAGGCTGGTGGGCTTCAGTCCATGGGGTCGCTGAGTCGGACATGACTGAGCGACTTCCCTTTCACTTTTCACTTTCATGCATTGGAGAAGGAAATGGCACCCCACTCCAGTATTCTTGCCTGGAGAATCCAAGGGACGGGGGAGCCTGGTGGGCTGCTGTCTATGGGGTCACACAGAGTCGGACACGACTGAAGTGACTTAGCAGCAGCAGCAGCAGTGAGTATTCTTATTTTGATGGTAACATAGTTATTTGTATAAGTTCAATAAGAATCTGTTCTCCTTATAACAGAATACAATTGGGAACTTTGGTTATGTTACCAAGATTTTGACTAAAATGTTATATTTGAGAGAAACATGCATAGACTCAGATATGACCAGATAGCTTTAAAAAGCTAAGACTGATTTTATGCAGCCAATAAAGACCCATGGACAAACAGCCTGATACCTTACTTACAAGGTACCCAGAAGCCTTACCAGGGAGTAAGGAAGGGCCCTTCTTTCCCAGTGTAGGAAACTCAAGATATTTTGGGGACCTCAAGAAGAGACGAATTCACATAAATCTATAGGTATTGCTTTCCTAGCCCCAAGAGGCCTTTAAGTGTTCAATCTTAGATTCTTATGAAAAGTTCCAGCAAAGAAATTTAAAAGAGCCTTTAATGAACTTCCCTAGTGGTCCAGTGGCTGAGACGCCACACTTCCAAAGCACAGGGAGCCTGAGTTCAATTCCCGGTCAGGGAGGTAGATCCTATCAGCCCTGGCACAGTCAGATAAACATTTAATTAATTTAAAATAAGAAAGAAAAGAGCCTGTAAGATCAATTGCTATTGTTTTTTTAAGAAAAAAAAAAGCTTTTGTTTATTTATTTTTGGCTTCCCTGGGTCTTAGTTGCTGCAGGGAGACTCTTCTCTAGTTGTTGCGAGTGGGGGCTACTCTCTAGTTGCAGTGTGTGGGGTTCTCATTGCCGTGGCTTCTTTTATTGCAGAGCCCAGGCTCTACGTCACTCAGACTTCAGTAGTTGCGCGCTCGGACTCCAGGCTCAGGGCTCAGCAGTTAGAGCGCAGGGGATTTGTTGCTCTGCAGCATATGAGATCATCTTGGACCAGGGATCAAACCTGTGTCCCTGCACTGGCAGGCACAATCTTTACCACTTGACCACTAACCAGAGAAGTCCAGATCAACAGTATTCTTGTTATATTTATGTAATCAGGCCACATTATTGAAACCGTACTGATTTTGCAAACAAATTAGTCTCATTTTGACTATATTTGATGGGAATAATGGTGATTTTAGAGAGAGAAAGTATGTTTCAATATCATACCTTCGTGGATATTGGGTTCTAGCGCTATTAATTTTCTTTGGGGTTTCAGTATTTACATGTAAACTGGATTAGATCCTGGGGCTTCCTAGCTGGTGCTAGTGATAAAGAACCCTTCTGCCAATGTTGGAGACTTGAGACTCAAGTTCAATCCCTGGCTTGGGAAGATCCCCTCAAGAAGGAAATGCCAACCCACTGTAGTATTCTTGCCTGGAGAATCTCATGGGCAGGGGAACCTGGCAGGCTACATTCCACAGGGTCACACAGAGTTGGACACGACTGGGGTGACTTAGCACTAGATTAGATCCTGAATTCTCACTCCTCCGGTATCTATGGCTCTCCAAACATTTTCCGTTTTTCTCCCATCCTTGGAATCCTTGACAACTAAAACTGCCTTTAGCTAAATAACTGATGATGTCATCAGAGACATCTCAAACTCCAAAAGATGCTTCAACCTTGACATCTAGAAGTCTTCTTCAGCTGACTCCCCTCTGGTCTTGGTGGCTTATTGCAATCTGAACTGCAACCAATTTTACTAATCATTGTTCTAACAGTTCTTTGTTGTTTTTAAACTGTTTGGATTTTGTGTTTCTTGACACTGTTGCTGTTCAGTCGCTCATTCGCGTCTGATTCTTTGCAACCCCATGACTGCAGCATGCCAGGCTTCCCTGTCTTTCACTATTTCCCGAATTTGCTCAAACTCATGTCCACTGAGTCGGTGATGCCTCCAACCATCTCATCCTCTGTCATCCCCTTCTCCTCCTGTCCTCAATCTTCCCCAGCATCAGGGTCTTTTCTGATGAGTCAGCTCTTTGAATCAGGTGGCCAAAGTATTGGAGCTTCAGCTTCAGCAACAGTCCTTCCAATGAATAATCAGAGTGGATTTTCTTTCAGATTGATGGGTTTGATTTCCTTGCTATCCAAGGGACTCTCAAGAGTTTTCTCCAGCTTCACAGTTGGAAAGCATCAGTTCAGAAATAATGACAGATTGACATCTGGAGGTGATTGCTCACTCCTATAAGATTTCTCCTGATAAAGATCCATGCACATTTGGAACACTGCCTAAGACTCTCTTCCTGGATGGCTCCTTGTTGCTCAGATATGGGATAAACTCTCTAAAAGCAGACCTCTCCCACAAATCACCCCATTCCCCTCTCTGTGGGACACAACTCTCTGGGAATGAGCCTTCCCAGTCCTGATGGAGTTCATGCTGTTGCCCAAAACCCAAGTAGTTGACCACTGATGCTTTTTAAAGGAAGAAATCAATCAAAAGGGAGAAATGTGAAAGAAAATCAAAGCGAAACTGGTATTGCTAAGAGAGCTCTCATTTTAGAGCCATTAAGGAAGTGTGACTTACGCATGTCTCAGCCTGGATGGAATCTGACCTTTTGCCCTGATGTTAAGTCATCCCAAACATCTGCCAGAAACTCATGGCAGCCTGTCTATAGTTACCGGACCCTTACCCTAAAACAACTCATAAATCCTTAAGGACAAATATTTTCTGACTCAAGTCAGAATCAATCACAGTTCTTACCAGGCAACTCTTAAGGTGCGTAGTCACTTAGTCATGTCCAACTCTTTGTGACCTGTTAGACTGTAGTCTGCCAGGCTCCTCTGTCCATGGGATTTTTCAGGCAAGAATACTGGAGTGGGTTGCCATTTCCTTCTCCAGAGGATATTCCTGACCCAGGGAGCTCATGGCTTTTTGTCCCTATAAGTCCCTGACTCTTTCTTTTCTCTGGAACACTTTTTGCAGTTACCCCAGATTTGTATTTTCCAGACTGCAATCTTACAACCATAAATAAGGTATTTTCTTCTTTGTGGCCTCTTGCATCCTCATCATGTCATTATTAGTTTGGTTGACACAGATAAAATAAAACTGTGGCCACTGGTGGCCTTCCTGGGTCATGTAAAGCAATTCCACGTTTGCTCTTGTATCTTTCCCTGCACTTGCGTTTCTGAGACTCCTTTGCCCTTGGGCTTCTAAGAACTTTGGTTGATGGCAGGGAGGAACTGGGAGTCACTGGAGAGGAGAAGCAGGACCATTTTCCCACCTTTCTCTGGACTTCCTGTCTCTCTCCATCCCCTGCAGCAGCAGCTGGGTCTCTGTAGCTCCAGCTCCATGTGGGAAGCCCCCTGGCATCATCTTAGCTCTTGCTGTGTGTAGGGTGGCCAGATTTAACAGATAAGACATGGGGCACTGGTTAAATTTGAATTTCAGATAAACAAAAGAAAATATATTCAATTTTTATGATGGTAAAATGTGCATAGCATAGAGTTCACCATTTTAAATCATTTTAAAATGTACAATTCTCTGGCATTTGTGGCATTTAATACATTATATATTAAAAATTTTTTTTTAGCAAAAGTGCTTTTAGTAAGAATACTTTCTCTGAAATTTAACCAGCGTCTGGTGTTCTATGTGGGAACTCCTGCTAGAGAATCTGCTCCTTCAACTCCTCTGTGCTCGCTCTAGCCCAGGGAAACTTTCTATCACTTCTGTAACCAATTCCCTGCTTTAAAGACTGAATAAAAGACCTCGAGTGTCCCACCCGCCGCTGCCCGCCGACTGAAGCACTGTTAACCTCTCCCCAATCACTAAGGGATCAAAAAGGTCTCAGAGTTCGACGTGCAGTTCCCAGAGGGCCCCCCACCCCGGCCAGCCCTGCTCTGCCATCGGCCCCATTTTTCTCAGCAGCTCTTAATCCTCCTGTTCCCAGAAACTGCCAGGTGTTTTTCAATCCTCAGGTGCCCCGGGGAATTCGTTCCA
>SJXQ01009504.1:262406-281356 GCA_006408695.1 Aepyceros melampus | reverse complement strand
CTCCGAGCCCTTCCTGTTGCACGTCTGGCACGTCCCCTGCGTCTGCAGGCTCTCCTGTTCCCTCCCTGCCCCTTTTCAGGACAGGACAAAGGAAAGAAAAGGGTGGCCCTGGCTGCATTCACTACTTTTATTAATGAATGCGGGAGCAAAAACAGCTGGCCCTTGCAAACATTTCTGCTGAGCTGGGGGGGTTGCAAAAGGAGGCCGAATCCCAGCGTTTTGGTTTTGGAAAGGCTCTTTGGAGCTAACAGATCTCACCCCTGGACAATAACGGGGCACCCCTGCCCTAAGTCACCCGAACCGGGAACGCGGGGCGGGACGCTCTGGCGCATCCTGAGTACTGGAGTGCGCATCACTGGAGTGAGGGGAACAGTTCAGCCTTGGGAATATATACAAGTGTTTGTTCCCCCCGCCTCCCCCCGCCAGCGCCCAGCTCATGCCTTCCCATCCTCAGTAGCTGAGCGAGGATACAGTTAGGTGGACTAGCGTTTCTCAGTCCCTGTGTCTCCAGCCCCCTATGTGATAGGTGTAGAAACAAGCATCCAGAACGTTCAGAGCAATTTGCCGGTTGCACAGGCCATCCAAGCGCATGATCCTTTTTCTGTTAATTCATATATTACTGTATTTTACAAGAGTCCCTGAGGGATTGGGGGAAAACTGGGCTTCCATCAGAGGTAACTGGAGAAGCGCTGTTAAGAGCGGACTCTGAAGAGTCTGGGCTGGGAAAGAGGCTACAGGTCCTCTGGTGTGTGACTGCTTAACCTCTCCACTGGGACTTCAGTTTCTCCTCTGCAACGTGGGATAATAAAGAGGGATTGTTGGGCGCATTCAGATTCTCCACGTTCAGCAGAGGAGCACCAGGACTGCGGGCACAGAGTGAGGGGCCCGGGTGCTAGCCGAGGCTCCTGGATTTGAGTTGATTGAACCTCCAGGGTCATTCTCCACTAACTCTCTTTCTGGAGCTTTCTGAGGACATAGCTCTATTCCCACTCTTTGCTGTTTCAGTAAGTACTGATTCAGGTTCTCTCCCTAGACTACCCACTTGCTGCCTTAAATCACAAGACCACACAATGACACCTGGGTCACGAGGTCAGCCCAGAGCACTGGGTTCACGACTAGGACAGTCAGGGAGGTCAGGGATAGACCAGGAGAGGGGAGCCAGTCACTGGGGTCTGAAGAGAAGACATCTAGAGGGAGGGATGGGGGTGGGGGTCATTGGACCTGAGTCACAGGATAGGAAGTGGAATAGGGACTCTGCAAGGACAGCGGAGGATGGCCCCAGGAGACAGAGATGGGAGATGGTGGCAGAATTCCAACAGGAAGTCTAGCCCACTCGCAGCTGCCTTTCAGATGCTGAGCATGTAACTTGCTGCTTGAGCTTCTAGATCTTGAAGATATTCTTGGTATCTGACAACCCTTGTTGACAGCATGACAGAGCTCACTCATCTTAGGAAGGCATGTCTCTGCAGATCCTGTCCCTTGGTGGGGTCGAGACATTACCACGCCTGATCTCTCCTTCTCCAAATGGCATTTGGGCAGGAAGCTGGCGAGTCTCCAGGACCCTGAGCCATCCTTTCATCCTGGTTGCACTTGTGTGCCCCGTCCAGAGTCTCCCCCTCCTGGAGGTACTAAGTTGCTGGGTGGACAGGTGGCAGCAGAGCACTCACATTGCCAGTCCTAGACTGGTGTCCAACTTGCAGGCAGGTTGGGGTGCTTTGTACAAGGTTTTTCTTTTCTTTTCCAAATTTTCAAATAGATACCAATATTTTCAGGTTGGGAGAATTCAGGCAAAAGTCTGGAGAACTGGTTTTGCTTTGAACATCAGCTAGTTTGATTACCTCAAACCCTCTTTCTCGAAAGGCTACTGTCACTAGAACTGGGCAGTGGCTGACTCTTTTGATGGCAAGTGAACTCTCCGTTTGCCGCGGTCCCCACCGCTCCTAACTGCCTGGCCTTTTGCCTGTGGAACTTGGGTTCACTTTCTGGCACACAGAAACATTTGACTTTGCAAACTTTTGTCCAAACTTACTTTCTCCCAAAGTCCCTAATGAAAGTCTTCTCTTCATTATTCATGGGGACCTGCTCTTTTTCATTTCTACTCTACACTCCATCACCTACTTCATTCCTCTCCCCTAATCTAAGCTCAGTTGACATTAGCATCTGTAGAGCATTTTAAAGATATTTAGACCCTACATAGAGAGTTCCAGAGCCTCCAGGCCTTTCTCATCCAGGATCCCTCACCTACTTGGATAAATGTTAAAACTTATAATAATGTACATAAAGCTTTCCCGAGTGGCCAGCATGTAGAAAGAACTCAGAATTGTAAAGTGTGGGTTATTGCTTTTATTATACTCTAGTTCTGAGTATAGATTTATAAACCCTTCTTGAACCCCTCCCCCTATGCCTCTCCTATAACTCAATACTATGCTCTTGTCTCTTATCTGGGGACATGGCCATGGCTTTCTAACTGGCTTCTCTCCTCTCCTTGGTCCCCTTCAGTTCAGTGCAGTCACTCAGTTGAGTCTGACTCTTTTCGACCCCACGGGCTACAGCATGCCAGGTTTCCCTGTCTTTCACTATTTCCCAGAATTTCTCAGACTCATGTCCACTGAGTCGGTGATGCCATCCAACCATCTCATCCTCTATCGTCCCCTTCTCCTCCTGCCTTCAATCTTTCCCAGCATCATCAGGGTCTTTTCCAATGTGTCAGTTCTTCGCATCAGGTGGCCAAAGTATTGGAGCTTCAGCTTCAGCATCAGTCCTTCCAATGAATATTCAGGATTGATTTCCTTTAGGATGGACTAGTTTGATCTCCATATAGTCCAAGGGACTCTCGAGTCTTCAACACTACTGTTCAAAAGCATCAGTTCTTCGGCACTTAACTTTCTTTATGGTCCAATTCTCACATCCATACGTGACTACTGGAAAAACCATAGCTTTGACTATATGGACCTTTGTTGGCAAAGTTATGTCTCTGCTTTTTAATATACTGTCTAGGTTTGTCATAGCTTTTCTTCCAAGGAGCAAGCGTCTTTTAATTTCATGGCTGCAGTCACCATCTGCAGTGATTTTGGAGCCCCCCAAAATTAAGTCTGTCACTGTTTCCATTGTTTCCCCATCTATTTGCCATGAAGTGATGGGACCAGATGCCATGATCTTAGTTTTTTGAATGTTGAGTTTTAAGCCAGCTTTTTCCCTCTCCTCTTTCACCTTCATCAAGAGGCTCTTTAGTACCTCTTTGCTTTCTCCCATGAGGGTGATGTCATCTGCACATCTGAGGTTTTTGATATTTCTCCCAGCAATCTTGATTCCAGCTTGTGCTTCATCCAGCCCAACATTTCACATGATGTACTCTGCATATAAGTTAAATAAACAGGGTGACAATATGCAGCCTTGATGTACTCCTTTCCCAATTTGAAACCAGTCCTTTGTTCAACCCACTCCAGTACTCTTGCCTGGAAAATCCCATGGATGGAGGAGCCTGGTAGGCTATAATCTATGGGGTTGCAAAGAGTCGGACACGACTGAGCGACTTCACCTCACCTTTGTTCAATGTCTGGTTCTAACTGTTGCTTCTTGACCTGCATACAGATTTCTAAGGTGGTCTGGTATTCCGTCTCTTGAAGAATTTTTCCACAGTTTGTTGTGACCCACATAGTCAAAGCCTCTGGCCTAGTCAATGAAGCAGAAGTAGATGTTTTTCTGAAATTCTTTTGCATTTTCTATGATCCAATGGATGTTAGCAATTTGACTTCTGGTTCCTCTGCCTTTTCTAAATCCAGCTTGAATATCTGGAAGTTCTTGGTTCAAGAACTGTTGAAGTCTTGCTTGGAGAATTTTGAGCATTACTTTGCTAGCATGTGAGATGAGTGTAATTGTGCATTAGTTTGAACATTCTTTGGCATGGCCTTTCTTGGTCTCCTACAAATCTTTTATCCCCATATTAGGAGCCACCTAAAATCCAGTTTTATCCATGTTAGTCTCCTGCTTAAAGTGCTCAATGCTCCTCCTTTGTTTGGACATAAACGTTTTCACAATTCTTCACAGGACTTAAAAGTTGTTCTGAGGCCTGTCTCCTCCCTCCTGCTCCAGCTCCCTTCCCTCCATTCTGTCTTACCCTTAACTTCCCAGCAATATCAAACCTCCAGCAGTTCCCACCACAACCCAGGCTCTGTCTACTGCCATGCCTTTGTCTGTGCCATTCCAATGGCTTGGAAAGCCTTTTGCAACCCAACCCACCTCTTATCTGTCTCTAGACTTTTCCTGGGTCTTATCATCTCCACGAGACCCTTCCTGTGCTGAGGTAGGTATCTGCCTCAGTGCTCTTATCCCTTGTTCCACCCAGCCTGCCTGCTCTGTTCATTTGGCAAGACTCTGAGTTCATGGTCTAGTTTATTTTTATATCCCTAAAGCACAGGAGGGCTTCTCTGGTGGCTCAATGGTAAAGAATCCACCTGCCAGTGCAGGAGATGTGAGTTTGATCCTTGGGTCAGGAAGATCCCCTGGAGAAGGAAATGGCAATCCACTCCAGTATTCTTGCCTGGGAAATCCCATGAGTAGAGGAACCTGGCAGGCTACAGACCGTGGGGTCTCAAAAGAGTCAGATGTGACTTTGCTTCTGAACAACAGCAAGAGCCAGTAGGGGCTTAATCAATGCATGTTAGTTCAATAAGTGAAGGGATGCCTCTTATTTCTCCAATTAAAAGGTAGCTTTTGCAGCCTAGGCCTGTGCTTTTCCAATGAAAGGAGAGTTGGTGCTATGCAACAGAGTTCTTGGGTTTGCAACTCTAATCTTCACGAGGCTAGAGGGTTTCTGCTCAGCATTTTTATAGAGCTGGATTTGGCTAGTGACCCATTTCACACTGTTATTTCTCCAGGGTTTCGCGTTGCCGTGGGATGCTTTCCGTCACAGGTGTTGTGACCTTATGACCCGGACTGTGGGCGGTCAGACATTCTGTCTTTGTCTTTATATATGCACCTATACTCTGAGACCACAGATCCGGGTTGGAGGTTGAAGTATCATGGGCACCCTGCCCTCAGCTCTTAAGCCCCATGCCTGTTCACTTTTTAGGAAAGAGAGATTTGCACCCCTCAGATGAGAAGGTCATTAGAGGTACGGGGTACAGGGAAAGGTCATTCATTCAGCAGACTGTGTTGGAACAGGTCCTGGCTAAGTTTTAGGCACAGGGTGGTGAGTGCAATGGTCAGTCCAGTGTGGAGCTTACCTCCACGTGATCAGACCGTAAGGAGCTTATAGTCTGATCTGGGGGACAGTCATCAGCTATGTGCCTAACTCAGGGTGAAGCCATAAGGCTGAGAAGTGCCACAGAGAGGTCTACGGTGCTTGGGGAGTCTGTAAGGATGGTTTCACCAATGTGGGGGAAGGCCTTCCAGAAGGCTGAGATGACGAACGAGATGATTGAAGGAGATGCTGGCTGGTAAAAAGGGAAGGGAATGGAAGCACCAATTAGAAAAGGGAGGTGCTCGGTGTGCAGTGAGGCTTGAGATGGATGGGGACCCCACCTAGGCCCTTGAGGGCAGATCTGAGGCTTTGGGTCTTTATCCTAAGAGCAAAGGGAGACCACTTTTTGAACAGGAATTTGAGTTGCTCATAGTTGTGTTTGGAACAGAATCCTCTCTGGCTGCAGCATGGAGAGCGACTGGAGTTCTCCCCACCACCTCCGTGACCCCTACCCTCCTCCCACATAAATTCCACCAGGAAAGGGAGCATTGTCCACTTTGTTCACCGATTTATCCCAAACAAAGAAAACCATTCCTGGTGCATAGCAGTTGCCCCAAATTCCTGAAGGTCTCCAAACTTTCCAGGTGCTTCAAGGAGGTTTATGGCAATCTCAGATCCATGGGTGGCTAAGACAGGCATGGGTCATCTTGACTCATTTGAATAATTTGTCCTGGAGCCTAGCATGGGCTCAGGCCAAGGATTCAAAGGATCCCATTGTCTCAAAGAGAGAAAGAAGGATAATCAAGGAAATGACTAAGACAGGATAATAAGGGCCTGTCTTCAGTACAGAATGATGAGTTCTGCAAAAATGAATCTTTGGGAATTTGCTTGATCTAGCCAAATCTCATTTGGCGCCTGCTTTCTGCAAGCTGTATGCCTTGGACAGGTCACTGTAACCTCTCAGGGTATCACTTTCCTTATCTGAAAAATGGGGATAATAAGACCTGCTTTGTGGAGTTCTGAGAATTAAGTAACTCAATGAGGTTATTTTTGTAAGTCTTTTTGCTAAGAGACTGGTACAGAGCAGACCACTCAGCTATTCCACTGCCCTCTTCCCCTCCCGCTCCCCCGCTCCCCTTCCCTTCCACCTCCTTTCTCCCTCCTTCTTTCTCCTTTCCTTTCCTGTTCTTCCTTCTCTCCTGTTGCTGTTGTTATTACTATTGTTCACTAGCTAGCCTCCCTGGTGTCTCTCCAGAAAGCCATTGTGCGCATGTGTGCTGAGTTGCTTCAGTCGTGTCTGACTCTTTGCGACCCCATGGACTGTGGCCCACCAGGCTCCCCTGTCCGTGGGATTCTCCAGGCAAGAATACTGGAGTGGGTTGCAGGCCCTCCTCCAGGGGATCTTCCTGACCCAGGGATCGAACTGGCATCTCTTATGTCTTCTGCACTGGCAGGCAAGTTCTTTACCACTAGCGCCACCCGGGAAGCCCCCCAGAAACCACTGATCACGGTTAATTCATAATTCCTGCTTCTATTCCCTTATAATTATACAGAGTTGCCCACCTAAGAAACAGCTCAGTTGCAACCTTGCATGTTCTCATGCCTGTTGCTCTGGGGCTTCACTTGAAACCATACTTGCTTTCTCTGCTCTCAATGGCTTAATATATGTAGTGTGTCTGTCCTAAATCGGATGTCATCCCAGCCTGCCATGGCATCTCTTGTGTAGCTGCAGAAGAGAATGGCTGCCCACTCCACTCTCTGGGGAATGCCCTTCCCTGCAGGCCACTTCAAAGGGAATTTTGCATACCCCTCACAACCTATATTTTAAGTCAAATCCTTTGAAATAAGCTCTCCAGTCTGGGTGGAAAAATCTCACCAGGCATTTTCATGTGAAGTGAAAACAGAAATCTCATTTTTATAGAAAGGACCAGTCCGGGACCTCATCATCTAGTGGAGGAGGATGGGGTCGGCCTGGGATGTGTTAACAGGAAAGTCCTGGACGCATAGGAGTCCAGATTGCCAGCTTCCTGGAGAGCTTCCCCCATGGCTCAGCGGGTGAAGAAGCCTCCTGCAATGCAGGAGACACAAGAGACTCGGGTTCGATTCCTGGAAGCTCACATTAAATTCCTGTCCAGCTTCTGTCAGGGCAGGCTAGGAACACACATCCAGGATCTGGAGAAGACTGAACCCAGCCCTTCCTCCTCATTGGATGAGACAGTTTGAGTGAGTAATGGGACCCACTGTGGTTGAAATGCACCCTTTCCTCCCACTGTGGCCCAGAAGGAACTGGAATCAAATGGGATGTGGACAGAATCATAAACAACTGCACTGCTACAGGACACGGTGCTTATCTGCACAAATATTGACTTTGGAGGATCAAACAAGTGGCCAAAAGAACAATAATATTTTCCCCAGAGAGAAGGACCTGTTCCAGATGGCTAGGACCAAGCAGAGTGGACAGGCAGCAGCAGGTGGCACACTTACAAGGTGAAGGTCTCCAGAGAGGGTAGTGCCAGTGGGGGAGACTTCAGCATCGCTCCAGCCTGGAGGGAAGGTGGGATGAGGCTCAGGTGCCGACAGGTGGCCTTGAAGGATACCAGGCACCCCATGTCCTGGACCAAAGTTTTCACAGCCAAGGGATTGACTGTTCTGAGAAGCAAGATCCTCACAGTAAGAACCCCCTTGGGTTGAGCAGACAGTAGGTTGAACCTGCTCTTTGAAATAGATATCCTGCCAGAGGCTGTCATAGATGATTCCACTCAATCCTTACAGAAGCCCCGTGAGCTACGTGTTCTTTCCTCTATTTGGCAGATGGTTAAACTGAGGCTCCAAGGTGTTTGGTGGCATATAAAGTCATCCTGGGCAGAATTGGTACTGGTACCCCACAGAGCTGCCTCTTAAGTATGTGGGCTTGTCCTGGTTGTTTCAAGCTATGAAGTCCTTAGTGTTACAACTCAAATGCCCCTTTACACACTGAGGGTTCAGAGATCAGGATTCTGGACCAAAAGCAGAAATTGAGGTCATTTGGCTGAGCTTCTGGGTTGTAGCTATTTCGTAAAGATGTGGATGGAAATAACTATCGATTCTTCATTCTGACCGTGGGCAGGAGGCACAATTAGGAAAGTATTGGCAAAATCCCCAATGCTGCACTGTGTGTGTGTTTTGTGTGTTGTGTGTAATGGTGTTAAAGTATTCACTGTAACTCTAAACCTTCCTTTCTGCCCAGATCCCAGAGGACTATACCTTAGAGTCCCATGCTGCTGCTGCTGCTGCTGCTAAGTCGCTTCAGTTGTGTCCGACTCTGTGCGACCGCATAGATGGCAGCCCACCAGGCTCCGTCATCCCTGGAATTCTCCAGGCAAGAACACTGGAGTGGGCTGCCATTTCCTTCTCCAATGCATGAAAGGGAAAAGGGAAAGTGAAGTCACTCAGTCGTATCTGACTCTTAGTGACCCCATGGACTGCAGCCTACCAGGCTCCTCTGTCCATGGGATTCTCCAGGCAAGAGTACTGGAGTGGGGTGCCATTGCCTTCTCCGTAGATCCCATAGCCACTGATAATCATTACAATAGAGCAGAGTCCCTGGAACTTTTCTCTATAGAATGAAAGGATGGGGTATAGAAAGAGGCCTGGAGTTGGGGGTCAGCGTGGGATGAAAAGGATATGAAAAGGATATCATTAAAAAAGATAACCAGGATGGAGAAAGGAGGCAGAGAACACAGAGAAAAAGACCAAGATAAGTTACAGAGTAGCAGAGAGAAGCAACAGCAGAGGAGATAGAAATAGTTGCACTCTGACAGTTGCACAGAAGAGAGAGAAACACGACAGAAAATGAGGAAGACAAGTTTCCCTGGAGGCAGCAATCAGAAAGATTTCCAGTGGGAAGAACATGCACTCAGGAGGCTGTGGGTGAGGGGGTGCGTGGGGGGCTGTGGAGAAGCAGCAGAGGGTGCTGAGCACCAGGTGACACCCCAGAAACACAGCATTGCTGCCTTTAGCAGCCCCGATGTCCTGCCAGCTGCTACCAGCCTCCAGAAAAGTCGGTTCCAACACGCGCCCGCTGTCCACGACACAAGCCCAAGGGGGTTGTGGAGCTGAGATGTGGGGAAGGGTGACACCACCTCCAGGAAGGCTTCCCAGGTCACTCTTTAGGCTGTGGGGCTCCCCCTGAGCCACCCAATGCCTCATCATCCCCTCGCTTCACATTCGTGGCTCAAGAGATTCTAATCAGGGTCAGAAATCTCTATAGGTTCTTTTATTTGTGTTTTTCATGTGGGAGTGTATTGTTTCTTTTAATAGCCTGTACATTTCTCTACTATTTCTGTTAGATCTCCTTCGCAGGATCTGTGCAGGGCTCCTGTTCTTTTGAGTATGTACAGCATTCTCTACTCCTTCCTCTTTTAGCAACTTATACTTTTCACAATTCCCATGCTTATTAAATTTTGGGACATTCTCCTGGCTACGGTTTCTGTTAAAAATCCCCTTTCTATTTGATAACTCTGTATAGTGCCCACTGTCCTTTGTGGGGTATTGACACCCTCAGGAAGGCAGAGTAAGGTACTTTATTCCCATTTTATGGATGAGAGGACTGAACCTCAGAGACTTGCTTGAAATACTTCACCTGGCCCAAAGGTTAAAATACCTTCTATACTGTGTACCAGAGAGTATGGTACACAAGGTGATTTTAGGTGTATTTTGAAGAACATCTTTTAAGTTATGCTTTTTTTTTTAATGTGTAAAGGAAACAATATATGAAACTTGTTTTCAGAAATATTACTACTGCAGTGTTTTATTATAAAATATGTGAGTTGATTTAAAGGTAAATATTAAAGAAATAATTGAAGTCACTCAAAGCTAAGTCTCCAAAGGACTGATATTTGGGAAACATTGCTAGGCATTTATTTGCTCTGTCAGCAACGGCCCCGTCATTGCAGTTTATGGCCTGCCCACAGCCGAGATAAGGAGACAGGAGTGCCAAACGGAGTGAACGTTGCTCCAGGAGTGAAACCGCAGATTGTCCCCTGACCTTGCACCAGGAGGAGCTTGGCTTCCTCAAGCCGCAGTTCTTCCACTTGTGCACGGAGGACTGGCTGAGCCTGCCCACGGCCAGCACCTAGGCAGGATGGGATAACCTCCATCTACTGTGGGCAAAGCCAGGCAGAGGAGGTGTGTGCACTCAGTGCGTGGGGAGATGGGTGGGAAACGCAAAAACACAAAGTAACATAGACTTGGACCTTAGAATAGCTGCCACAGAGCTCCACTGCTGAATGCCAGGGTTCAGGTGTTCGGCACCATGGGCGGGATCAGATGGGGCTGGCCTCACCCGCCGCCCAAGGTGCTCTACAAGGAAGGAGTGAAGCAAGAATGCTATTAGAAGAGAGTCTTCACTGCTCCCCCCGCCCCTGCCCTCGCCTCCCAGGAAACTTCCCTCATCCTCACACTGGCCTGTTTAGAGTCTAAATTGGGGGGGGGTCCTCTTCTTCCCCAAGGGAATGACTGTTTGCTACCTCCAACCCCCTCAATGACTGAGCTTCCAGACCGGCTGTCTGATTTCATCATTTCCTCCCCTGCTCAAATCTCCCTCCCTCCCCCTCAACCTCTGCTGAGCAGTAGCCCTCTCACCAGCAGGCTTCTGATTGGAGGGGCGAGCTGGGCTTTAATTGCAGAGCAGAGGAGTGCGTGTTGGTTCCTAGCGTGTCCCCATGCAGTCCTGTCCCAGGTGGGAAAGGGGAACAGAGGGGGTGGGGGGCAGAAGGGCACGTTCAAACCCATGTGTCACCAGCATCCAGCAGCAACTTTGTAAGAGCCCAGACGAGCCCACGGCAACTTCACGCCTTCCCTGACTCTCAGAGGAGGCAACAGATTTCCTGGAAAGGGGAGTCAGGGCGATGAAGTGTGTACCACCGTGTAGGAAGCCAGAGACAACTGGAGGTAGGGGGAAGGGGGTGTGTGTGCAGAGGTCTGTGTGCGCAGCTGGACACACAGATCTCTCAGCCTGCATTGCAACAGGCTTTTGTGGTGGACTTGGATTTCAGCTGTAGGAGGGGCTCAGGATGTGTGTGTGGGTGTGTGTGTGTACTGCTGGTGCCCTTGGGGAGCAGAAGGCAAGCTGAACTGAGCCTGTGAGCCTACAATTCCACATGGCCAGGGCCTTGGAAAAGCTGGCTGCATCCCTCCTCCCATCCTTTATTTGTTTAGCTTTGCCTGCTTTTCAGTGGCCCCAAGGGGGTGAGAGTGGGGGTAGTGGGAAGATGAGATAATTGTGGGGCCCTGAGCAAGTTTGCTCAGACAGTATTGTGTGATTGCAATCCGCTGAACAAGTCAGTGAGGGAGAGAGACCCCCTGGGAAGAGTGGGGGAGGGAGAAAAAAAAACCCAAGTAGACAATACTAAAAGTAAACTCGAGGAAACACTCAAAGCCAAGAATCTGTTCCCATCAAGAGGGGCCAAAGGTGGCGAGGGTGAGCAGCCTTTCCCCCAGTGGAGGGCTGGGAGTGGGGGCGGTGGGGACTTGCCTGGAGGGGAGTTGAGGGGGGTGTGTGCAGACAGATTTAGGATTAATAAGTCTGGTGCGTTTCAGGACTCCCCCATCAGAATAAGATGGGCTGTGTTTGCCAGGGCCTGAAAGGTTTATTTAACGATTCCAGATAGAGTATCGCCAAACAGATGTAGTCTTGTTCCTCGAAAGAAAAGCTGCAGCCTGGAGGAGGGGGGCAGGCCCATCTAATGGGAGCAGCGGCCCTGCTCGAATTTTTCACAGATGCTGCACCCTGCTCAAAACCTTTTCAGGGAAGCCAGTGCTCTCTCGCTTGGGCCCATGGCATCTGCCTTGCCTCCTGGTGCCGCCTGTCCTGCCTTCCTCCTCCAGGAAGTCTCAGGGAGCATCCTATTGAACTCTGAGTCCTGTCTTATACGACTGGGGTCGGCTGGTGGGGGTAGGAGTGGGGGTCTCCCTGGGCCTGGCCAAATGCCGGATTGAGATCATTTTCTGGTGACACTGGGGATCTAGACAGCTCACTGTGGGATTCTGGGAAGGAATGAGGATCCCTGGAGGAGGGACAAAGCCGGTCTTTTCAACAGTCATCCTGTTGCTCCCTTGTGGTTGCACGTAGGTACTTTCTAATGGGCGGTCAGTTGGATACAGGCTGGGGAGTAGCCCTCTAGGGTCTATATTATCTCCTGGGTTTGACCATCTTTGAAAGCCTGCTGTCTAGCATCAAGGAGGCCCTAGTGTAGAGGTCAGCATCCTGTTGTCCCTGAGTGAATTCTAGCCATCATCTGTTCTAATAAATGAAACGTAATTGGAACATAGCTACACTCCTTTGTTTGACTATAATCCTTGGCTGCTTTGGGGCTGGGATGGCAGAGATGAGCAGTTGTGACAGCGACCATTTGAGGCCAGCAATGCCTAAAATACTTACCGAGGGTTATTTTCTGTTTGGTTGATTTTTTAAAACTAAAAGTGTCTTCTGGACCCTGTTATGAAGGCTGGGGGATGCTCTGCTCAATGTCTCTCTTTCATAGGCAATGGGTACTCTGAGAGTTGGTGATGGACAGGGAGGCCTGGTGTGCTGCAGACTTTGGGGTTGC
Organism: Aepyceros melampus; assembly: GCA_006408695.1. NCBI lineage: Eukaryota > Metazoa > Chordata > Mammalia > Artiodactyla > Bovidae > Aepyceros > Aepyceros melampus. The sequence continues at coordinate 268,585 of SJXQ01009504.1, read as the reverse complement.
AACGAGTTGGACATGACTGAGTGACTGAACTGAACTGAACTAACCAAGGTCCCAAACCCATCAGGAATTTCCACAACACGCTGACCTCAACAGCCTCCCAAAAAGGGAGGGAAAATATGTGACTTGTTTAATGGGTAGCACCTCTTTTCTGCCGTGTGGAACTTTGCTGTGTTACGTGTAAGACTGTGAGCCCTGGAGGCTGGGAGGTAGAGAACCCAGTGCAAGGAAAAGCGCTGATTCATTTAATCGCCTGGCTCAACTACTGGCCAGGACAGTGCTCTTGAATGCTAAGCTCAGTTAGGCTGACCCAGGTCCCAGACTCCATCTACTATAGCCACATGGAGGAACCCATGTGATGATGACCCAGCAGAGCCTGACCAAGCCATAGAACCACGACGGATGATACACATGTTTGTTTTAAGACTTAAGCTTTGGGATAATGGGTCCACAGTGAGAAATAACCAGACCAGGACAAAGGCAAGGGGGTCCATGAGGTGCAGGCTGGCTGACTAGGGTCATACACCTTGAAGTCAGCAGCTGACTTTGAACTGAGTGCTGGTTTCTTTGCTTCTCTGGGACTGTAGAAAGGTAATACTATTTGGGTGACCATAGACAGGTCACTTAACCTCTCCGGGCCTCTGATGACATTTATGAGAAATGAAGTAATACTTGTGAAAGTATGTGCATGGCATTACTGCTCCTAGTTTTGTTCTTTTCTTCCTGTCATCACTGCACTTCATTGCCTGTTGCTGTGTAGGTCGGCTGGACCTTCTACTTACTGGAGGGAGCAGGTTCTGAACCTGCGCTTTCTGCCAGGCCTCTGAGGCGTCCATGCTCTGAGGTCTTCTCTTCCTTGTCAGTCTTCAGTGCGTGCAGTTATCCCCGCCCGGCCTCACTAGAGACTACGGAGCCACTCCCCCTTCCCGTCAAGCTCCATGAACTCCTCCCTCTGCAGACATCTTACCAGCTGTGTTAGAGGAGGGGCTGTGAGACTTTCCTGACCCCACACTGAGGAACTCTGTCTCTCCAGCATCACGTAACAGCAGCACAGCTGTCTGCTGTTAGGGCTGTGTGCCAGGCAGCGTGTGAAGGACTCACTTTGATTATTTCATTCACTCCTTGCAGCAACTCTCTCAAATGGGCACTATTATTATCACCTCCTTATGACAGATGAGGAAACTGAGGCTCAGAGAAGGGAAGTAAACTTGTCCCAAATGACGGAGCCAGGGAGGGGAGGAGCTGGACACGAATCCAGACAGTCCGGCTGCAGCGCCTTCTCTGAACTCTTCCACCAGCTTCCGGTGCTCACATTGTCATCCGATTCTTTCCCTTTGTGTCCTCTCCTTTTGGTCACTTTGGAGTCATCCAACTCGATTCAGTAACTTTTAAGAGAAAGGGTTGCACGAAAGCCCAAGCCAGCACCTGGGGAGAGGTATTTGGTAAAGATGTTCTGAAGACAAAGATGATGATGGTGATCTGATCACGTTGTTGCCCTGGTACCCGATGCTCATTTGGGAAACCCCCACAAAGCATGCAGCCTTGCCGCTGAGAGCACTTTCTTCAGTTTTCATATTGGTTGTTGGGGTTTCCAGCCACTGGATCAGAAGGTCCTCTTGCCTGTTTGTTTTGTTTCAGGATGCATCAAAGAGGAGGTGGGTAGTGCTAGTCTGCAGTAAGGGCTTCCCTGGTGGCTCAGATGTAAAGCATCTGCCTGCAATGCAGGAGACCTGGGTTTGATCCCTGGGTAGGGAAGATCCCCTGGAGAAGAAAATGGCAACCCACTCCAGTACTCTTGCCTGGAAAATTCTGTGGATGGAGGAGCCTGGTGGGCTACAGTCCATGGAATTGCAAAGAGTTGGACATGACTGAGCAACTTCACTGGTTCACTGGATGGATAGAGAGTAGAGGACACTTCCTCTGCTCAAGCAATAGTCTTAATCTTTTTTCCCTTCCTCTTGAAACAACTACAGTTAAAACCTCCATAATAAAAAAGGTGGCAACTCCTACATGCAAGATGATTTTAGGCGCTATTCAAGATGTATAATCATGATACATGGACATGACATTACATCACATTATATGACAAATTCCCTTTGAAAATTCCTCCTTTTCTACCATTAGAAAGGTGCTCAGCTTCTTCAGTCATCAGGGATCTCCAAAATAAAACCATAATCAGATACAATTATCAGAACGGATACATTGAGAAATGATGGAAAATGCCAAGTGTTGGTAAGGATGGAGAGAAAGTGGAACCTTCATAAAACTGTTGATAGGAGGTTAGAGACATACATTTATTTGGCATGGCTTTCTGGCTAGATCTCCTAGAGCTGAGCATTGGTACACTTCATGATCCAGAAATTCCACATCCAGGTAGAGAGGCCGCAAAAATGTGTGCCTAACAGGAGAAGGCGTGAGCAACTACATGCAAGATTATGGACAAATCTCATGAGTGTAGGGCTGAGCAGGGGAAGTCAGAGACAAAAAGACTACGTGTTGTATGTTTTCATTTATATGAAATGTAAAAATGGGCAAAACTCATCCATGCTAGTAGAGGTCAGGATAATGGTCTCCCTTGGTGGGGCTGTAACCACTAGAAGGCAGCAGGCAGGGGTCTTCTGCGTGCCGTCAATGCCCTTCATCTGGTTATATGGGATTCCTCAAACATTCCTCAAGTTTATGATACCTGTGCTTTTTTGCATGTATGTTTCATTTCAATAAAATGTTTTTAAAAATATTCCTCTCCTTCCGATGACTTAATGGAGAACAATTTCAGCTTGGGTCAGGCTTGCCTTTACTACTGCTCTTTAGACTTGGCTCATCTTTTCTTAACCAGAGGAGTATGCCGGCCTCAGAGGCTGCAGTAAGCAAGAGGTATGCAACTTGAACTGAGTAACATTGTTTTGTTGTCATTGTGTTTATTTTCATGGTTGCTATCTATATATGGCCATCCATCAATACTGCTTTTCCATTTATGGTAGTGATATAAAGTTGCATTAAAAAAAGCTTTAAGTAAAAAAGGAAAAAAAAAGGGGGATTGACTTTCATTAAGAAAATATTATGTAAATAATAGTACAGGTGGTACTTAGTTACGGTAAACCTTGTGAGGGGGGGTTTGTGAAGCACTTTTCAAATGGAAAAAAGGCAGGGATTAGGGGGGAGGGGAGTAAACCAGTTGCAGCCTGTCCCCATCTCTCAGGGAGTCCTTACTGCCTCATCCTTAGCACAGACAGGCTCTCAGGACAGGCCTAAGGACATCACAGAGCAAGTCATGAGAAATGAAAAGGTAGATATGCTTTAGGGAGCTAGGAGCTGAGTACCTGGGTTCAGTCAGGATTTATCCACTCTGTGTGTAGCAGGCGCCATTCTAGGCCCTGGGACTGCAGTGATGAACAAAACGGAGGAGTCCCAGGCCAGCTAGTAACCTGCGTGGGGTCTTGGTCAAGCTCTTGCCCCTCTTCTTGAGACTTCAGTCCACTGAGGATGTTCTGTGATTGAAGCCTCAGCAGAAGCTGGTCTTTCTGGAGTAGGACTGTGGACTTCAGGGTGGTTAGGAAAGGACTTCAGAAAGATGGGGCTGCTGGTAGCGAGTGAATGTGCATACACAGGGAGGAGGATTACTCTTAATCAGGGAACAAAGAGAACTGGTGGAGGATCTTCAGACTCATCAGAAAGAAAGCTTTCATTGAACACTTGGCATGTGTCAAATTAGCCTTACATTGCCCGCTCATCTCCATGGTTCTTGGCTAAGAGATCAAGAACTTTAAAAGAGATGGAAGAAGAATGCGTTTCAAAAGATAAGTGAGGAGCTGAATGAATGAATGAATGCCTCTCCTATCCTCTCAACAGCGTCATGATTGAGCCTTACCTTTCATCTCTAGCTACTGGTCACTGCAATGGCAACTGATTATCAAGGCCCTGAGAGGAGTATTTCCAGAGATCACACTTTTCATTCATTCAGTACACTTACTGAGTGCCTACCAAGTGCCAGGCACTATATTTTAGACCTGTTTCCTGTCCAATCTGGCAGCTACTTGCCACATATGGCTAGAAAGTATTGAATTTTGGCTAGTTCAAATTGAAATGTGCTATAAGCATAAAATTGGCACTTCCTAGGTGGCTTAGTGGTAATAATCTGCCTGCAATGCAAGAGATGTGGCTTTGATCCCTTGACCCAGAAGATCCCCTAGAGAAGGGAATGGGGATCCACTCCGGTATTCTTGCCTGGGAAATCCCATGGACAGGGGAGCCTGGCAGGCTACAGTCCTTGTAGCTGTAGCCCAAGTATACAGTCTTGGGTTGCCAAGAGTCAGACACAACTGAGCACACACAGACACATAAGCATAAGATACTCCTCAGAGTTTGAGGATTTAGTATGAAAAAAGGAGTGTTAAATCTCTAATAACTTTGAAATGATATTTTGAAGAAACTAAATGTATACTAAAGTGGGTTTCATCTATTTCTTTTTACTATATTTTAACATGACTACTAGAAAATTGAAAATTGCACATGTGGTTCACGTTGTGGTTTGCAATAGATTTTTATTGGACAGCATCATGCCAGAGTGTGTCTACTCTGAAGATGCTCAGACTCTAATGGATGAGACCAATAGAAACAAATGTTACAAGGTTGGCACAGGATGCTAGGGCACACCAAACAGTGACCAGCAGCTTCCCATGCCTGTCTCTTCTGAGTTCCATCAGATCTCTACTAGATACAGCTCTGTGATTTCCAGAAGTCCAGCTCTGTCTATTTCACTCCTCTGCCCAAACACGGATGCTGCACCTCCCTGCCCATTATATGAAGCCAAACCTCCACCCAAGTCAACTGATTTCCTGCCAGTCCTCCCCCTGCCTCCAAGCCTTCCTTTCTCCATCCTTGCTTTCCTATTTTCAGGTCCTTGCTTTAGCTGGTCCCTCTGCTCAAGATGCCCTTGCTATGCCTGTATGTCCCCTGGTAGAATTCCAAGCTTCAATTTAAATTCTGATCCACCCCTGCAATCCCCATCACCTTGCCATTTAAATATTTCTCCTCCTCAAAGCCTCTGACAACCAGTTATTTGTTCATCTCACCAAACTCACCCCCATAACATTGTTGGTTCCTTAAGATCAAGCACTTGCCTTCCTGGGGCATGGCGCTTTCAAGGCCAGGTGGCACGTGGAAGGGTGGCATGGAGGTATTGAGAAATTAGACCCAGGCTGGAGGCAGTTCAATGGTCCTATCCCTACCAAGAGAATCTGACAATAATCTTTGTTAGGGTCACAAGAGATGTATGATAATTAAAGTGGGGTCCAGTCTGGAATTTCTGAGTTGGGGACAGCTTGGATGGATGAATCAGTAAATCAAGCTGAAGGATGAAGGGAGGCCATTCTTGTTCACTTGCATTTATTGGAGTGAGCTCTAAATGACCTTACCGCAGGGCATTGTCCCACACCTGGAAAACTGATCTGACCTAAGACCCCTGGAGCAGGGTGTTCTGTCCTGCAGCAAATGCCTTCAGATCTGGAGTGGGTGCGGTGGGCCAGGTCCCCAAGGATTCTTTGCGGAGGGAGGGTGTGTGGAGCCGAGTAACCCCGGAAGAGGGGAGATTTCTTAGTGTCCAGAAATTGCATTTCAGGTACTTACACGTTACCAGATGGCTGCAGGGTTGGGAAATTGCAATGGTCCCTACGAGGGGCAGTTCGGGGGTAGGCTGATCCAGAGGACGTGAACAGTCCCCTGACTCCGAAGTCACTGTCCCAAGCAGCACGTCAGCAGTGGGGAAAACCCCGAGGATGGAGGGAACTGCTGAGAGTAGACCGAAATCTACTTGAAGGTCATGCCTGACGTCCTCTGCATTCCCTCCAGCAGTGAGCCCAACGCCGGCCACATGGGAAGCGCACAAAGTCCTTCCGAATTGAACCGAAAACAGGAGACAAAAGCACCCACTCCTGCCCACTCCCGCGTCGATCTTAACCCAAACCCCCAAGTTATTCTTTTTCCTGGAGTCAGGGAGCCCGGGGTGGAAGTGCGTGAAGGGACGGAGGCCAGAGGGTGTAGGGGACCCACGTTGCCTGCGAGGAGGTGGGGATGGGCGAGTGGGCGTGCGCGCACGCAGAGGCCCGCGCGCGGGAGTGCAAGGGGGAAGGGGGTGGTCTCCAAAAGGAGGAGGGGAGAAGGCAAGGGGGCGGGGAGAAGCAGGG
>SJXQ01009504.1:241433-258996 GCA_006408695.1 Aepyceros melampus | reverse complement strand
GGGGGGGGGGAGGCTGGGGGGGCTGGGGGTGCAGGGAAGAGAGAGGGGGAGTTTGGAGGCTCCTGTGCAGGAGAGGGTCCTGGGCTGGGCAGGAATTGGGATACTGAGTGAAGAATGCGGAGGTCCGGGTTGGGTGGGGTGGCCCAGATGAGACCTTAGCACTGAACGCCACTGCCTCCACTCCATCACCCGTCTCTTCTCCCCCATTCTGAAGAATAACGCCCCCCCCCCCACTCCCATCCCAGCCTGCCTTCCTCTGTGAGCAGGTTGCTTTTTGAGAATTTTAAACACACCCTTCTTATTTCGAGGCAGCAAACCCCAGCAGTTCCGGCTTTGCTGTTAGCTCTTTTGTCTTTGTTCCCAGGACTCAGGGGCTGTGCTGCTGGCTTCCTGGGGATGGCTGGGATGCTGGGGGTGGGGCTGGGCACATCAGCCGGTGCTGAGCTTGCATCCCATGGGGGTGATGGGCTGGGACAAATTGGTCTCAAAGAAACCCAGAAGTCACACGGAGGCGAGGCAGGGGGCTGGTGGGGGGGCGGGGTTGTAGTAGGTGGGCCTGGAAGAAAAATAGCAGGGGGAACCCTGAGACCTGCCTGAAGTCTGGACCTGAGAAATGTGTGGGTGTGTTCGGTAGCGGAATGTGCAGAAGTGCCTAGAAATGTTAGGGAAAGAAAAGGAAGCAGGCCTGGGCCGGTCCGGGCCCTTTCAGAATTCAGGTCCTCGGCCGGGCCGGACTGGCTCGCTCCAGCATCTCCCCAGCCTCCTTCCCCGCCGCGTACAATGCCGGGGATTATGCCGAGGGGCGGAGCCGCCCAAGTGGCCGTCTGGCCCGCTGCACTTATAAAGGTGCTATAGAAATGTGCAGTCATTCAAAGTCCCAGGGCAGGCGGGCAGGCGGGCCGGCGGGCCGGCGGGCGGGCCAGGGGAGGCTTTGCATCTGCAGTTGCTGGGGCAGCATAAAGGGGGGCAGAGGCGAGGGCTGATTTACAGTGGTTCAGTGCAGCTTCAAAGAAGGGGGAGAAAAGCAACGGGACTTCTGCTCAGAGTACTGCTTTGCATCTTGTCTTGCATAAATTTGCATACTGAGTTCAAACTTGTAAAATAGTCACGGGGAATGAGTGGGACCCACTGTCACTGATTGCTAGCATCACTACCTTCCGGCCACCCCACCCCACCCCCTTCTGGACAGAACACCTAGAACTAGCTCTGCTAAGCCGCCCTGCCTGAGTATGTTGGAAGGGGAGATGGGAGGCTAGAGGGCTGCTGCTCCTGGGTTCTTCTGGGGAGACCGGAGACTTATAGTTCCTGGACTACAGGATCAAGCTGGGTGTGGCTCCGGGTGCTGTGGCCTTGGAGGCAGGGCTCCTCTGGAGGGTGTGACTCTCCAGGTTCTGAACCAGCCTGGCAGAGGCAGGCTGTGTTGGAGTCTTTGCCCGCAGGCTCCCTGCTCACCTTCCACTCCTGCCTAGAGTTCACTGAGCTTGTTCCCTTTGTGCAGAAATAATGACCCATGGTTGGATGACATCACTGACTCAGTGGACGTGAGTTTTGAGCAAATCCTGGGAGATGGCGAAGGACAGGGAAGCCTGGCGGGCTGTGGTCCATGGGGTTGCAAAGAGCTGGGTATGATTGAGTGATTAAACAACAACCATGACCCCATCTATTCCTTTGATGGGGTATTTGAGTGAGCTTTAAGGGAAAAAAAAGTCCTACATAACAGTGTCAAAGAGCTTAGAGAAACAAAGCCAGAGGTAAGGGCCTTTTATTAGGATAGGTGGTGAAGCCTAGGGGGAAAGAAGAACTTGTCTGTTGTGGACATGAGTGTCTTTCTATGCAGTGGAAGACATGCAGTACCACTGGTTGGATCATTGAGTTTCCTGGGAGGCAGAGGGAAAAGGGAGGTTTAGATTTTCTCACTCTTAGTTTATTACCTTAGCACTTAGCTTTAAAATAAGTTTTCATGCACATAGTTTCTTTGGGGGAAATTATTCCTATAGAAATGCCTGCAGGATAGCTGTTACTCAGCTAGAGTCATCAGCTGTCAGACACTGAGGGTGATTTGAGAGCATCTCTGTTCTCAGCATCTCTGATCAGGTTAGCTTCTAGTTTCTCAGATTAGCTATTTACTGCCGTAGAAAATGGGACACACAATTGCTAGTTTTGATATGAGCAAGTTCCAAAAATTCTTGGTTTAATGAAATGCAGGATTGCTGGGTGGGGGTGTGGGCAGGAGGGGAGGGCAGGGCAGGAAGTGCTAAAGGGAATGAGGGAGAAGCAGAAAATGAACAGGCTTGGGCCCACGTTTGGTTTTGTTGTTGGTCCTCTTCACATACTACAAAACTACCGGAAAAAAAAAAAAAGTTTGGTTATCATTATTATTGTTTTTAAGGAGACTGCATATCCAGGGACTGTGCTTAGTTTTAGTCTTTCTCTTCTCTGTCCACCTCTGCTTTCTCCAGCCTGTGAACTGTTCTCTTCTCCCGTGCTTCTTCTCCTGTGGCTCTAGAACACCTTGCTGGATGCTAAGCAGGAGAACAGAGCTTGAAAAAAAATGACGTGGGAAATAGATGGGCTCAGCCATCCTCAGAGATCCAGAAGTAGATGGAGACCATGTAGATAATTGGGGATTGGCATGTTTGAACCAAACCTGATTCTAAAATGAGAAGGGCGGTTAGCTGGCAGTGCAGGAACTGGACTTGGTGGGGGGTAGAGGGGGGAAGTCTTATCCTTCCAGGGGGTTCCTGCTCAGGCTGCTTCTGCCACAGCCAAGACACAGTGAGGTTATACTTCTAATGCCCCAGGATGCTGGTGGTCTGGTTGGCAGATGTTCAGAGCCTCTCTGCTTCTCCTTGCAATCTCTGGCCAGTTCGCTGAGATGGCAGGCAGCCTCCGTCTGTCCTTGTCCTGGTCGCAACCAACTTCTTTGCCTGCTTCATCTCCTGTCTTAACAGCAACCCTGTGAGGGAGGCCTTTTACCTCCATTTCACAGATGTGGACTCTGGGGCTCAGTGGAGTGGCCACCTTAGCAGGTAAGTAGTGAGGTGAGAAACTAACCTGGCTCCCTTTCTTCTGAACCCCTCTGCTCCATGGCCAGGCAGGGGAGTGGGGGCCTTTGGGAGCAAAAGCCTGTGACCCCATCAACAAGGGGGTTTGTTCCTAGACCCCTGCCACATACAGGTGATGCTTGGGCCACTGTCAGTAATTTGCATTCCCTCAACTCTTTTGAGAGGCACAACTCCTGGAGCTTGGGGATTTCAGAAATGGAAGTGGCCAGCGTGCAGCAGCCAGGAGGCATGGAAGGGCCCCAGCACAGGCCTCTGGAAAGAGCTGGTGGGCAGGGGATGATAGTGGAGGCAGCCTGGCCTTGGCTGGCGGATGGACCTGCGTTCCAATGCAAGCCTGTCTCTGAGAACCTGAGTGATGTGAGGCTTGTCCTTTGGTGAAATGAGGATGATTGTATTTCTCAAATGGGGTGTATGTGAGGTCAGCTATGATAATGCAGAATGCCTAGCACATAGTAGGTTCTCTTAGCTGCCTTAATCTTGGCAAGCAACGTCTCCTCTCTGATGCTTAGTCAGCCAGCCTTTAAAACAAAGGCCAAACTGGCTGTGTCAGACAGGCCACTTGTCTCTGCAGGTTGTACCCGGCGTTGCAGGGCCTCATCCTGGTATGAAATGGCTTTGGTTCAAACCCCAGTTTTCTACCACATACTTGCCACCCAAGGCAAGAGATATATTTTCTCTGAGCCTCTGTTTCCTTATCTGTAAAGGAAGAATTTATAGCATCAACTGCGTAGGGTCAGGTCTGCATGTGTGTATATGAGTGTGTAAAGATAAATAATACATATAAAGCCTAAGCACTTGGGTATAGTTTCTTTTTGGAACGATTCACTTGATTTCCACTTTTCTGTCTATACATTGGAAGCATCCGCATCGGATCCACTTTTGCAGACTCTAGCGGGGCTGTTTGGGGAAAAGGTAATGAAACTGTGCTTTCCATGTGGCATAAACCCAGTGGACAGTAAACAGATGACTGAGTTCCAAGACTTACATGTTTTGTGGATGAGTTAGTGAGAATCGCTCAGTCGTGTCCAGCTGTTTCCAACCCATGGACTGTATAGAATTCTCCAGGCCAGAATATTGGAGTGGGTAGCCTTTCCCTTCTCCAGGGGATCTTCCCAAGCCAGGGACTGAACCCAGGTCTCCTGCATTACAGGTGGATTCTTTACCAGCTGAGCTATCAGGGAAGCCTGTGAACGAGTTGGGCGTGCTCCTTAGGGCTTGTGCACTATGGTCTGGGGCTGACCCTTCATCCTCTGGCAGCTTCACTGTTGTGGTTGTTCAGTCGCTCAGTTGTGTCCAACTCTCTGAGACTCCATGGACTGCAGCATGCCAGGCTTCTCTGTCCTTCACCATGTCCCGGAGTTTGCTCAAACTCATGTCTCTTGAGTGGGTGATGCCATCCCACCATCTCATTCTCCTTTGTTCTCTTCTCCTGCCTTCATTCTTGGCCAGCATCAGGGTCTTTTCTAATGAGACTGTAGTGCTCAGAATATGGGTGGAGTGGCTGTGGAGGCAGAGGGGGCCCCAGAGTTTGACCCTGGACACTTGGTGCTGCTCAGAAACGGGATGAGTATAGTCGGACATTATTAAGAACTTAGCCCAGTTCCCAGAAGCAGAGTCCTGCCTTCATCTGCCAGCCCAACTCTAGGACCCAGCCCTTCAGTTGCTGGTGTTCAGAGGACTGGGGAGTCCTTGAGGCTACGTTTCGGGGCTGGGCAGCACTGTCCTCCACACATGGCCTCCACAGGACGCCTGCCAGGACCCAGCTTCAGCAGCCGAGGATCAGAAGCGGCGTCTGCTAACATGCTTGGTATATAGGGTGTGTGCAGGATGTGCCATTGTGTTGTCCACGCAGCCAGTGAAGACCTCATGGCGCCATTTCCTCGCTCCAGGAACATGGGTTTTCAGGTCCATCCTGTCTGAGCCTCGGGTGCCAGAACGTTGAACATGATCCTGGCAAAGAAACCGGATGTTCTGTCCAAAAAAGTGATGTTTCCTTACTTCGCTGTCTCCAGCATTGACCTCACTCCTGAGTGGAGTGGGGACTGGAGGGTTCTCAGTAGAGTGGGGCCGTGTTTTCTGGGCGCTGGGGTTCTTCCTAATGCCCGATTCCACCCGTGGTCCCGGAAAACCCTCTGAATGGCCTGAGTGGCTAGTGACATGACACAGCGATTCAGTGTCAAGCCTCGGATGGAGCTGAGACCCCAGGAAGCCGAGGAAGCTGGGTGCTTGAGTCTTCAGGGCTCAACAGATACTTGCGGTGAAACCCACGCCAGTAGGGACAAAGCACAGCATTTCTCCCAGGGAATCTGGGGTGGAGGCTCTTCTTAGATACCTTGGTGTTGGTGGTGGGGGAGGGGAGGAGAGGATAAGCTCTCCTTACAGATGGGGTGGTAGGTCTAGGGAAGTGAAATGTGTTGGCTTTCAGATGCCAGGGTAACTGCCCCCTTCCTCACCCTCACCCCCACTGTGAATAGAGTGGATGGGCCATAGGAAATTTCTTTTTTTTCCCTCCTGGAAAATGGACCATCTCTGTCTGCCCCTCCCCCCACTTGGCTCCTGCGCCCTCCCCTCCCCTCCCCTCCTGGGCCACTCCTGTTCTTTAACAAAGCCAGGGAAGATCTGGGCTGGCTCAGCTCCTGCGTGTCAGTCAGGACGCAGAGGGAGACCTTGCTCAGAAAGCCGGCTCCCCCGGAAAGAAATACAGAGTCGACTGTAGTCAAGAATTGTTTCCTTCCCCCCGCCCCCCCTTTTTTTTGCAGGGGGGAGGGGGGCATTTGGCAGCCCTTGGGGCCCCTTCTGGCTGCCAGCCCCATGTCTCTTCCTGGCTGTTGGGAGGCAGGGCAGGAGTGAAGGTTGGGGAGAAAGGGGGGCAGGGGCTGGCAGACCTCCAGCTGCCAGGCTGGGGAATTGGCCCACAGGCTCTGCTTAAGTTGGCCCCGAGCGGAGCCTGGGGAGGCTTCTAATTAGTGAATGGGGTATAGGTGTGTCAGCCTGTGTTCATTCAGGGAACTGAGCTCTCGGAGCGGAGCGAGGAAGCCCTTTGAGGAGGGGCACTGAGCCCAGGAAGGCTTTGTAAGTTGGGAAGGGGGGGGTGGGGAGTGGGGGAAGGCTTAGGGGTTTCCTCCTGATAGGGGTTGGGGAGAGCGGTGCTTTCTAGTGGGAGTGATCCAAGTTGTAGGACTGCAGGGAGCGAAGGGGCTACCTCACAGGATAAATGGCAAAATAATCATAATTAAATTGCTTTTTTCCCTAGACTTGTTCACGGCCACCTAAATGCCAGAAGGGTCCCCCCGCCTCCCCCACAACTGTTTTAGCCTCAGGATTCTCTCCACTTGATGGATGAAGAAATCAAGGCTGCATTCAGGTTCCAAAGCCAAGGAGAGTACAGACCAGGATGGAGTCTGGGGCTCCAGCTTCTCATTCCAGAGCTCCATCCCATCAGACTCACACATGCAGAGAAGCAGTGAATTATATACTGCTGCTCGGAAAAGCTCCTTTTCCCTGGGAGGTAGTAATTAAGGCATAACTTCTCAAAAATGTTCTTTATGCAGCTCCCCAGGGAGTTTCTTTTAGGTCTATTGTCTTGGCTTCTGGATAGAGGTGCCAAGATGCCTGTAGATGGAGAACTTACTTTCTAAAGTGCCTGAGGCCATGATAAACGGAAAATGGCAATTCCCCTGGCCCTGCCCTTGCATTTGCCTGATAACACTGGGTGGTTTCTATGGCAACAATGGCAAGAGGTGTGTCAGGCAAGATAAAGGAAGGTGGGGAGGGATGTGTGTATGTATGTTAGTTGGTTGCCATTCCCTTCTCCAGGGGATCTTCTCCACCAAGGGATGGAACCTGGCTCTCCTGCATTGCTTGCAGGCAGATTCGTTACCATCTAAGCCAGGTGTTCTTTAGGAGGGATTGGCTTACTGCATCCGAAATGTTTTTGAGGTTGGGTAGGGGGCCACTTATTACTGATGGCTTCCTTCTCTGGGAAGACAAGAGAGGGTCCTGTGGAGGTGGGAAGGGACAAAGTGATGCGAAACAGAAAGGAAGCCCTGAGGTTACACGGTCTCTGTCAAGAGTCTTCCAAGATGCCAGTGAGCAAGTGCCGTTCTGGTTGGTTAAGAGCTGTGGAGGTAAACCACCTGGGCTTTGGTTTTGGCTCTGCTGTTGCTATGTGATTCTGTGCCATCGGCCCCACAGCCTGTGGCTTCTTAGTCAAGTGTGAGAGGAGACAAATTATCAGTCTCATGTGATTGCTTGATGATAACACAAAGCTCTATGCACAACTACTTAGCACGGGTTGGAATCTCAGAAGAAGCACTTGAGAATCTCAGAGAAGTGTTTCTGCTTCTGAAAGGAGGGAAGGGCACAAACTTTAAAAGAACGACATAACCCGAGGACGAGACGTAAACTGATTATAATCAAATAAGTCCAAGATGGTGGATGAGTTGGCTTCTATTAGACCTTGAGCCTCAGCGTATCTTAATATATCAGCATGCTAAATGACACACCCTGCAGTGCCATGATAGTTCTGAGGCCAATCATCAAAGGCCAAAAAGTGGGCAGTGGCCCAATTCCTGGAAAATCCCCATCCCTTCCCCCAAATAGTTGGAATAATCCTCCCACTCATTGAAAGAAAGTGAAAGTTGCTCAGTCTGACTTTTTGTGACCCCACGGACTGTAGCCTGCCAGGCTTCTCTGTCCATGGAATTCTCCTCCAGGGGATCTTCCCAACCCAGGGATCGAACCCAGGTCTTCCCCATTGCAGGGGGATTCTTTACCGTCTGAACCACCAGGGAAGCCCAGCCCCTGAAATTACCCAGCCATAAAAACTAAGCATGCCACATTGCAAGACCACTCTTGCCTTCTGAGATGGACCACACTCTGTCTGTGGAGTGTGTTTCTCACTAAATAAACCTGCTTCTTACCTATCACTTTGACTCTCACTGAATTCTTTCTGTGATAAGACATCAAGAACCTGAGCTTCATTAAGTCCTGAGACCAGGTGTGTGATCTCAAGTTAAAAGTCCGTGGGTTCAAGTCCCAGCCTGTGGGTTCAGGTCTCAGTCTGAGTTGCACAGTTAACTTCTACAGGGTGTGGCTTACCTGGACCGCTGCCGTTTGCTTTGGAAAGTCCAGAATGGAGTCAATTGTGGGCGATGTTCCAGAGGGCAGTCGCAGCCTCTGGTGCCATTGTTATGGCGTGTGTTTCTACCAGGGCACCTTCATTCCCCAGAAGGGAGGGTTCTTACCTGAGGCCCTGCTGGTTATCTCTGGTTCCTTTGTTGTCTCTAAACCAAGAGAGCTAACCAAGGAAGACAACTGATGTGCTGCAGGATTATATCAGACAAAATTAGTGAACTTTTAGTTGAAGGAAGAGAAAGCATGGTGACCTATTTAAAGACACTTATTTATATTCAAGACGCTTCTTGTGCTGGTTTGAGAGTGTGGCCAGCAATCCTGGACATCTCTGCAGGTTTTGAGTTTCTTTTTGCATCTCGTGGGTTCAGTTTGTCAGGCCTGGGGTACCTGGGAGTGGCCTGGGGATGGAGAAGAGGTGGCAGAAGGGGAGCAGGGGAGGAGAGAAGTGGGTGGAAGTAAGTGTTTATGGCTCCCTGGGAGGTGGTCTGTGTGGTGGCATCAGAGCTGAGTGTAGAGACAGCTGTTTGAATGTGGGTCCCAGTTGAGGGAAGTGGCTTCTCTCTCCAGCTCATGCTTCACTTTGCTCACTGCCTTTCTCTTCTCCTAACCTCTCTCGCTGCTCTGGGGCTTAGATGATGAGGGAGACACCAGAAAGATGAGAAGAAGAAGTAATATAACAGGATGCTCTAGGCCGGAGTGGTGGGATGGTTTTCAGACAGTCCGTTTTCCTAACATTTAAACACGTGTACAATGAGACTGATTGCAGATAGTCATGCCACCTATATCGCACATGCTTTCTGAAAGTTTTTATGTTGGAGTATAGCTGATTAACAGTGTTGGGTTCGTTTCACGTGGACCGCAAAGTGACTCAGTTTACACACATGTGGGTGCGTGCTCAGTCGCTTCAGTCATGTGTGACTCTTTGCGACCCTGTGGACTGGATCCCGCCAGGCTCCTGTGTCCATGGGATTCTCCAGGCAAGATTCCCGGAGTGGGTTGCCGTTCCCTCCAGGCGATCTTCCCAACCCAGGGGCTGAACCCATGTCTCCTTTGTCTCCTGCATTATAGGCAGATTCTTTACCGCTGAACCACCAGGGGAGCCCCGCTTATACATGTGTACGCATCTGTTCTTTTTCAAGTTCTTTTCCCATTCAGGTTACTATAGAGTATTGTGGACTACGGTCCAGGGGTCGCAAGAGTCGGACACGACTTAGCGACTATACCACCACCACCACCAGAGTATTGAGAAGCGTTCCCTGTGCTATACGGTAGGTGCTTGTTGAATATCTGTTTTTAAACATAGCAGTGTGTACATGTCAGTCCCAAACTCCCAATCTATCCTTCCCCAACAACACATGCTTTTTGATCCTAAAGGGGAGCAAGACAGGCATTTGAAAAAGTTGATTATTATCCAAGAGGAAACCAAGTCAGTAGAGATGTATTTAAATCTCATGCAAGTGGCTCTTTTAGCCTTTTGACTAAGGCTCTTGAGAAGATCTTTTGTGAAATAATGGGGCTCTTTTCTGGTGGATGAAGTCTCAGAAGGAAGGGTATCTCCAGTCTTAGGAAAGAAAGGACAACCTTTTTCTTCCAAAAAATTGAGCACACAATATGTCTTCCTTCCTGCCTTCTTTTTGTGATAAGTGCTTTTTAAAAAAAAAAAAAAAGCTCTATGGAAGCTAAGTCCAAGTTTCTGTCTTCAAGAAGCTCCCTCCTTTGGGGGAGGAAGGAAAAGCATGGACCCATGGCTTTGTGCCAGTGGGCTCAGGCTCCAGGGCTGTGCAGGAAGCTGAGTCCAATTACAAGGGTGCTTGGCCCAGGAGTGCGCGTCATCCACTCAGTCAAGTTTCTGCTGGACACTTGGAGGGCATCGTCCTTCCTCCTGAATGATGATGTGTAACTTCAGGACAGAAGATGTGTAATTTTTTCCCGCCTGCAGTTTGTCACTCATTTTGGTTCTTCCCGTGAAACTGTTGGGTGGCTTCTAAGCTGGATCTCTCCCATTTCAGGTTAAGGCTGCTACCTCTCTGCTTCTTAAGAAGCCAGAACAGCCATCTCCCTTCACTGGGCCTGAGTGGCCCTTGAGTGGCGATTCCTGCATCTTCCCCTCCTTGACCCTGTGGCCCTCTTCTGCTCTCTTCAAGCCTTTCCTGATTTGTTTCCCAGTTCTTCCTGCTGCAGAGACCTTGCCAGGAGCCTGGGGTCAGTTCACCCCTGCTGGCACCAGGTAGCTCTGGTGACACTGCCCTCTGAGAGTGTAGGTGAAGTTGGCCACGCCCCTGGTGCCGTCCTCTTTCAGCCACTGGGGTTCACGGAGCACCATGTAATTACTGATGCCCCTGCTTGACAAGGAGGGTGAGGAGTGGATGGAGTGAGTTTCTTTTAAAAGAAAACTTTAAAAATGCAGAGAAGTACTAAGAATGGCATAATAATGCCAGTCTACAACCCATAGCTGGGAACGGTTGCTATTTGTTGTCATATTTACTTGAAGTCTTTTTTTTTTTTTTAAAGCTTCCCCTCTCCACCAGCCACCCCCGTTCTCTGTCCCTGCTCTCTAGACAACCACTTAGCATTAGTCACTGCTTCTCTTCCTTAACAGACTTGCTAATTGGATGACCAACATTTCAGAGTTGTTCTCTGAGAATAAATGGGAAAATGTACATAAAAGGTTTCTTTGAGCAACTTTTCCCCCCATCCACTTTAGGGTTTTGAGATCTACTCCTATTGATAGACACAGGTCAGAGTTATTCTTTTTAACTGCTCTGATTATTTCATTGTATTAGTTTATTGATTTATCTATCCATTCATCTGTTGAAAGGCTTTTGGATCCAGTTACTAAATAGTTTTCACAAGTACACTGATGCTGTAATGAAAGTTTTTGTGCACAAGTCAGAGAGAAGCAGAATTACTGGGTCAGGCACATTCTTCTCTTTCCTATTAGCCTCTGGTCCAGGTTTGCTCCAAAGCACATTCTCTGCTCACTTGGGCCTTCAGCAGCAGGTAGGTCCCCTGGCCAGGTTCTCAGATGACTTGCATTGAACCAGATGGGAAATGCTTGGGATCCCCGGAAAAGAGGGAGAGCTGGTAGGGCTGTTGACAATCTTGATATCAGTTTCTCTGGCTCTTCAAGGACAGCCTGGCTTGTAGGGCCCCAGAGGACCGTGTTGAATTTCAGCATGTTTTTGTTTTCTCAAACTGTCTGCCTCTGCCCTGACTCTCCCCAGGCCTTGCAATTCCAGGAATGACCCTGGTGTTTATGAAGCAGCCCTTTGGAGATCGCAGAGGCAGAGAGGCCCTGTGCTGTGTTTCTGCTCACTCAGGTTGGCGGGGAGGGGGTGAGATGAGAGCTGCTCCAGAAACCTCCATGGTGCCTGGCCAAGGACAGCCCCTCTGTGTGCGTCCAAGTGTAGACACATGTCTGTTTATGAACCCTCCTGTCAGCAGGTGCAAAGAGCTTATGAGTCTCTGTCTTTGCAAGGTGTACACGTGAAGCCGTATCTCTTGAGCAGAAGCCTTTTCTCCTACCACCAAGAAATTCTTCAGGAAACTGAGGCAGGAACGGGGCCCTGAACTATAAGGGGGTTGCTAAAAGTATCGAGTCTCTGATGCCCACCCAGGTCTTGCTGTCTCCAAAGCTCTGGGGCTGGAGTGGTGGTGTTTAGTCGCCATCTCTGACTCTTTTGTGACTCCATGGGCTGTAGTCCTCTACAGCCAAGCTCCTCTGTCCCTGGGATTTTCCAGACAACGATACTGGAGTGGGCTGCCATTTCTTTCCCTAGGGAGTCTTCCCTGACCCCGGGATTGGACCTCTTTCCTGTGTTGGCAGGCAGGTTCTTTACCACTGGGCCACTGGGGGAGCCCTGGGGCTGGAGTGTAGGACTGTTTTTCCACAGGCTCTTCAGATGCTATCTGATGAACAGCTATGATTAGGAAATATTTGCCTGGTCTCACTCCCTGAATTTACAGCTGAGCACACAGGGCCCTGCCCATCTGACACCCAGCTGGCATCACCCAGAATCCCAGGCCTGCAGGTCATGTCAAGATCAGAACCTGGGGACTTTAACTTCCCAGCCAGCACTGCCCTTCCCACCACACTGGAACCGGTTGGCCAAAGCTTTGAGCCCAAGAGCCCTTGTTCCAAAGGAAATCCTAAAAGGGCTCAGAACGGCTTGGCAGGTGGTTGCCCTCTGCCCTCCTGTTGTCCACTGTCGCTGTCTCCGGTAGTGGTTCCTTTCCAGCCTGAGGATGGGACGGGTGCCCACTGGCCATCCCCCTGCACAGACTTCACCCAGCTCTACAGCCCTTAGCTGGGCTCTGGTAGCTGTTGGGGTGCAGGGCCACCGTCCTCAGAGAAAGGTCAGTACCTGCACCAGTATGATGTGACCACCTGGGTTGAATTCAGCACGGTTCTTTGGGGCTCTGGGAGCCAGGCTGTCCTTGAAGAGCCAGAGAAATCGATATCAAATGGTCAACAGCCCTACTAGCTTTCCCTCCTTTCTGTGAGTCTAGAACATCAGAAGAAGCTGCTTATTTGCAGCCATTTCCTTACGTAGAGGGTGGTCAGAAACCTCTTGTTTGAAACTTGCTTTGTTTGCAAACCGTGCAGAAGAGAGCTACTGGTCTGGTGGCAGCTGAGAGATGTCAGATTGCTTAGCGGTCACCCTTGCAGGGAGCAGGGGCTCAGAGTGGGGGAAAGAACGGGAAGGGCGTTTGCAATGAATCTGGATATGAGCAGGGGGTAGATGGCCTGATCAGGAGAGTCATTAACTGAGCTGGAATGTCGCCATGCATGCGTGCACTACTCAAGATTCCCATGTGAGAGGTCACTGTTGCCAGCCGCCCGTGACCATCTAAAAAAAACGAGAGGATGACATATGATGTCTCTCACCCAGAGAGACTATGGACCTCAGGTTTAACTTTAGCTGAAGAATAACAAATAGGCCCCCTTTGTACCCTGTGTGTATGTTAGTTGCTCAGTTGTGTCTGACTGTTATGTGACCCCATGAACTGTATGTAGCCTGCCAGGTTCCTCTGTCCATGGGATTCTCCAGGCAAGAATACTAGAGTGGGTTGCCATGTCCTTCTCCAGGGGATCTTCCCCACTCAGGGATTGAATCCAGGTCTTCTGCATTGACGATAGATTCTTTACCATCTGAGCCACCAGGGAAGCCCCTTTCTACCCCACTTCATTTCTAACTTCTGCCCCCACCTCCCCCACCTCCCAGCATGGCTTGAATTACCCACCCCAGCCTCTGGGCAGCTTGTGTTACTGAAACAGTGACCACAGGCTAGGCGCGTCTGATGAGCACAGTCAACCATACAAAGGGAGGGACTGGCTTCAGATTCTCTCCAACAAAAGTGGAAAACTTGTTGGCAAGTTTACATGGGAGCCCTGCCTCACCTGTGCGTTCATGACGGGCATGAGACTCTTGTTTTTCCTCTCTCCTTTTCTGCCTTCTTTCTTCCCCTCATCCTCCCATCCTTCCTTCCCTTAGTTTCTGTAAGCAGAGTTAAAGTAATTTCGGCAAATCCACCCTTGCCCAAGGACTTCATCGGAGGGCAGAGAGCTTCGATGTTTGCAACATAATATAATCAACAGAATTGTTTCAGAAGAAATATCTGAATAGATGGTTTTGTACAACTCTCTTTGCACTAGTCCCCACTCCACCCCCACTGCCAATTCCATGCATTTGGCCATTCTGCAGATCAGATATCACCCACCATTCCCCTCTGCCTGACAAACGCACCTTCCATTTACTCATTCCAGAACTAGATGATGCGCGTGTTTCTTCCAAGGCCTGGCTGCCCACACTGGGAGTCTACAAGTGCTGTAGACTATTCAAGTAGCAGCCTTCACTTTTGTTGTTGTCAAGTTGCTAAATTATATCTGACTCTGTGACCCCATGCACTGCAGCACACCAGGCTCTTCTGTCCTCCACCATCTCCTAGAGTCTGCTCAAATTCACATCCATTAAGCCGGTAATGCCATCTAACCGTCTCATACTCTGCCACCCTGTTCTTTTGCCTTCAGTCTTTCCCCGCATCAGAGTCTTTTCCAGTGAATCGACTCTTCATATCAAGTGGCCAAAGTATTGGAGCTTCAGCTTCAGCCTTCACTTAAGTACAATGATTATCCTTTTTTTTTTCATCTTTGAGAAATTAGAGCTCAGAAAGGTTAAAGGGTTTGGCCCAAATCACAGGTGACCTGTCAGTGGCAAAGCCAGGATTGGAACTCATGGCTCTTGACTCCTGCCCATTCGAGTTTGTGAATGAATTGTCCACAGCCATGGATATTATGGAGAAGTTATCTGGGAGGGAGGAGAAAGATGGTAGTTAGTATTTAGTTTTTTGCCCAACATATATGTCAAGGGTAAGTGCATTTTGGGAAAATCAACAAAGAGCCATGTGACTTCTGTACCCAGCCAGGATGGAACCAGGGAAGGAGCCCACATTCCCCTGGCTTGTTCCTTGCAGTGTAGTCTTGAAGGGCCTGGGGATGCTAGTACCTGTTGAAGGAAGTGAGTTCACTGAGAGAGTGAGTGATGGATTCAGGGTTGGATTAGATCATCTCTATGGTGCCCTCAGCCCTCAGATTTCCGAATAATTGTGAGACAGAAGGTTGGAAAATGGCTAGGATTTCTTTAGAATAAAAAGGAGATGCATTAACCTGTGATGAAGATGTGTGATGGTTTTTGGAAAAGGTCTTTTCTCATCCGTCCTACACAAGCAGGAAGGAGTAAGGGGTTGCTGTTAGAGTCTTAAGGCTTGTTTTCCTCAGAGTGTGCTAAGGTTTCTTCTAAATCAGAAATTGTTGTTGTTCATCTCGAAGTCATGTCTGACTCTGCGATTGCATGGACTACAGCATGCTAGGCTTGCCTGTCCTCCACTATTTCCTGCAGCTTGCTCAAACTCATGTCCATTGAGGTGCTGATGACATCCAACCATCTCGTCCTCTATTGCCCCCTTCCCCTCCTGCTCTCAATCTTTCCCGGCATCAAGGTCTTTTCCAATGAGTTGGTTCTGCACATCAGGGGGCCAGAGTATTGGAGCTTTAGCTTCAACATCAGTCCTTCCAATGAATATTCAGTGTTGATTTCCTTTAAGATTGATTGACTTAATCTCCTCACTGTCCAAGGGACTCTAAGGAGTCTTCTCCAACACCACAGTTCAAAAGCATCAATTCTTCAGCACCCAGCCGCTTTTTGGGTCCGACCCTCACATCTATACATGACTACTGGAAAAACCATAGCTTTGACTATACCGACATGATGTCTCTGCTTTTTAATACACTGTCTAGGTTTGTCATAGCTTTTCTTCCAGGAGCAAGTGTCTTTTAATTTCACGGCTGCAGTCACTGTCCACAGTGATTTTGGAGCCCAAGAAAATCAAATCTGCCAATTGTCAAATGGAGCAGAAGTCAGAGCATCGCAGTATGAGAAAGTAACATTTCATGAGAGGAAGGGTCTGTTGGACACAAAGGTCTTTGTTAAATAAGGTTGTTAGTGCTACAATCAAACAGGAAGACACTGAGGGGCAAAGGGCTGTGCCCAAAATTAAGTTTTAGTATTTATGCATAGAAGTAGGCAGCTGGAATGTCACCCTCCTTGGGTAGGTTAGGAAAGCTGGGTCACAGAGCAGTGTGGAGGCCAATTATGGAACACTTCTGACAATAGCAGAGGGGTTGTGTGTGCTCCTGGAGACCCAGGTACTGGTTCTTTTGGGCCTCTAGTTTGCTGTCTGTAAAATGGGACACCTCATAATTTCCTCTCTTCTGCCTCTCTCACTCAGGTGTGTAAGGGGTGAAGTTGGGACAGTGTCCCTACTGCGTGACCAGCCTTCTCCCTGCCCTACAAGTCTCCCACAGGTGCACTCCTATCATCTTCCCCACTCCCCACTTGGAAAAGCTTGACCTTCTATATATCATTAGGAAACTGCCTGCTACAGCATTGACCCATTTCCTGGGTCACTAGGCAGAGGAGAACAGTTACTGCTTGCTAATCCTTAGGCAGTATCTCGTTAGGGGTCTTGGAGTTCCCTGTCAGTCATCTCCAAGCCTTCAGGCTTTTCCAGTTCAGTGATTCGGGTTGCTAAGAACCGTTTCTTAGAGTGACCTTTGCACTGCAGCCCACGGAGCTGCATACATAAGTGGTTGCTTAATAAATATTATTCTGAACCAAACTCTCCTAGGCAGGGAAAAAAAAAATTCCAACTTGGTATTTTTGTTCCTGAGGGCAAATTCCATCTCTAGCTGGAGTTCTTCCTGTGGAATGTTTTCCTGCAGACTGCCCTGTCACCTATGAGAGAACAGATGGGCAGAGCTTGGTGACATTGCAGAGGTGGGGTGCCATGCGGGTTTGTCCCTGAGGGAGGGCCAGCCCTGTGTGCTCAGCACTGTGTACGCACGCAGCCCTTGGGATCCTGCCTGCCGCCCATGGGAGGTGGATTCTGTTTGTGCCCATTTTACCGATGAGCAGTGAAGGCACAGTGAGTTTAGGTAACTTGTCCAGGGCTGCACAGCTCGATGGTGAAGCTGGGATTTAGCCAAGCGATTAGGCTTTGCAGGCTGAGTGCTTGAACCTCTTTTGCTGGTAATAGGAGCAGCCAAGGAGTCAAGGCTCTTCTCAGCCTCCCGGCCTTTCTCATTTCCTTCCCAGGAAATGATTGCGTTTCCTTGGCTCTGGGCTTCCACTTCAAGGTGGGGGGCGTCGGTCAGCACCTGCGTCAGCGAACCAGGTCCGTGGATTTCCTCATCTTATTAGCGCTTTCATCGGCAATGATGAAATCAATAAAGGAGTGGGTTCCAGGAACATACCTTGGAACCCAGGCGGCCTCCGTGAGGGTAGACAAACTGACCTTCAGCTCAGAGCAGTCAGGGACATCTCGAGACAGGAAACCGCCTCTGTCCTCCTAGGATAAGACTGCTCCCTGGAGCCCTGTCCTCTGGGACCCAGTTTAGGGCTATTTTATATGACTTGAGGCCCCTAGCCATGTTTGCCTCTGTGGGCCCTTTCCCCCACAAAAATGTCTTAAAGTCATTATTTTTATAACTGCACATGTATCAGTGTTATATGATGATGTCTGCTGTGACTTAAAAGTTTATTGTCTTTTCTTCTCATTTTAAAAAGAAATGAAAACATTTCCCGGGGCTGTGGGTACTGTGCCCACCGCGGTGCGTGATAAGCAGGCCAGCCCTGCCAGGAGCCGGAGGCCCTGAACCACCATTCTTCTCTGTACCCTTCGCCTCTGCCCAGTGTTTCCAGAGCTTTCCGAGGGCCTGGTTCTGAGCGTCAGCTGTGGGCTCACCTCTAGGCACAGTGGTGCGAGTGCCGGGAGAGTTGGGGAGAGGGGTCCGCAGGCTGCCA
>SJXQ01009504.1:205333-232871 GCA_006408695.1 Aepyceros melampus | reverse complement strand
CGGAAGCCGGAAGCCGGGCAGGCCAGCCTCGGGTTCAAAGCAAATGAGATGGATGGGGCAGAAGGAAGTCAGGAATCCAGGTGGAGCCCCCCAGCACAGCCAACCTCCCCTGCCCCTGGGTGGGCTCTGGGGCAGGAGGGGTGGACCCCAGTGTCTCTTCTTCCATCTCACATTGAGATGACACTGCAGAGGAAGAAAGGGATCCCGCAAATTGGAATTGGGGTCCTCTGGCCTCCAAATTAAGGAGAGCTCTCTTACCCCACGGGAGACATGTAATCACCCCCAAGGGAAGTGAGTGGGTCTGTTGTGACTTGGAGTCACAGACCTGCTTGCTGAGGGGCTCAAGGAGCTGTCTGGCTCCAGAATAGCAAGCACCTCTTGGCTAAAGCCGAGGGACCAGGGAAAGGGCACAGACACAGGCCCTATTTCTGAAGCAGAATTCTGCCCACTCGGTTCTGTTGGCATCTCCAGCCCCGGCCAATTCCAGGGGGCTCCCCACTTGGCTGGCTTCCCTAGTGGCTCAGTGGTGAAGACTGCCTGCCAATGCAGACGATGCGGGTTAGATCCCTGGGTCGGGAAGATCCCCTGGAATAGGAAATGGCAACCCACTCCAGTGCTCTTGCCTTGGAGAATCCCATGGGCAGAGGAGTCTGGCGGGCTACAGTCCATGGGATCTCAAAGCTGGGCACAACTTAGTGGCTAAACAACAACTCCAGTTTGCAGGAGGCCACGGGGAAGTGGTGCTCGGTGCTTTCAGGCCCACTGTTCACACGGCCTTACTTTCCACCGCGCCCCTCCTGTGACGTCGCACCCCTTCCCATGTGGAGGAGGGGACCAGAGGCAGCCATGCCTGGGCCACAACCCTCCTGATCGGCAACCTGGCAACTCAGGAAGGAGAGGCAGAAGGACACCCGGGCCAGGCCTGGGGGTGAGACGAGCTTCACCTGGAGAAGAAAAAAAGCAGGTCCCCCAAGGCAGATCCCCAGCCAGAGCCTCTGGGCGGTACTGGCGAGTGGCTGGCTGCCCCAGAAGTACATTAAAGCTAAGTTAGTCCTCAGCAATCCACAAACGAGGTGCTATTGTTAGCTTCACTTCACAGATAAGGAAAAAGGCCCCAGAGATGCCTGACCTGCACTGCCTGGGACTGGGTCCCCTGACTCCTCGGTGGGTTTGCTGCTCAGCCCTGAGTTATACTGCCCTCTGTGGGCGGGAGCAGGGAGGTTCTCTTGGAGAGTCTAGAGGGCTTTGGGCACTGGTGGATCTGTGCCCTGTGGGTCACCAGCCCCTCCACGAGGGGTGCCCCCCCATCCTTCTCCGATCCCCTCAGCTGTCGTCGGCAGCTGGTGGCTGCTGCCCTGGCAGTTTTCAACTTGACTAATATTTGGATCGACTGAGGCACTAAAAAATTTCTCATCCTGGGGCTGTGCCCTGCCATCAAAAAACAGGCAAGGTGTTTTAATTAATGTAATTAAATTAATTAAGGTTCTAGTGCTTTCCAGCTGAAATTGAGACACTTGGGTTTGAATTCTGTCCCACCACTTACTCTTCGTTTCCCCAGAGCTACATTACTCAACCACAGTTCAAAAGCATCAATTCTTCGGCACTCAGCTTTCTTCACAGTCCACCTTTCACATCCATACATGACCACTGGAAAAACCATAGCCTTGACTAGACGGACCTTTGTTGGCAGAGTAATGTCTCTGCTTTTTAATATGCTATCTAGGTGGTCATAACTTTCCTTCCAAGGAGTAAGTGTCTTTTAATTTCATGGCTGCACTCACCATCTGCAGTGATTTTGGAGCCCCCAAAAATAAAGTCTGACACTGTTTCCACTGTTTCCCCATCTATTTCCCATGAAGTGATGGGACTAGATGCCATGATCTTCGTTTTCTGAATGTTGAGCTTTAAGCCAACTTTTTCACTTTCCTCTCTCACTTTCAACAAGAGGCTTTTTAGCTCCTCTTCACTTTCTGCCATAAGGATGGCGTCATCTGCATATCTGAGGTTATTGATATTTCTCCCGGCAATCTGGATTCCAGCTTGTGCTTCTTCCAGTCCAGCGTTTCTCATGATGTACTCTGCATAGAAGTTAAATAAGCAGGGTGACAATATACAGCCTTGACGTACTCCTTTTCCCATTTGGAACCAGTCTGTTGCTCCATGTCCAGTTCTAACTGTTGCTTCCTGACCTGCATACAGATTTCTCAAGAGGCAGGTCAGGTGGTCTGGTATTCCCATCTCTTTCAGAATTTTCCACAGTTTACTGTGATCCACACAGTCAAAGGCTTTGGCATAGTCAATAAAGCAGAAATAGATGTTTTTCTGGAACTCTCTTGCTTTTTCGATGATCCAGCGGATGTTGGCAATTTGATCTCTGGTTCCTCTGCCTTTTCTAAAACCAGCTTGAACATCAGGGAGTTCACGGTTCACATATTGCTGAAGTCTGGCTTGGAGAATTTTGAGCATTACTTTACTAGCATGTGAGATGAGTGCAATTGTATACTCCTTTTCCTATTTGGAACCAGTCTGTTGTTCCATGTCCAGTTCTAACTGTTGCTTCCTGACCTGCATACAGATTTCTCAAGAGGCAGGTCAGGTGGTCTGGTATTCCCATCTCTTTCAGAATTTTCCACAGTTTACTGTGATCCACACAGTCAAAGGCTTTGGCATAGTCAATAAAGCAGAAATAGATGTTTTTCTGGAACTCTCTTGCTTTTTCCATGATCCAGCGGATGTTGGCAATTTGATCTCTGGTTCCTCTGCCTTTTCTAAAACCAGCTTGAACATCAGGGAGTTCACGGTTCACATATTGCTGAAGTCTGGCTTGGAGAATTTTGAGCATTACTTTACTAGCATGTGAGATGAGTGCAATTGTTCGGTAGTTGGAGCATTCTTTGGCATTGCCTTTCTTTGGAATTGGGATGAAAACTGACCTTTTCCAGTCCTGTGGCCACTGCTGAGTTTTCCAGATTTGCTGGCAAATTAATATTTGTATGCCTTGAGAAACAGTCACCACTGTTTTAGTTAACATTTTTTTCTTATATTGAGAATTTTACCAGCTACTCTCTTAACAACTTTCAAATACAAATAGTATCATTAACTATAGTCATAGTGCTGTACATTAATCCCCAAGACTTATTTATGTTATGACAGAGAGTTTGTACCTTGGCTCAGATGGTGAAGAACCCACCTGCAATGTGGAAGACCTGAGTTCGATCCCTGGGTCGGGAAGATCCCCTGGAGAAGAGAATGGCAACCCACTCTAGTACTCTTGCCTGGAGCATCCCATGGACAGAGGAGCCTGGCAGGCTACAGTCCATGGGGTCACAAAGAGTTGGACATGACTGAGTGACTTTCGCTTTGTACCTTTTTACCACCTTCACCCATTTTGCCCTCTCCCCAAAGCACCTCTGTATCTGGCAACTGCCAATTCATTCTTTTTGTCTATGAGCTTAGTTTTTTCTTGTTATTTTTTAAATCCCATGTATTAGTGGCTCATACAGTATTTTTCTGACTTATTTCACTTATCATAGTGCCCTCGAGGTTAATCCATGTTGTCACAAATGGCGAGATTTATTTCTTTTTTATGACTGAATAATATTGCTTTGTGTATCTACCACATTTCTTTATTCATTCTTTCACTGATGCACACTTAGGGTGCTTCCATGTCCTGGCCATTAATGCTGCAATAAGCTTGAGAGTGCAGATATTTTTACAAGTTACTGTTTTCATTGTCTGCAGACAAACACCCAAGTGGAATTTCTGGCTCTCATCAATTCTTTATTGCCTGAAAAAAACTGCACAAACGAAAGAAGACAATGTTGAACAGATGCGGTACTTTTCAATGAGTGACAATGATCAGAGTTAAGAGGAATCTTGCATCTGCTCTGGGAAAAAATCCTCAGCCTTGGACACATCAGCTCCCTTGGGTGTGGACACCTCCCCCTGGTTATTGCCTTTACTCACTGTAGGTGTCAGAGTCAGTCTTAACAGGACACTTCCACCTGCAAAAAACCAGTGTTCTGGTCCCTCAGTGATGCAATCCTGGCTTTTCCTGTTACTTCTGGGTGTCATGGCCCTCATGCAGACTTAGAGATGGACCAAAGGTGCTTTTCAGGGCCTCAGAAGCAAGGGCACGGTCACCTTCCTGAGCATATTTCCTAAAAGTAGCAGCTTTTCAAGATTTTTAATAGGTGTTATGTTGACCTAATTGTTGTAAGACAATGTGGAAAAGACAGTAAAGGAAGCAGCATGGGAAGGCTGATCAAAATACCAGTGATCACTTCTTGAACACTTACTTTGACCTAATTTTAGATTTACAAAAGAGTTTCAAGAATGGAAAATAGTTCCCATATACCCTTCATCCAGATTCCTCAAAGGTTAACATTTTTATCACTTTTACTTTATCATTCCTGCTCTCAATATGTATGCATATTATATGATTTTCCTGTTTGAGCATAAGTTGCAGCTATTTAGGTAGGGTTGAAAGGAAGAGGTTTTTTAAAAATATACTTCAGATGAAGAACAAAAAGTCACTGATGTTAAATAACTGGATTTTCTTGGAAGACAATTTTTTCTTAAGGCAACTGTGAATAATAAAGCTTTTTTTCTTTGACATCAAAATAAAGTCATTTAAGAAAAAAAAAAAAAGAAATTAGTGGTTAGATTATAAGATGGGTCAAAGGGTGACTGCTTCCTGCCACTGACACGACAGCCCTTGCCCCCATGCTGGTCCCATCTGAGCCTGGTCAGGCCTCTGTTCCATTCATTGAGAAGCATCAACTGACCACGAAGACACTTGAGCAGCACAACCCATGAAGCGATTTGGTGCCTCACCCAAGAGTTCTGCTAACACAAATGATCTAGAATGATCCCTATTTCCTAACACCCCAAGGCCACAGGGTTAGTTTCTTTGTTCCTGAAAGCACTCTTTCTTGCCCCAGCCCTATTCCTACCTGTTAGCTTACACAACTTAGTTATTTATCGAAACATTTCTGCCCAAGTTAATCAACATTTCATTGGCCACACTGAGCTCTGAATGGCTTTGACTATATCCAAAAATGAAATCCATGCTTCCCTGGTGGCTCAGCTGGTAAAGAATCTGCCTGCAATGCAGGAGACCTGGGTTTGATCCCTGGGTTGGGAAGATCCCCTGAAGAAAGGAAGAGTTACCCACTCGAGTATGCAAAAAAAAAAAAAAAAAAGATGAAAAAATCCCATGGATGGAGGAACATGGGGTCGCAAAGAGTCAAACACGACTGAGCAACTTTGTTAGCTAGCAAAAGTGAAATTCACCTAAAAGGAGGAATGTGTGTCATCACTGAACTCTTCATTAAAACAGGCCACAAAGCCTGAGGGTGATAGCCCCAAAAAAGAATTTCAGAGAAGCAGCACTAGCATACGAACAGAACAACTGTAGCTCTCTATCCCAGCAAAGATGTCTGTTCACTCCTGTCACCTGCACCTCCCAAGCTACCCTGCATCCTCCAAACTGACTGATTTAGCAGGTGTTCTGATTTTCCATCTTGTGAGATACGCATATCCCATCAATGAATTACACTTTTGTTGAAGTTGGCCAAAGTCAGCTTTTTCAGTTTTGTTTTGT
The DNA here is from genome assembly GCA_006408695.1 of Aepyceros melampus. Lineage (NCBI taxonomy): Eukaryota > Metazoa > Chordata > Mammalia > Artiodactyla > Bovidae > Aepyceros > Aepyceros melampus. The sequence goes on along the minus strand of SJXQ01009504.1, from coordinate 227,266 downwards.
TTTGCTTGATGACACCCAAGAACCGTAAACCACCACATAGGATTCCCTTGTGCACCGGTGTGTTTCAGTTCTGTCTGCCCAGCCTCCACTGTCTCTCTCTAGGGCTCTTTAAAGATGGGGAACATCAGCTCCTCTGCTTCTGTTGACGCTACGCCGGATGAATACTTCCCCAACCACACTGCCTGACTGCTCATAGGTAAAAGGTGAACTAGCCCTAAACTAGACTTCTGGGACTTTCTCCTTATTTTTTAAAATGACTATATTTTTAAAAGGCACTTTTAAAAAGCTCACATCTTAAATATTTATTGTATTATTTTTGGCTATGCTGTGCCTGCTTTTCTGTAGTTAGAGAGCAGGGGCTACTCTCCAGTTGCTGTGCATGGGCTTCTCACTGCGGTGGCTTCTCTTGATGCAAAGCAGGAATCTAAGCCAAATAGTTGCAGCTCGGTTAGTTGCAGCTCCCAGGCTCTCGAGGACAGACTCAATAGTTATGGTGCAGGGGCTTAGTTGCTCCGAAGCATGTGGGATCTTCCCGGGTTCAAGGATCAAACTCGCGTCTCCTTCACTGGCAAGCAGATTCTTTACCACTGAGCCACCCGAGAAGCTCTTCCTTATTTTTTGAACTGAATTTTGCTTTAGGGTAAATATAATCAGAGTTCATCTCAAATTCCTCCAGTTTCTGCAAGGCATGAAACAATTTCATGAAAATGGTGTTCAAAATCTTCTAATGCCTGGTCTCCAAACCCTCTGCAGCTCTGATCATTAAATAACTAGAAAGTCATCCATGACCCTGGATTTCCAAGGTTGTTTTCAAACCAAGAATTCTGTTGTTGCCAAAACTAGCGGGGGTTTCTGAACTGGTCAACATTCCTTGAGTTTCCTTTGAGAGGTGAAAAAAAAAGCCAGCTTGAAATGCATTATATAAGTAAGAAAGATATGAACAAGTTAAGGGGAACTACAAAGGAAGCGGGCCAAGTCCCAAAATAAAAGGCAGGAATAGACAACTAAAAATAGTACACAGGGAAGTGTACCACATCTGTAGGGCTCCCCCACATTCTCCTGAAGCATTGTACCTTTTTTTTTTCAGGAGCATGCTAATGATTGTTTGGAGACTTAAATAGAACACTATTATTTGTTCTTTAAAAATAGTAACTTCTTTTGTAGAGTTGTGAGAGTTCCAGGTGATAGTAATGGAGTTTCGTTCATTGCTACTCATCTTTCACAGGTATCTTCAAGTTTGTTAAGGAGTCAGTTGATTTTCAGTCTATGTATTTACTTTTAACAGAACATGTGAAATATTTTAAATATTTCAGTCTTGCTGCAATTAATCTACAGCTGAGATACCCAAAAAGTGAGAGTGGCTTATATAATAACACAAATTATCTGCTTTGTTGGATAAGCTTAAACTAGGCAGACACAGAGGCTTCCCTGTGGTTCAGTGGTAAAGAATCCACCTGCCAATGCAGGAGATGTGGGTTCGATCCCTGGGTCAGGAAAATCCCCTAGAGAAGGAAACAGCAACTCTCTTCAGTATTCTTGTTTGGGAAATCCCATGGACAGAGGATCCTGGCAGGCTCCACAGTCCATGGGGTCACAAAGGAGTCCGACACAACTTAACAACTAAATAACAATGCAGGTACAGCGATAGGATAAAATGACACACAGAGAACTTGTGCACAGGTCCTTAGGACTTTGCACATAAGTCATTACCTACACTCTGCCCAGAAGATACTGGAACAACATGGTTGAAGAACACATCTGAAGTCAATAATTAGTATCACAGTGAGCTAATCCTGGCTCAGTCAAATCAAAGTACTTCCAGAGTACCTAAGATAACAAAAATATTTTTCAAAATAGCTAACTTTGTATATTTAGTACAAAGCCAGAGAAAGGATACTCGTTGCTTACTTTCTCACTTTTGCTCACTTTTGAAGACATTGAATTTATATTTAAATTATGAAAATATATAGTACACACCCACCATTAATATATGTGCTATTCCTCCTGGGTATAAGGTTTATCTTCCATTATTCAGTCAGTTGTCAGATTATTATGACAATTACTTTTTCCCTAAGAGAAATATGTTATGATAGATTTTAAGAAAATGAAATCTCATACTGAGAACTGCCTATATAGAAGTCCTTCACAACTTGTTTAATCATCACTTCCAAGTTGTTAATTCCTGTTTTCTCTAGACACAACAGAAACAGGAAATATTTACCAACTTCACAGGTGTCAGGAAATGCTTTAAAAACCCTGATTGCCTATCCCCCTGTTTAAGCAGACAGCATTTCTGTGCATAGGTGCAGAAGGTATATTGTAATTTAAAATGTCTACTGTAAGCCAGAGACCTTTATCTATATTTTCTAAGTATTCATTGGATTTGGTTCTGTTGGACAAAGATTTGTTCCACAAGAGAAGTGCAATGTATGCTAATGTGCATTGTAGCCTTTCTAGTATTTGTAAGAAAACTGTAGTTCTGTACATTTACTTGTTTTGAAATCCTATCTCCCTATTTAACATAGTACCAGGATGACAAAGTACATCTCAAAACAACTGAAATATAGGAAAATGCTCTTAGTTCACCATGTATGTAATAAACCACTAATTTGTTTTCCTTTGTTTAAATTTGCAACAATTTAAATTTTCAAAACTGGAAAGAAAATCTTTCCCCCTATTACAAAGCTAACTGCAAAATTCTAGAAAATGGCTAAAATTGTAAAGAATAAAATAGTATCATTGTTAATAAAACAAGTACAATTGTTTACATTGTAAAATTGTATTTTTTTCACAAAGATCATATTATTTATATAGCACTGTTGCATACCTTTTTAACGTAATACAAAGTGCTCTCAAGCAACCTTCTCTTAATATTCTCACAGGAATCACACATTCTCTCTGGATAACACAGAATCTTGACATCCTCAGTGTCCACTAGAGGATGCAGGTAGACAGGTCTCTCTCTGGGATGCACCTCACTTTTGCATTTCTACCAGTTAAATAGAAACATACCAAGAGGCTGTTGCATTTTTCTCTCAAACCAGTTTGTGCCAGTTATCATGGTTACATAATTTAAATATTAAAAGATCAATAAGCTAGCAGCACAAAAAGAGGATTGTTGTTTCTATAAAAACTAAGGTGAATGTTTCAGTCTAACCTGATGAAGGTATCACTTTAAAAAACAGGTGAAAATCTTGAAGCAGTCTGTATTCTGATTGTGGATTCGACAAGGAAGCCCATGTGTGCTCGACTGCCAGCCACAGTACCTGACCAAATCCCAACACCAACTACGTTGTCACCCTCTGCTTTGCAGTGAACACATCAATCACTGTATGAACCTCATCATTTCCAATGTCTAAATCAGAGTCTGTGCTTGGCTCCACTGTCATTTCTTTAATCAGTACCCTATATATGACCTCTTTACATCTTTTACAATTTTTCAATATTGTAGAAACTCCCACATTAGTCTTTAAAACATTTTCAAAAACTTGAAATTATTTCCTTAGAATAGACTTGGATAATTTTTGCATGAAAGGGTGTATACCTTTTAAAGCCTTCATATATGTGTGTATGTGTGTTGAGGTGTGTATGTATTTTTAAATATGAGGTAGGGGCTTCCCTGGTGGCTCAGTGGTAAGGAATCTGCCTGCCAGTGCAGGGGATGTGGATTTGATCCCTGAATCAGGAAGATCCCCTGGAGAAGGAAGTGGCCACCCACTCTAGTATTCTTGCCTGGGAAATCTCATGGACAGAGGAGCCTAGCAGGCTATGGTCCACAGGGTCGCAAAAGAGTTGGATATAACTTATCACCTAAGCAACAAGGCAAACTAAAGATGTTAATGTTTTCATTTCTAAAAATCAATGGCTAACAGTGGTACAATGACCCTTTACAGTAGTAGAGTTTTTACCACCAAGCATGACATTTTATCACTGAAATTACTTGGATCTAGGGAGTTTTATATGTAAAATAAAAGATTTGCACTAATTCTTAAGGCCCCTCTTCTCAACCCCAATATCTCAATTTCTACATACTGCTGTATTTTCTAGGGGGCTTGAAAGTTATAAATATATCTACTTTATAAAAGTTATGTCTCAAAACTCTGTATAAATGGAATTTTCTAAACTGGATTCAAGTAATCACATCAAACTATACCATCACTTCAGAAAGCCTTTATCTGCATCTCTGACTGATAAACACTAGCTTAGAATCTCTCTAATCTTGAGGGAGTGGGGGACAGAAGCAAAGAAATACTCTGCTAGTAAGTAGGATTTCTCTTCTGTTGTTGCAGACTAACTGCTGTTCTGTCCTTCCCAAATGACTTTCTGGAAAAGTGCTCACCTGCACGCAGTTTTCAATGCCCTTCATTCACACTTCTGCATTGACCTCTTCATGGACTTTGCTCAACTCTGGTCCCCAGGGACTCTTCGGGTCTGCCTGATGTTTCACAACACGTGGCCCCACTCATCACTCTTCTCGAGGCAACAGGCTCCTTGATTACTTTCTGAGTCTTTGGTTCTTCCACCTCTACCCTCCCCCTATAATCCTCTACTGTCCCTCACAAGTCTCCATGATTTAGCTTAAAAGTTTCTCTGACATTTCAACCTTCTCAGCAACTTAAATAGTTAAGTATCTTCAAGTAAAATATTAAATGAACCAAAGTAGTGAAGAAATATTGCGACTTATTCTTTCATAAGGCCAATAATGATAGATTTTGATAGCCCCTTAGTTTATCTCACTTCTGGGCAAATCTAAATTTCCCCGCATCAGTGATTCTAGAAGTGTGGTCCCTGGATCAGTGGCATCTGCATCACCTGGAAACTTGTTAAAATGGAAAATCCTTGGGCATCACCTCAGACATACCAAATCTGTAATTTGTGCTTTACAAAGGATTCTGATATGCAGGATATCAGATATACAGGTGAAACTACCCTTATGACAGAAAGAGAAGAGGAACAAAAGAGCCTTTTGATGAAAGTGAAAGAGGAGAGTGAAAGCTGGCTTAAAACTCAACATTCATAAAACAAAGATCATGGCATCCAGTCCATCACTTCATGGCAAATAGATGGGGAAACAATGAAAATAGTGACAGGCTTTATTTTCTTAGGCTCTGAAACCACCACAGATGGTGATTGCAGCCATGAAATTAAAAGATGACTGCTCCTTGGAAGAAAAGCTATGACAAATCTAGACAGCATATTGAAAAGCAGAGACATTACTTTGCCAGCAAAGGTTCATCTAGTTAAAGCTACAATTTTTCCAGTAGTCATGTATGGATGTGAGAGTTGGACCATAAAGAAAGTTGAGTGCTGAAGAATTGATGCTTTTGAACTGTGGTATTTGAGAAGACTCTTGAGAGTCCCTTGGATTGCAAGGAGATCAAACTGGTCAATTCTAAAGGAAATCAACCCTGAATATTCATTGAAAGGACTGATGCTGAAACTGAAGCTCCAATACTTTGGCCATCTGATGCAAAGAGCTGACTCATTGGAAAAGACCCTGATGCTGGAAAAGATTGAAGGCAGGAGGAGAAGGGGATGATAGAGAATGAGACGGTTAGATGGCATCACCAACTTGATGGACATGAGTTTGAGCAAGCTCTGGGAGTTGGTGATGGATAGGGAAGCCTGGTGTGCTGCAGTCCATGGGGTCACAAGAGTCAGACACAACTGAGCAACTTAACTGACTGACTGCAGGATTCTGATGCACATTAAATTTCTTAAATTTATTTTTAATTGGAGGATAATTGCTTTACAATATTGTGTTGGTTTCTGCCATGTGTCAAAATGAATCAGCCATAGGTATACATATGTCTCCTCCCTCCCACTTTCCACCCCATCCCAGCCCTCTAGTTTGTCACAGAGCACCAGTTTGAGCTCCCTGAGTCATGCAGCAAATTCCTACTGGCTACCTATTTTCCACATGGCAATGGATACATTCCATACTACTCTCTCAATTCCTAGCTCTCTCTCCCTCCCCCACTGTGTCTACAAGTCTGTTCTCTTTGTCTGATACACATTCAATTTTGAGAACCACTGCTCTGTAACATATACACTCTAAACTCTACCTTAGTTTAATGACTAATGTTAACTGATGAATAATCAAAAATAATCAATTCACCCTCTAATTATCTGTCTGATGTTGAACATCTATGGATTCTTCTCTCCTAGGAAGCTCGGGATAAACGGAAGGGATAATGTGTAGGATGGAAACAACAGGCTTCCCAAATTGCCTCTCACAGAAAATAATGCTCCAGTCTGGCTACCAAGTGATGTTCCCAGTGCCTGGGGGAGACAAACTCCCTGTCTCTGTTGCCCTGGGCAACCCTATTTGTCATACTCACTGACTCTAACATATGCCCCTGTTTTTTTCAATCCCAATAGGCAGAATGAGTTTGCCATCGAGGAAACAGAGGAGCTGGAAGATGAAAGGAAATGAGAAGCCATCTACTCCCTCAGTAGCTGTGGCTCTGCTGGAGGCAGAAGGCCTATCACGTGCTTCATTCATTCCTTCAATTCATCCACCTACTCATCCTTCTCTCTTCCCATTTATCCCTCCACCCACCTGTCTACCCATCCACCCTTTCACTCATCCATTCATCCACTCATCCTAGAAATATTTATTATGTGGAATATGTGCCAGCTTGGTTTCTCTTCAAAATCAAATGAGGTTGGGGCTCACTGGAGATCACTGAGCCATGGCATTCTCTTTTGCTTCTGGGGTGACTCCCAGGATAGCCTGTTGGGATGGAGGAAGAAAATCTTAGAATTTCTATTTATATGTATCTCTTATCCTTTAAAAAATTCTTAGTTTGAATGTACATTTTATGGCTTGCCTGGTGGCTCAGATGATAAAGCATCTGCCTGCAATGCAGAAGACCAGGGTTCGATTCCTGGGTCAGGAAGATCACCTGGAGAAGGAAATGGCACCCCACTCCAGTACTCTTGCCTGGAAAATTCCATGGACGGAGGAGCCTGGTAGGCTACAGTCCATGGGGTTGCAAAGAGTTGGACACAATTGAGCAATTATATATATTTTATAATGAACATAATGTACTAATACCATACTATGTATATATAAAATAACATCTCAAAACCTGCAATAAAAATATTCAAAATCCAAACATTTAGGAGACCACTGCTATGAAGAATAGAGTCAGAAGATGATAGAGCAGTTTAAGATAGGTACTAGTGTTTGAAACGAAGAACGCAAAAAGTACTCAGTAGCATGAAGCTGGGTAGCTAGAAAACATGCTTGCAACTAAGACTGGATCAACCCACCTCTGTCTGTGGTCACATACATGGTTGCTACAGAGTCAGGAGCAGAGGCAAGCCCTGCCCTAGACTAGCTAGTATTCTGTCATTCACTATCCCAAATGGGCAACTCAACTGTGTCCTGGCCTTCAGTTCAAGATGAGATCTTTAAGTAACCCTACCCCTTGAAAGCATATTCTGAAACTTCACTGCACACTGGTGAAAGTAAAGATTTTTGATGCTTTCTGCTTTGCTTAATAATAATATTTATATCTTGCATTAATGTAACATTATCTCATTCACATCCAGTTTCTCCCCTCTCTAAAAAAAAAAGAATTAATTTATGCACACTCGATATTTTTCCTAAAGCAAACATAATTTTTTCAGCACTGTATCAATTCACTTAAAATGTTTCTGTAATTTTCATATAAGACTGAGTGAACTTATACTATTCTTTTTAAATTTTATTGAAGTGTAGCTGATTTATACAATGTTGGGTTTAATTTCTTGATTTTGACATTCTCAACCTTCAAAGCTGTATGTTACTCTACTCTTTTGTAGGCACTGACATGTTTGTCTTTGCCTAACTGAAATGTTTGTAACCACTGTCAAACACCAATAGAAGTGTTTCTTGTTTGTTTTTTGTTTTGCCTCTGTGAAATGTGTTAATATACAAGGACCAACTTTTTTAAGAAGCTGTAAGAAGGCAATGGAAAATTTTTTGACAGAAGATGCTTATCTGTAGGAGAAAATTTACATGAGAAGCCTGTCCTTTAATGTGCCTTAATGAGCTATTATTCATTGAATGAATCGTTTAAATATTTTAATGATCAATGAAGTCATGAATGGACTCAGGATGACTGTCTTTTTTTTTAATTGATCAATCATAAACTTGTCTTTTTAAAAGAAATCCAAATAGCTTATTCAGCTTACATTAAAAGACCCTCCCACACACACATTCACAACTCTGTAGGCAAACTTCGAGAATAAAATACAGGCAAATAGTGAAATAATCTTAAACAATTCTTCACTCCAAATAAAATACTTCTGCAAATATTTCCTAACAAAATCTAGCACAACAGTCCTGTTTGTGCTAAGATCCTTCCAAAGGTACTCATAATTTCACTTATCAACCAAGTTTAAAGAAAAAAATACACTAAAATCAACTATATTTTAAAGCTGACATTTCCTGCTAAAATTGACTCTTTTCCAAACTTAATAAAAAGCATTTCTACTTTAAATTTAAAGCTTATCTAAATCATTGCAGTTACTTTTAAATAAATTCCCTCATGTGTTTTGAAATTTTATAAATCCATGGTGACTAAATTTTTTTAGGTTTCTCTTATACTTACTGTTAATTTTACTATAATTATTGATAAGAAATTTACCATTCCTTGGATGTTTGAAAAGCTTAGAGAATTATACTTTTATTCTAACCATTTTAAACAACAATATTATGCTTATTTTCTGAAGAGTGATAAATATGGGTATGGAGGATGACTTGTACTAACAAGTGTTTACAAAAATATATAAATATTTACCTTCACACTTCTCCTAAGTGGACAAAATACTTCCTTACTCTCAATCTGAGGTGACATTCTTTAAAACCATTGATGGAAATGTGTATTTCCCTGTATCCAAGAACCATCCTTCAGACGTGGTAAACTGGGAACTACATTAGCCATCCTTTGAAACCTGGCTCAGTTCAAGGCTGCTGCTCAAACTCCCACAAGCTTCAAAAGTCCCACTTCCTTCAGGGATTGTTTTGTTTTGACTTTTTCCAAAGTGAAAAAAAAAGCACTGAAGGAGGAAACAGACAGAACAGGCTCCATCTTGAAAGCAGGACTCCATCTTGGGCCGGACTGTGGACTTTGAGCTANAACTCTCTTGCTTTTTCGATGATCCAGTGGATGTTGGCGATTTGATCTCAAATTTTGATTTCAAAAACATCAATTCTGGTTTCTCTGTTGAAGAACTGATGCTTTTGAACTGTGGTGTTGGAGAAGACTCTTGAGAGTCCCTTGGACTGCAAGGAGATTCAACCAGTCCATTCTGAAGGAGATCAGCCCTGGGATTTCTTTGGAAGGAATGATGCTAAAGCTGAAACTCTAGCACTTTGGCCACCTCATGCGAAGAGTTGACTCATTGGAAAAGACTCTGATGCTGGGAGGGATTGGGGGCAAGAGGAGAAAGGGACAACAGAGGATGAGATGGCTGGATGGCATCACTGACTCGATGGACATGAGTCTGAGTGAACTCCGGGGGTTGGTGATGGACAGGGAGGCCTGGCATGCTGCAATTCATGGGTTGCAAAGAGTTGGACACGACTGAGTGACTGAACTGAACTGAACTGAACATTACTCACCTTCTCTGAGCCTCAGTTTTCCTCAGCTAATGGGGATGAGCCTCAGTTTTCCTCACCTAATGGGGATGTCTAATGAGGATGATTTCAGCCTCAACAGGGTTGATACCTAATGTCACCCAGTTGACAACAGCGTGCTATCAATGTGAGACAACAGATGTGGTTGTCCTCCGGAAGCTGTATGAGTGTACCGAATGACAGGGTAGGATGGGGCCATTGCTGGGGTCAGTGCTCACGCCAGCCCCCACAATAGCTCACGTGCCCCAAGGTTGCTCACTTGCTTGGATTCTTTCTGTAATGTTTTTTGCAGAGTTCTCCTGAGGTCGCCACAGTCTCTTTGCCCATTTGCCTGTCGCTTACCCACAGCCTCCTTGTATTCTAAACCCTCTCAAGAGGTGGATTTTTATGGGTGCATGAGCACCCTTCTGCTGTGACTCTTGCTACAGGAAACAACACACTGACTGATGTAGAGTGTGACCTAGAAACCTCTTCAGAGGGAAAGCTTAATTGCACCCACGTGGGAAGATGGTTGGCTGGGCAGCGATCTCTGCTGATCAGAGATGTCAAGCTGATGGCTCACCTTCTGGGATTTACTGCCTCTTCCAATTTTAGTTTTAGGACGGGAAGTTGATGAACACTGGGGCTATACTGCCACTGTGTGGCAATACAGGGAACTGCATCTGAGTTTACATTGTCCCAAGAGAAGGCAATGGCACCCCACTCCAGTACTCTTGCCTGGAAAATCCCATGGACGGAGGAGCCTGCTGGGCTGTAAGTCCATGGGGTCGCTAAGAGTCGGACACGACTGAGCGACTTCCCTTTCACTTTTCACTTTCATGCATTGGAGAAGGAAATGGCAACACACTCCAGTGTTCTTGCCTGGAGAATCCCAGGGACGGGGGAGCCTGGTGGGCTGCCGTCTATGGGGTCGCATGGAGTCGGACACGACTGAAGCGACTTAGCAGCAGCAGCAAGAGTCATTTGGGAGAAGGCAAGGGCACCCAACTCCAGTACTCTTGCCTGGAGAATCCCAGGGACGGGGGAGCCTGGTGGGCTGCCGTCTATGGGGTTGCACAGAGTCAGACATGACTGAAGCGACTCAGCAGCCGCAGCAAAGAGTCATTTGCTTAAGGGTTGGTCCCAGGAGTCCCGGTTGAGTCAGCTGGGGATGCTTGTTAAACTTGCGATCTATGGAATCTATCCTGGACTGCCTGTTCTTGTGCCCTCTGAATTTGGAGAATCACTGCTGTAGTGACTTCATCTATCTGTCAGGTGTGTCTGGAATACTAGCTCCGTGTGATGGGGTAGTTGAGAGCATGAGTTTGGAGATAAGGCAGTCTTGGAATTTGGGCTGTGCCTACTTAAAGCGTATGTGAACTTTTTTTTTCTGCTGTGCCATGTAACTTGTGGTATCTAGTTTCCTGAGCAGGGATTGAACCTAGGCCTTTGGCATAAAAGTGCAGTCCTGACCACTGTACTGCCGGGGAATTCCTTGACTTAGGTGACTTTGGACACATTTCTAACTTCTGAACCTCATTTGTTTCATCTTTAAATATTGAGATAACTTCTCTCAAATAATTGCTTTGAGAATATAAAATCATTTCTGTCATATAATAAGTGCTACCTACATGCAGTTGTAGGCTTCCCTGGTGGCTCAGATGGGAAAGAATCTGCTTGCAGTGTAGGAGATGCAGCTTCAATCCCTGGATCAGGAAGACCCCCTAGAGGAGGGAATGGTAACTCACTCCAGTATTCTTGCCTGGAGAACCCCATGGACAGACCATGGGGTTGCAAAGAGTTGGACACAACTGAGCGACTAACACACACACATGCCGTTGTACCGCATCTTGGGTTCAGTGTTAGGGTTTTACAATATACAGAAGGAAAAGATTATGGTCCCTGACCTGAAGGGGCTAACATTCTAGTGGAGGGAACCAGCCACCAACAGAAGTGTCAGTTCAGTTCAGTTGCTCAGTCGTGTCCGACTCTTTGCGACCCCATGAATCGCAGCATGCCAGGCCTCCCTGTCCATCACCAACTCCCAGAGTTCACTCAGACTCGCGTCCATTGAGTCCGTGATGCCATCCAGCCATCTCATCCTTGGTTGTCCCCTTCTCCTCCTGCCCCCAATCCCTCCCAGCATCAGGGTCTTTTCCAATGAGTCAACTCTTCGCATGAGGTGGCCAAAGTACTGGAGCTTCAGCTTTAGCATCATTCCTTCCAAAGAAATCCCAGGGTTGATGTCCTTCAGAATGGACTGGTTGAATCTCCTTGCAGTCCAAGGGACTCTCAAGAGCCTTCTCCAACACCACAGTTCAAAAGCATCAATTCTTCAGCGCTCAGCCTTCTTCACAGTCCAACTCTCACATCCATACATGACCACAGGAAAAACCATAGCCTTGACTAGACGGACCTTAGTCAGCAAAGTAATGTCTCTGCTTTTGAATATACTATCTAGGTTGGTCATAACTTTTCTTCCAAGGAGTAAGCATCTTTTAATTTCATGGCTGTAGTCACCATCTGTAGTGATTTTGGAGCCCCCAAAAATAAAGTCTGACACTGTTTCCACTGTTTCCTCATCTATTTTCCATGAAGTGATGGGACCAGATGCCATGATCTTCGTTTTCTGAATGTTGAGCTTTAAGCCAACTTTTTCATTCTCCTCTTTCATCAAGAGGCTTTTTAGCTCCTCTTCTCTTTCTGCCATAAGGGTGGCATCATCTGCATATCTGAGGTTATTGATATTTCTCCCGGCAATCTGGATTCCAGCTTGTGTTTCTTCCAGTCCAGCATTTCTCATGATGTACTCTGCATATAAGTTAAATAAGCAGGGTGACAATATACAGCCTTGACGTACTCCTTTTCCTATTTGGAACCAGTCTGTTGTTCCATGTCCAGTTCTAACTGTTGCTTCCTGACCTGCATACAGATTTCTCAAGAGGCAGGTCAGGTGGTCTGGTATTCCCATCTCTTTCAGAATTTTCCACAGTTTACTGTGATCCACACAGTCAAAGGCTTTGGCATAGTCAATAAAGCAGAAATAGATGTTTTTCTGGAACTCTCTTGCTTTTTCCATGATCCAGTGGATGTTGGCAATTTGATCTCTAGTTCCTCTGCCTTTTCTAAAACCAGCTTGAACATCAGGGAGTTCACGGTTCACGTATTGCTGAAGCCTGACTTGGAGAATTTTGAGCATTACTTTACTAGCATGTGAGATGAGTGCAATTGTGCAGTAATTTGAGCATTCTTTGGCATTGCCTTTCTTTGGAATTGGAATGAAAACTGACCTTTTCCAGTCCTGTGGCCACTGCTGAGTTTTCCAGATTTGCTGGCATATTGAGTGCAGCACTTTCACAGCATCATCTTTCAGGATTTGAAAGAGCTCAACTGGAATTTCATCACCTCCACTAGCTTTGTTCATAGTGATGCTTTCTAAGGCCCACTTGACTTCACATTCCAAGATGTCTGGCTCTAGATTAGTCATCACATCATCATGATTATCTGGGTCGTGGAGATCATTTTTGTACAGTTCTTCTGTGTATTCTTGCCACCTCTTCTTAATATCTTCTGCTTGTGTTAGGTCCAGACCATTTCTGTCCTTTATCGAGCCCATCTTTGCATGAAATATTCCCTTGGTATCTCTAATTTTCTTGAAGAGATCTCTAGTCTTTCCCCTTCTATTCTTTTCCTCTATTTCTTTGCATTGATTGCTGAAGAAGGCTTTCTTATCTCTTCTTGCTATTCTTTGGAACTCTGCATTCAGATGCTTATATCTTTCCTTTTCTCCTTTGCTTTTCGCCTCTCTTCTTTTCACAGCTATTTATAAGGCCTCCCCAGACAGCCATTTTGCTTTTTTGCATTTCTTTGCCATGGGGAAAGAAGTGTGCCTGGTGAAATTAAGAGGGACATCTGTGTCTTGGGAGATGCAAAAACAGAGGTGTAAGGAGGAAGTAGGCATTTGGAGAAAGAAGTGGTGTGTGTATGTGAGTGCATTTGTGTGTGGTGGGGTTCACACAGAGGGACCAGCATGAGCTACACAGTGACCGTGGAGACCTGTCTGAGGTTGAGGCTGCCTGTGGAATGGGAGGTTTAAGGTGAGGAGGGCCCACCAGGAAGGACCTGGGTATCTTCCTAAAGGGTTTTGACTGAAAACTCTCAAGAGTCAAGGAATTTAGGCAGAGGATAATGTGACTGGTTGTTGTTCAGTTGCTAAATTGTGTCCGACTCTGTGACCTCATTGATTGCAGCACACCAGGCTTCCCTGTTCTTCACTGTCTCCTGGAATTTGCTCAAACTCATGTCCATGTAGTCAGTGATGCCAGCCATCTCATCCTCTGTCATCCCCATCTCCTCCTCCATCCCTCAATCTTTCCCAGCATCAGGGTCTTTTCCAGTGAGTGCTCTCTGCATCAGGTGGCCAAAGTATTGGAGCTTCAGCTTCAGCATCAGTTTTTTTTTAGTGAATATTCAAGGTTGATTTCCATTAGGATTGACTGGTTTGATCTCCTTGCAGTCAAAGGGACTCTTGAGAGTTTTCTCAACTCTACAGTTCAAAAGCATCAATTCTTTGGTGCTCAGCTTTCTTTATGGTCTAACTCTCACATCCATACATGACTGCTGGAGTAACCATAGCTTTGACTAGACAGATCTTGGTTGGCAAAGTGATGCCTCTCCTTTTTAATATCTTTTGTAGGTTTGTCATGATCTGTGTGTTAGAAGGTGAGCTCTGACTGCAGTGTCCAGCATGGAGGACACGGGTGGGGATGGAAGGTCCCAGCAGGAAGGAACTGCAATGAGCCAGGTGAGAAGAGAGCATGGTCTGAAGCGGGCAGGGGAGGCGATGAGAACGGTCAGCCTGGAGAGCTGTCAACGAGGTGGCTTATTCCTGGGATCTGGGACCTTATCAGGTGTCGGAGGTTAAGGAGAGTCAGGCCGAGGCAGCTGGGTGGATGGTGATTCCATTCTCTGAGAGCAAAGAGAGACGGGGAGGAGGAGAAGAAAGGAGATGAAGAGAGAACACTTCAAGACTGGGGATGGCGAGTCCAAATTTTGTTTGTGGTTTTGAACTTTGTGCTTCTAAGGTATAAAATCAGATGGGCAAAGTACATGAGCTTATGGTGCGAGTTCAGTTTGGGACACTTTGAACTTGAATTGTCTGGGGGACTTGGGTGGAGAAAATATCCTTGACCCTCCCGTCGTTCTCATCCTAGTATCTGGTTCATGAGCAAGTCCCATCGGCCTGTCCGTCCCCTTCTCTGCCTCTCCTCTGTCGCCAGTACAGCAGGAGAGGGGATGGCTGATGGAGGGGATGGGTAGGGAGAGAAAAGGAAGGGGACCGTCCCTTGGAAACAGAGGCAGAGTGATGTCAAGGGTGGAACATGACAGTGGTTTAGTGGCTGACTCCATTTGGGTTGGGAAGGCGAGGCAGGATGTACTCAAAGGTGGTCTTGGATTTCTCTGGTAGCTAGACGACAATGTGAGGCAGAGCCTGAAGGTGTGTAGTAGACGGGAGGGGGAGGGGGGCTCCCCAGGCAGGCTTTGGAGCTTGGTGACCCCTTGGTGGCATCAGCCTCTGTGACGCTGGGACTTTCTCCAGCAGGGCTCAGTGGGGCTGTGCAGGAGTGACAAGGGGAGGTTTCCCAGGGCCGAGGGGCTGCAGGGCAGGCGACACCAGATGAGTAGATGCTAACAGTGGAGCCCCGTGGGCTCCAGGCTCCTGGGGGAAGGAAGCTGAGCCAGGGAAGTGTTGATGAATCGAGAAACAGAATGTGGGAGGCCAAAGGCTTTCATTCTCCACTGGGTAAATGGTGACACCGCAGCCCTCTCACCGCATTTCTCTCACTGAAAGCTAGCTGGGCTTGGAACGGAGAGTAGCATCTTCAGATGTTCTGTGTGGAACCCCTGAGAGAACCCAGGCTCAGAGAGTGGCTGCAGTGGATGGAGGGCCTTGGAGTTGAGAACATTTCTAATAGAGTGTGGACTAGAATGTGGCTTCTCTGATGGCTCAGACGGTAAGGAAACCGCCTGCAATGCAAGAGACGCAGGTTGGATCCTTGGGTCGGGAAGATCCCCTGAAGAAGGGAATGGAAACCCAACTCCAGTAGTCTTGCCTGGAGAATTTCATGGACAGAGGAGCCTGGTGGGCTATAGCCCATGGGGTCTCAAAGAGTTGGACACAATGGAGGGCTCCACTTTCACTTTCGCTAACAGAGTGTGGCCTCCGATCAGCCCCCACACCTAAGGGTGAATGTGGGACAGAGCAGACCCCAGGCCCCTGCCAGGTCCAGATCACAAGGCCTCCAGATGAATGAATGGGCAGCAAGATGCTGCGGGTCTCAATGATGAACTGTGCCAGGAGGAGCAGGCTGAAGGGCAGAGCAGCCTGGAGCCAGATCTCCTAATGACATGGGGAGGTGAACAGGGTGTTGTTGGTGAGGGTTGTAGGGGTAGGGGGCATGGAGGAGTGGGTCCGGGGGTGGGACAAGCCTTGAAGGGGGAACCAAGGGGCCAAAAATCCTAGTCACTGCCCTCCACCCCAAGGCAGTATGTGGGTGAGCAGCTGCCAATGGAGGGGCCAGGAGATAGTGCTGGGGCTGGTGGTGCCCTGTGGCCGGACTTGGGCCAGCATGGTCTTCCTGCGCGCTGCTCTTTCTGCACCCCGCCCCCCATCAGCACCCCTGCAGAGGAAAGTGGGACCTCCCAGGACCGCTGTCCCACCCTCCAACTCTCCCGTCACTGCTGGCTGCTGGCTGAACGGCAGTACGTCTGCAAGGTTGTGCCCGGGCTTGAGCGGTCTCAGGGGAGAGAGCTTCAGCTATGCTTCAGGAGCCCGAGTGCCCAGCCACAGGCCAGCCCCTTGCCAGGCAAGGACACTACCAGTGATTCTGCTTGCCACGTGACTCGGACGGGGCAGGGCACCAGGTCCAGGCTGGGCTGAGTGGAGATGCCCCCAGCTTCATTCCCCTGCTGTGCCCACAGACGGAGACCCTTGTTGGGGGCACTCAGGGGGGTACACAAAGGGCAGTGCCTACTGTGGACTCGCGGATGAAGAGGGGACATGGAGATGGGAAAAGAGCCTGAGAGGAGAAAGGGCCAGAGGAAGGAAGGGCAGATGGTAGGAACTGTGCCCTTTACGTCGATGGAGGGTTAGCCATTTCATAACGTTCCTCTTCACTGGGTGGAAATGGCAGCGGGGAGCTGGGCAGAAGCAGAGGTAGGATTCACCTTGACCAGAGGTTCCCAGGAGTTAAGGTCTTGCGAGGAACATTCTAGCAATGCCTTCCTTAAAGTCCTACCTGAGGAGAAGAGACCCATCACTTGCTTAAGAGTCAATTAAGATCACTTTTCTTTAGGGACTTCCCTGGCGGTTTGGTGGTTATAAATCTATCTTTCGATGCGGGGGTCTGGGGTTTGATCCTTGGTCCAGAAACTAAGATCCCATATGCCAGAGGCAACTAAACCCAGGTGCCGCCACTAGAGAAACCTTGAGAAAGCCTTCGCGCTGTAACAAACACCGAAATAAATAATGAGATGACTTTCTTTAGCAGCAGGAGCTAAGCTTAAACGGTGATAATGGTAACAGTCCTAGTGGTAATAGCAGCTGACCTCGCAGGCCCACTGGCCTTCTTAAGTGCTATGTATACTCACTGAAAAGGTTTTGAAGAGCTAGAGAAGGGGGCACCAGAGTGCCAGGTGGGAGGGAGGATCCAGAGGGGCCCCTCTGGAGGGCACAGGCCCTAGTCCTGCCTCCACTGGTCCCTTCTTCTTCCCCTTGTCCTCTCTCCCTTCGCCTACCTTCCCTGGGCCCGAGGAGGAAGCTGAGGCAGGCTAACTGAATGCATAACTTTATTAAATAAATGCTTTGTCAGGATAAAAGACAAAGATCAAGGAGTAACATAAATTATAAGTTGAATAAATAGTATACAGCAATCTTCACTTCTTTTAATAAAACGTGAGATCCTCAGGGGTTTTTTGTTTTGTTTTATTTCCTTAGGTACAAAACACTAAACAGGAGGCGAGCTCTTCCACATTCAGGTGATTTTTTTCCCCCCCGCTTTTTCATTTTTTGTTTTCCACAAACAGGTTTTGTTTGCTGGTTAATTTTTTTTTTTCATCCTTTTCACCAGTAGAGATTATGAGCATTTATTTAAAAACAGGAAAGTCAAAAACAAACAAAAAAAGGAGAGAATAGCACTATGGTATGTATGTATGTCAAACTATAAAGATCTACAGAATATGTGCTGTGATTATTGCTGTCTAAAAAAAAAAAAAACAAACAAACCGGTAGGCAACTCGGAATCTGAAGGAATCTTGTCTGACAACTGTCTATCCATGTGGGCTACTGTGTGATGATGGTGGTAGACGGTCCGGGACTCAGGCTGGTGGCCGGGGACCAGAGAAGTGGGGTGAATGAGTGCAGAGTGGCTGCCCACCCCCCACCTCCCCTTTCCTCCATCCAAAAAAAGTTAAAGAGAGGAGGCCAGAGTCTGTGGAAATAGCTAAACTATATACTCCATTAGGGAACCAAGAAAGGATGCTTAAAAAAAGACACCAAAAACCTACGAGAAAAAAAAAAGCAGAGAAAAGTGCAAAATAAGTCTTGCACTTTAGTGGTTTTAAAAACAAAGACAGTACAACGCCCAGTACAACCACCTCTCAAAATACAGCCTCCTCAATCTTGGAAGCCAACTGTGTCTTCTCCAAGACTGGGGCGTTGCTTCTCCTCGGCCCACTCCTCTCTGCAATTCCCATCTGAGCTGGAGCCCTTGTGGGGGCTGAGTGGATGGAGGTGGGGGCACTGCCCCACGTGGAGGGGGGGCTTGGTGGCCGCATGGTAGCCCTGCGGCTGCTGACGAACTGGGCAGTGGGAGAGTGGTGGTCCAGGCCCGCTTCCCCAGGGGAGGTTGGCCCCACTGGGTCACCATGGAGATTACAGAGGTGATGATGGGAAAATGGTGAGGAGACAGGAGGAGGGACCGCACAGGGCCTCCCGTCGTTCTCCGAGTTGGGGCTGAATGTCTCCAGGCCTGTCTCTCCAGGCCTGGCTGTCTGAGAAACTTCCAAGTCTCTTCTGTCCCAGACCGCCTGCTTTCCCCAGGTTGAGGCGGGGTGGGGGGTCGGTCAGTCCTGGCCAGGACCCCCTCAGTCACCTGGCGGCAGTGGTGGAGACAGGTCTCCTCTGCTGGAGTGAGGCCTGAGTCAAAGGGAGATGGGAAGAGACCTCCTCTTGGTGCTGCAGGCCAATCTTTAGATTTAGGCCACGGAAAACCTAGAGCCTGAGGCCTCTGGGTGAGCAGACAGTGGCCAACAGGCAGCCTGGAGTCAAGAAGGTCCCTGCTTGGAACTTCACAGCTGGCAGCTTGCCACACCTGTCTGCTCACCATCCTGCCCAGAGAGGCCTCACATTCTTCAATGATTCCCTGCCCCTGGACTCCCACCCTGGGCTCTGTCTGAAGGTCCAGCATCCTCTAGGGAGTGGCCAGAGAACCAGAGTCTCCCCGCCTCCTCTGCAAGCAGAGACTCACAGATTTGGGGTTGTCAGCGTGAGCTCTGGAGATCTGAAGACAGGGGTGGCGTTAAAGCAGGCCCTAACCCCCCACCGTGTGGCTGACTGCAAAGAGCCCATGGAAGGAGCCGAGGCCCCTTCCAAGTCCAGTAAACAGCGGGAGGAAAAGACAGCCCCCTCTCAGGAACCAGGAACTGGGTCCAGGCCTTGGGGAGAGGTGGTGGGGTGGGGTCTGCAAATTCCTGGCTCAGTCTTAGGGGGAATGGCACCCCAGTATCCACGTGGCAATCCCAATTTAGACGACTGCTGACGATCCAGAGAAAGAATGGGTGGAGAGAAGAGTGAAGTGGGAAAGGCTGATGATACTGGCCTAAGACGTTGAAGTGTGGGTCGGGAGTTTGGGGACTGTGGCACAGGAAGGGGCCACGTGGACACACAGCAGGTCAAGGAAGTCCTCACAGCTGCCATCCCATCAGGCCCTTTGTCCAGTGAAGATCAACGCCTCTCCCATCCCAGCCGACTGTCCACTCCGGGAACATTCCCCTGCCGAATCCCAGAGCTGCAGGCTTGCCACCAGCTAAAGCGTTTCTGCTCCTTAGCTGCCCCTCTTCACTGTCCCCGAGTTCGATGCTGGAGTAGTCTCCACGGTGTCATGTCGTTGGAGAAGAGTGGAGTGAGCTGTGTTCACAGCAAGAGAGGGTCTCCTTTGCTGTGTCCAAGCCCCGTCTCCTGGCCAGAGTTCTCCATCAGGACTGCCCATTTGTTGCGGGGTGGGGGGAGTCAGCGGAGGATGGGAGTTTTCTTGGTTCAGAATCTTGGCTCCCCCAAAGTATCCATTCGCTGCTTGTCCTATGCTTTTCTGCCATCTCCCACCCCAGGAAGGAAGCTGGAACGGGCCAGGGTGGACCAAGAGCTTGAAAGCCTCTCCAGCCTCCGTCCCTTACTGCAGAACGAAGGCGGGCAGGTGAACTCGTAGACTTGTCCCTTCCAAACCACGGCCAGTATCTGCTTATCCTTGTTCCTGTCCAGCTCCTATGGTCTAGAACCCACCAAAAGTTCCTCACCTTCTCTGGCTCACAGGACTGGGTTAAACTCATTTCTCTCTTACAACCTGTTTCCTCTTCTTCTTCTTAAACCTCTCTCCTTCTTAAATCCCAGAGGGCTTATCAGGTAGGGACCCAGGGAAGTGTCTTGGCTTTGTCCCCTCTTCTTTTTTCTTTGCTCCAAAGCTAGGACGGGGCAGTCAGCCCTCTGTCTCTCCAGCTGTCTGCCCTTCTCTCCATCTACTCTGGCCTGAACAATCACTTTGATTGTTTCCTCATATTTACACTTTTCACCTCCATCTCCCTCTTGGCCATCTCTCATTTCAGTCTCTCTCCTGCTCTGCCAGCATGAAGGCTGAGGGAGGCTTTCCAAATGCAGGCTCTGTCCAGATGAAATGAAAACGCTGGGCAGGACCAGGGGGTTGAGCTGGGACTGATTGGGTTCTCTGGGTGTAGGGTCCAGAGACAGTAACTTCCCAAGGGTCTAAAGGTGAATGTGACGTCCTGGGGGGCTTGGTGGGCACACTGTTGAGTGTGCTCACCGACCTGGCTTGGTGGCACATGAACACATGTGCACATGGGAAATCATGAAAAAAAAATCCAACGCAGTGTCCCACAGAGGGCTGAGTTTGCTGCTGCTCATGGGAGGCAGGCAAAACTGGTTTTATGGATTGTGTTAGAAGAATATGGGTTTTCTTGGTTTCCCCAGAATAAGGACGCTCTTCAATGCCCCCAGAGGAACTAGTTGGAAAGTTAATGCAAACCTTTGACAGAAAGAAAGGAAGAAAGGGGTAAAAAAAAAAAAAAAAAGAAAGAAAATAGACTTATATGCCTATATATGACTATATGGAGCCTTGTAGATAAATACAAGCCCACTTTTGTTTCAGCCTATCCTCCCCCACGAAGGCTGTGCTAGCTGTGAATTGGATGCAATGAAGGGCTGAAACCACAGGCTTCATCCGGTGCTGAGTTTCAGCCAGCCTGGAAGCACCTGTCTTCCCACTGTCGGAGTGTGGATTGACTTCTCAGAGTCTGCATGGGGAGTGAGATATGCACAGATACTTCATATTCATGGATCCGCTGTAGGAACACCTACCATCTAGTATCACTCAGCTATGAATCGGCCTTGTGTTGAGAAGGATGGAATGCATTTTTGTCTTTGTAAATTGGAGGGAGAGAGAATACAGTGCCGAGGTGGGAGGAGAGGAAGGACAGGGTTTGAGCCGTGCGAGCTGCTGGCTGCAGGAGGAGATTGATCCAGGAGAGGCACTGGCACCTGTTTGCTTCTCTCTCCCCCTGCCACCTACCCAGGCTGGGCAAATTCCAAGTGTGGCATCAAAGGCCACACCTGGGGCTGCACCTGCTCCTGCTCAGGTGGCTTCCCCACTCGGGCCAGGGCTGGATGTAAAGATGGATGCTTCTGGCCCAAGTTCTGTTTCTCCTCCTCGTGACTCTCATCCTCCCCTCTCTTACACACGTCTGCTTTCCTCCCTTCTCTTTCTCTTGCTCTTCCTCTCTTGCCCTCCTTGTTCAATCAACTTGCCTCAAAAAGAAAACCTTTTTTTTAAAAGGGGGGGTCTCCTTAGCTTTTCACATCTCTGTTGTTGCCGTTTTCAAAGTTGTGACCTTGCCAGAGATTCCGAGGTCCTCAGTTTCCTCAAATAGATAGATATATGTATTTTTTTTCCCTTACATGAGATGAAATGAGTGGCGTCCTGGGGTGGAGGGAGGCGCTGGCTGGAGTCGGGGCCAGGGGTGGGATGGGGTGAGGG
>SJXQ01009504.1:191029-205136 GCA_006408695.1 Aepyceros melampus | reverse complement strand
GGGAAAGACGGGGAGGGGACGCGTCACTCAACATTGCTGCTGTCGAAGGGGTGGCACTGGAAGTCCCCATCCACGTACTCCATGCCCGGCAGCTTCATCCCGTACTTGTCCACGCACCAGCAGATACCGCGCTTGCGGCCACGGGAAGGTTTGCACTGGGGTGGGGAGACGGACAGACCGTGAGCATGGCTGTATCCGGAGGCTCTGCTCCTCCCTGACCCTTTGCCTTCCCTGCCCCAAGACAGACTCTCATCCCCAAAGAGTCGAGGGCACTGGATCCCCGACTCAACTGGACATGAACTTGAGCAGACTCTGGGAGATGGTGAAGGACAGGGAGCCTGGCGTGCTGCAGCCCATGGGGTCACAAAGAGTGGGACACGACTTGGCAACTGAACAACATCAACACCCAACCCTTGGGGTTCTGGTGTCCACATTGCATGGGACAACCCAGGGAAAGGTGCTCATTTAGGCAGCCTGTCCTTGGCTAGCTCTTGCAACTTTGTCTTATGTCACCCAAAACAAGTTGGTTTTTACCTCCAACTTGGCATTCTCCAGAGAGCAACATAACCTGATCATGATCATGATGGTGACAATGATGATGAATTAAATTATTAGATAACGTGGTGGTGGTTGAGTCACTAAGTCGTGTCCAACTCTTGCTCCGCTATCCATTGGATTCTCCAGGCTAGAATACAGGAGTGGGTTGCCATTCCCTTCTCCATGGAATCTTCCCAACCTAGGAATCAAACCCAGGTCTCCTGCATTGCAGGCAGATTCTTTACTGACTGAGTTATGAGGGGAACCCATTAAATGACAGTAATATAATAATAAAAAGCAACACTTGTATAGCTGTACCATCTATAAGACACCACTTAACACTTAACTATATTGTAGATATTCTAAGTGCTTTACAAAGATGACTTCATTATTCTTCATAATCATGTGAGAACAATAGGTACAGTTATTCTCCATTTTATACAATAAACTAGAGCCGAAGGGACTGGGGTAAGAAGATACAGCTAGTAAGCAGGACCCCCAAGGATCCACCCAAAGCTGTCTGGCTCTTGAGCTCTAACTTAGATGATGTTGTTGTTTAGTCAATAAGTTATGTCTGACTCTTTGTGACTCCACGGACTGTACCCCATAAGGCTACACTGTTCATGGGATTCTCCAGGCAAGAATACTGTAGTGGGTTGCCATACTCTCCTCCAGGGGATCTTGCGGACCCGGGGATCCAACCCATGTCTCTTGCGTCTCCTGTATTGGCAGGTGGGTTCTTTGCCACTAGCACCACCTGGGAAGCCCCATATATTTATGTAAGTGTATCAGAAAATAACACAGACAACATGGGCTGTGATACAGTGATAGAAAGTTTCCTTTCAGATGAACTCATGTACGTATGGCGAATCATTAAAGCATGAGTAGATTACAGTGTAGGCGGGAATGGGGTCAGTCATGATTGTGGTGGGAGAAAGGACCCTGGTGTTTGGGGACACAGTGTTGTTAATACAGAAATCCAGGCATTTAGAGGTGGAGATTTGGTGGCGTCAGTGGTAAAGAACACACCTGCCAATGCAGGAGACATGAGACTCAGGTTCCATCGTGGAGGAGGGCATGGCAACCCACTCCAGTATTCTTGCCTGGAGAATCCAGGGACTGAGGACCCTGGCGGGCATGGGGTCCACAGGGTTGCACAGAGTGGGACATGACTGAAGCGACTTAGCATGCATGCCTTGAACATGGGATGGGGCATGCCGGCTTTCTTTTTTTCCCCAAGTTTTACTGGAGTCGAGTTGATCTACAGAGCTGTGTTAGTTTCAGATGTACAGTCTCTTCAGTACTTGAGCTGGGGGCACTGGATGGACCTGCCTTCTCTTGTAGAGAAGGAGCTTCACGTACCTGCTTTCTCTTGTAGAACCCTTTGCGGTCACAGTTGGGCAGGTACACGGCGCGGGGCACCATGCGCGGGCTGGCTTTGAGCTCCTGCAGGGACGCCTCCATGTGCCTGCGGCAGGGCCCCTGTGTGCGGATCGGAGGCGTGAGGGGCGTGGCCAGACCCCAGGGAGTCACCTAGACATGCAGAATGCAGTGGCCGAGGTGTGTGGGTCAAGGGTCTGCACGGAAGGTCACCACCTTTTGTCGCGATTAGGTGCTACCCGAGGTCCTCCTCTGCCTCCCCTGCCATGACCCCTGCGTGTATAAAGTGCTACCACACATGCTCATTTAGATAGCTGGGGGCCAGGTTAAAAGCTGCAGGTGGCAGAGACCGAGGGTGCGGATATAGAGGGAGATGGAGAGAGGGTCCTTGAGCCTCACCTGCTCAGACTCCTGTCTCGTCTCAGGCGCCGAGATGACCCGGGGGTGGGCGGTGTTCTCAGTTCCCCCCACGAACTTGGACTGGGTCAGCTTCTTTCTGCGATCCTTCTTCACAGCCTCGGCCTTCAGCTCGGAGATGCGGGTGTGCTTGGGCCGGAAGATCTTGGGCGAGTAGGTCTCCTCTGCCATCTCGGAGGTGGTGGGCTCCTCGTGCTCACGGGAGTCTCTCTCTGCTGGGAGAAGCAGGTGGAGGATTAGCGTCTGCCAGCTGAGAGCCAATCATGCGGAGGCCAGAGCTCCAAGCTTTGGAGTGAGGAGACAGGCTCTCTGCACCGCCATGGGGCTGCCCAAACTGGGGAAAGGGGAATGAGAATCAGGACACGAATGACAATCAACACGCCTGTGAGTGGTGGAAAGTCCAGTAGAGCAAAGCAAGGGTAGAGTAGGAGAGTGCTGGGAAAGTTAAGCTGATACAAGCAGGGAAGTGACACAGGAGGAAGAGGGCAGTCTCAGGGCAGGGAAGGGACTCGTTTGCTGGGAAGTGGAAATGAAGTGCTAGTCGCTCAGTCCTGTCCTGTCTTCCTGACCCCAGGGATTGTAACCTGCCAAGTTCCTCTGTTCATGGAATTCTCCAGACAAGAATCCTGGAGTGTGTTAGCCATTCCCTTGTCCAGGGGATCTTTCCAACCTAGGGATTGAACCCAAGTGTCTTGCATTGTGGGCAGATTCTTTACCACCTGAACCACCAGGGAAGGCCCTGTCTGGTGGTGGTGGTGGGGGGAGCTGGCTAAATAGATGGGGAAGTGGCTGGAGGTGGGGCTGAGGTGTAAGGACACCATCTGGAGGTCGAGGCTGTCAGAGGAAAAGGGATTGCCAGGGCGTGGACAAGAGGCCAAGATCTTCCTGCTTTTGGAACTGCTGGAGTTGAGATACATCTGCATTTGGGGAACCTAGGGCAGGAGGGCCCTGGGGTGTCTGGACTAGCAGGATAGGGGAGGAAATCATAGGAGGAACAGGAGGAAGGGACCCCAGAGAGCCAGAATATGGTATCTGGAAGGGATCAGTGCAGGCGGGTGGGGGTAGGGGTTATGGAAGCCTGAGGCCTTGCTCTCTGCTCAGAGCTGGCCCTGTGCTCTGTGACCTGGGACATAACAGCTCCCGGCCAAGAGCGGCAGACAGCTGGCTGGGGCTGGAGTGGTTATATATAGCAGTGACTTGGTGACAGTCTATACTTAGCTGACTTATGACCTTTAAAGAACTAGGACTTTGTTCATTTATTTGTCGATCTTTTAATTCCACCCCCCACCCCCCAGCCTTTGGCCTTTTCTTGGTCCACAGATTTCCATGAAATTCTCCTCTCACAGGCACCTTCCCCTGGGTCCCTCCTGTCAGTTCCCTGACCCCACCAGACCCAGATTGCTCTTCCCAGGTGGGCAGGGCATGGCCAGGATGCCCAGGGCCAGAGCAGGTGTAGGGCAGGATGGGCGGGGGCAGGAAGCCCTGTCTTCCCTGCTTTCTTTTCTTTTTCAATTATGGAAAAAGGAAATAGGGCTTTGGGGTGGCCCCAGAAATGAAAGTGTTAGTTACTCTTTGTGACCCCATGGACTGTAGCCTGCCAGGGGCCTCTGTCCATGGGATTCTCCAGGCAAGGATACTGGAGTGGGCAGCCATTCCCTTCTCCAGGGGATCTTCCTGACCCAGGGATGGAACCCCAGTCTCCTGCATTGTAGGCAGGTTCATTACCATTTGAGCCACCAAGGATGAAGGGAAATCCTCCTCTCACTGGGCTCCCCAGGAGGCGAGAAGAGGTGTGGAGAGGGAGCAGTTTGGTGAGAGGAGTTGCATATCCCCAGGGCAGGATTTCTCAGCCCAGGGGAAGTTCCAGGTGTGTGCTGAGGAAGGCATTTGGAGACCCTGCCTCACCTGGTCAGGATGGCAGGTGGCAGAAAGCACCCGAGCACCCGGATGTCTCTAGGCTCAGGGTTTGTCAGATTTAATTGAATGAATGTCCAGCATTTAAGCCCCTTTAGGGAAGCTCCCCGCCCTAAAGAAGCCTCCAGAGGTGTGCAGTGTTCTGGGTGGTTAGCTGATCTGGGTATTTATCCATAGGAGAAGAAGGGTAGTAGTGAGAAGAAGGTGGCAGGAGACACACAGCAAAAGAGTGGGCAGGCTCTCCCTGAAGAGAGCCCAGCACCAGGATCTCTGTCCCCTTCTGGCCTTTCACTCCCTTCTCCCACCATGTCCTGCCCTGGGCTCTGTCTCTACTTTATCAAAACCCGCTGGGACACGACGATGCTCTGGGCTGTAGAATGGAGCCCTCTGGGGATTAGCTGACAGAGTGAGGCTGTGGCATAAACCAGCTTTTCTTGGTTGTGGGATGAGCTGCGAAGTGGGTAGGAGGCAGGGTGGAACAAGCTGATCTGGGGGACTTGGTACAAAGTGAAAGAGGAGGGCTCTGTTATCTAGTAACTCAGGCCCAAACCTGAGGCGCCGATCTGGAAGAAGTAGGTGAGGAGAGGAAAAGCTGACCATGGGCTGGTCCCATCTTACTGAGTGACCTGACACGTCACTCAGCCTCCCTGGACATCACCAACATCCTGTCACCTGAGTGGTGCGGTAGGGGAGATGGCAAGAGGTGGTTGCCATTGAAAGGTTGGGAGCATTGTGGGGGTGCACAGCCACCCCCTTTCCCAGCTAAGATTGTAACCAGATGAAGGGAGGGGAAGTAGGGCCAGACAGCCGGGTGCTGGCCAGTGCATGGAAGAAGGGTGAGCTTTCCCCTGGGGCCACGAGTACATGCTCCCACCCCAGTGGCGCTCTTTCTAATTCTTAGAGACATCTGGGGGGAGGGTGCCACTCACTGTCCTCAGCCACCTGCTGTCTCCCTTTGGTCAGAAGGTGTCATCCTCCAGATGCCGGTGCACCTTCTCTTATGGGGCTTCTGGTTCTGGCTTTGGTGGTCGTGCAAGTACATTGACTAATGCCCCCAGCCCCCACCCCACCACTGGCAGCTCTTCTCAAGACCCTTCATATTTTAGGATCTTCAAGAAGTGCTGTGGGCTGCCCTGAACCTGGAGTCACCTTTACTGGGAGGAGGATGGGCTGTTCACAACGGTTCAAGAAGCTTTAGGGCAATTTACTTAGACCTCTCTCAGTCTTTCCTGTGAAGGCGTTAGCCTTGAGATGAAGCAAGGACAATACTGGGGAACAAAATGTAGATTCCTGTACCTTCTCTGTGTTGGTTGCTCAGTCACGTCTGACTCTTTTTGATCCCATGGACTGTGGCTCACCAGGCTCTTCTGTCCATGGGGATTCTCCAGGCAAGAATACTGGAGTGGGCTGCCATTCTCCAAGGAACTCCAGATACTTTTGCAAACCCTCTGTCCTTCCCCTGGCTTCACCAAGGCAGGGTTCCCTCCCCAGTTTGCAGTCTCTTTGGCTGCTTCTGAAGGGCAGGCTTAAAGTTTTGATGTGCCTCCCAGGTTTTGGTGCCACTTAACCCCATGGGACCTATTACTTAGGCAGCGGGAGAGTCAAGTATCACATACTAATCAGGGTCTTGTGGTCACCTGTAGGTTCCAGAGAGACAGTGGAAAGTTGGATCAGAGCCAGGGCGGAGGTGGAATATTAAAGGGCTGGAAAGTAAGACTGGAGGTGGGATGCCAGAGCCAGCTAGTCCTACTCAGCTGCTTTGGGACCGAGTCATAAATAGGCTTGCAATTTTGGAAGGGTTTAGATTTTAGATAACTCAAGAAGGCACAAGTAGACTGGCAGTTCCCGAGCTGTTTCATCAAATGAAAATGAGTCAGGGTTGCAAAAGGATTTAGGACTTCCTGGTGAAGTTGCGCTGCACGTGAATAGCAGTCTCTCAGGTACTTAACCGGAGAAGGCAATGGCACCCCACTCCAGTACTCTTGCCTGGAAAATCCCATGGACAGAGGAGCCTGGTGGGCTGCGGTCCATGGGGTCGCGAAGAGTCGGACACGACTGAGCGACTTCCCTTTCACTTTTCACTTTCATGCATTGGAGAAGGAGGTGCCAACCCACTCCAGTGTTCTTGCCTGGAGAATCCCAGGGACGGGGGAGCCTGGTGGGCTGCCGTCTGGGGGGTCACATAGAGTCGGACACGGCTGAAGTGACTTAGCAGCAGCAGGTACTTAACAATGCAGTAGGTTCTGGAACTCAGTTGACTGGCAGGTCAGTACCTGCATATGGCCAGTAGGTGGCGGAGGAGACTGATGGCTGCAGGCTTCCTTGTAGGAACTGTAAGCAGTTTTAAAATCTGGAAATTTTGGGGTTTCCTTCTCTTGCTTCTCTGACCACCACCGCAGCCTTCCCCTCAGCATGCATTTAGAGTCAGGAAGATGGACGTGCATAGACTGGGAAGGACCTACGTGAGGCGAGGGATGGCGGGGAGGGGACAAGGCCATCAGTGTGTAAACCCCAGCTGTTTCTTTAGTCAACAATGCAAGCATAATGATGAGGGAAAGAAGGGAAGCAGATCTAGGACCTCCCTTCCTATCTCTAGCTGTCCTTTTGAAAGGATTCTGCAGCGAGCCTTCACTGTTGTCCCGTTCTCTGGGAAGTTGTGGAGGCAGGACCCTTTAATTCAGTGTCTTAAGAAAGCAAGGGCTCTCCAGCGTCCTGATAGTTGTCTTTAGGCTGAGTTCTGATTCTCTGCTCTGTTCTGTCCCTAGTCTTTGCCAGCTGGCTCTCTGATGGTCCCAGCCCTGCCGTGTTAGGGCAGCCAACTCAGTTTCTGCTTCATTCCTAAGATGCTGCCCATTCATACTCATACAACAACATCCACTGAGGCACCACCCTTGGCAACCCGAAAAGCTGCTTGAGGACTGTGTCATCCTCGCGTCCCAGTGAACTTTTTTTTTTTTGCTGTGCAGCTTGTGGAATCTTGGTTCCCCAACCAGGGATTGAACCCAGGCCCTGGCAGTAAAAACGCTGAGTCTTAACCACTGGACCACCAGAGAATTTCCCCAGTGAATGTTGAGGGTGTCTGGGTGCAGGCCCAGCTGCTGCAGACTCAGACGCATCCCCAGTTGGGGGGGGGGCACTACTCCTCACAGCACAAGTGCCAATGCATCTTCCCTCCCCAAGCCCACCACGGAGACCTGCTGCTGTGATTGAAACTATGATCGAACTTTCTACCCTGGGGCTCTTAGTCCTACCCTGGCCCCATTAACAGCCTGGGCCCAGTCTGGTGGTTGTTTCCCATGCTATCTTGACTTAATAGTCAAAACTAGAGAAGAACGGATGGATCAGATATTGCAACTTTGCTTACAGAAATTGAAGAAGCTGCGGCGTACTTGGAACTCGCAATGCAGGAAGGATGTAGGGCTTTGCCAGGCCACCTGGACCTGGGAGAGGAAGAGTCTCTTTTTCTTGCCAGAAGGCAAGAGGGATTCACCCAGAATTTCTCTGCCAGGAATGAAAAGGGGAGCTGGGTTTCCACCAGCTCTCATTCTAGCTCCCCCTGTGGAATTCAGACAGTCAACGTCGTAAGGGCAGAATTTTGTCATTTATCTTAGCCTCTGCAGCACATAGTCTTCAGTAAAGAATCTTGAAATGGAGAGATGCGTGGATTGGCTCATGGGACAAAGTGCAGGTCTAGCGGCAGTTCTGCAAGGCTAGCTGCGGCATGTTGAGCTAAGTGGAGGCCCTGGGGGTCATGTCACCCACAGACCTGCCTTTAAACACAGGGATTTACTACAGAGGGAAGAAGGGGCAGAGAGGTGGGCCTCGGGAGCGGGAAAAAAAGTAGAGTCTCTACATTTACTGGGCTTCTTTGATCTAAGACTGTGCTGTTGAGTATGATAACCAGCAGCCACATGTGTCTATTGAAAACAATAAATATTAAATCAGATTACAAATTCAGCTTCTCAGTTGCTTGAGGCACATTTCAAGTGCTCGATAGCCACACGTGGCTGGTGGCTCCTGTGTTGGACAGCGAGGATGGAGAACACTTCCTTCACTGCAGAAAATTCCACTGGGTAGCTCGTCAGAGGGCCCTGATCCATGCTTGGGGATGGCAGGATGCTCCGTGCTTCCTCCCTACTTTGCCCTGTTTCCTAGCCAACCTGCAGCCTCCTGCTCTTTGCTACAACATGAGGCTTCTGGGAAAATGATGGATCAACTGTTCACTGTTGAGAAAAATGTGAGACATGTAGCCTCCTGTAGTCTGACCGTTTCCCAGCTGCAGATGCTAAGAGACTGAATTACATTGTGTGTCTCTGCACACAAAAAAAGGGGACAGGGACCGTAGGGAGGGCTGTGAAGCCTCCTAGGGGAGCGGCACCATCCGCAGCCCTGCCCATGACATCCCTGACCAGGGATGCCTTGCCCCAGGCTTTCCTGGAAAATCGTTTTCTTTTCCTTTGTGGTTAATAACAGACATGCATATTCTGGGCTCTTTCTTCACCCGAATTACGGGCTGAAAAGGGAAGGAGCACAGACTTTGCAAGAGGAAAAGAAATCCACACAGCTGTCATCCGAAGGAGCCAGGCAGGCAGGGAGGAGCTGCAAGTGGACACGTGGGGGGGTCTTGCTGACTTGGGTGCATGGCAAAGGCGGGGAGCAGATTCAGAGTTGGGGACTGGACCTTGAGAGCAATAGGCTTATCCAACTCTTAGCTCCTTTACAGCCCCCTCTCCATTTCAGGCTAGGAAACCAACATCTCTATTGCGAGCAGGGAAATAAAGACACCTACAGCAAAGCAGATCAACAGAATCAGGAGTTGGACTACCAGCCCTTGACTGTCAGTCTCCCTTCTTGAGTGGAAGATGGGGCTGCTAACAGTGCTTCACTAAATCCTGGTGCAGGTGTATTTTGCCCTCTCTTCGTTGCTTCCTCCCCTCTCCTTGCCTTAGTCTTCTCACCTGACTTACGGGGAGGATGACAACAGCTCTCTCTTCATAGGGTTATGAGGATTCCATGAGTTGCTACATGCTAGTGAACTCTCAGTACGGTCTCTGCCATTGAAAGGACTCTGTTGCCTCCCACCTCCCCTGTTTCCACCATCAACTAAAAATCTGGTTGCTGTGATACGTGGCTGACAGGTGTCTGCTTGTAGATCACAAGGTCTCGGGCGCCTTGGACTGCAGAAAGGTCTGCTGGGAAGCAATGGCTCTACCCTCGTCCCCGGGGAGTCTAGGTTGCCAGCCCCAAGTGAGAGGAACTTTACCCAAGTGCTTCTGAGAAGCAGTTTCCACTTAGAGAACACTGCCTGGAAGTTCGTCCCTTGTGTAACCTCATTCCTTCATGCTGCATTAAGGCGCTAGGTCTCCTTCCCTAAAGATGGAGAGAGAAAAGGTGACCTACCACCTTTCACAGTGTAGATGTGGCAAGTGTCAGGTTGGTGACCCTTCCCTAGAATGAAAGAATGGGGTCCCACTCACACATCCTCTAGGTAAAAGAAAGGGCCCTCCTCACTTTTTCTCCCTGAGGACGAACTAGGATGCTGGGCTGTGACTCTGGTGACATTTCTTGATCCCTGGGCAGCAGCTGGTGATAAATTTACACATGAGAAATACATACTTATGCACAACACCCAGCATGAGTATCTCCAATCAGGTCTCTAGACTTGGGGAAGGTGGAGCATGCTCAGTAAAAATGTCTGTGTTCCCTATACACACCCGCCCCCTGCCCCCGGAAGCCTGGCCTGCTGCAGTCTATGGGGTCGCAAAGAGTCAAGACGACTTAGCGGCTGAACAGCAACAATGCACACCCCAAACCAGAAGGTAACGGAGGAGTGAGGTGGGGAAAGGGGAGATAATGAGAGAGAGGCAGTGAGGGGCCATTTCTCCGACCTGGCCACACTCCCACTGGTGACTCATCACGGCCCATTCAGAACAGCACAATTTAGCCAAGTTCCCTGGAAAGCCCTGCATGACCAGAAGGGGGCGGCAGCGAGCAGATTGTTTGGACTCTTTGGTCGACGACACCACCGCCCCGCCCCACCTCCAGGCCAGGTCCTCCTAAGAGAGACTTGAAGTGTGAAGTCGCTCGGTCGTCTCCGACTCTTTGCAACCCCATGGACTGTAGCCTAGCAGGCTCCTCCTTCCATGGGGTTCTCCAGGCAAGAGTACTGGAGTGGGGTGCCATTTCCTTCTCCAGGGGATCTTCCCAACCCAGGGATCGAACCCTAGTCTCCTGCATTCTAGGCAGACACTTTAACCTCTGAGCCAGGGGTCAAACCAGAGTATGTCCTTTTCAGCAAGTAAAGCTCAGACTCTTTTGGAGCAGGAGCAGAGAGTGGAGCCAGGTTCCCTTCACAGGTGTGGGAGGGGCTTGCTGGTGGCTTCCACCCTGTCTGGTTAGGCGCCCACTAGCCAATGTGGTTTTTGACACCAGGGCTTCTCAGGTAGCTCAGACAGTAAAGAATCTGCCTGCAATGTGGGAGACACATGTTTGATCCCTGGGTTGGGGAGATCCCCTGGAGAAGGGAATGGCTACCCACTCCAGCATTCTTGCCTGGAGAATTCCACGGATAGAGGAGCCTGGCAGACTACAGTCGCTGGGATCAAAAAGAGTGAGAGACACAACTGAGTGACTAACACTTCACCTCACTTCACTTATATGGCCAGTGGGACTGATTTTTAAGATTTATTTTATTTAAATTAATTTAAATTAGACAGCCAGTACCTTTGGTTATTGGAAAAGTTGTGAATATGTTTGGGACAACTCAGATATATGAATCTACTTTTTCAACTGTAATCTTGGGAAACCTAAAGATACGGATCAACTCTTCCCAATGAAAATTCAGTGTTTGAACTGTGATGTGCTGTCAATATAAAATACACTTCAGATTTCAAAGACTTAATATCAAAGACAGAATGTAAAATAGCTCATTCAGTTCAGTTCAGTTTAGTCGCTCAGTTGTGTCCAGCTCTTTGTGACCCCATGGACCGCAGCACGCCAGGCCTCCCTGTCCATCACCAACTCCCAGAGTTTACTCAGACTCATGCCTGTTGAGTCGGTGATGCCACCCAACCATCTTATCCTGTTGTCCCCTTCTCCTCCTGCCTTCAATCTTTCCCAGCATCAGGGTTTTTTCAAATGAGTCAGTTCTTCACATCAGGTGGTTCATTAGAATGGCTTATTAAATGGCTTATTAAAATAGCTCATTAGAATGGCTTATTTTGAATCTATATAAATATTATTGTGGATATATTGAAACAATATACAATTAAATTTCATTTTACCTATTTCTTTTTACCTGTTTTAAAAATATGGCTGTTAGAAGGCTTGAAATGACATTTGTATGTGGCTTATATTGTACTTCAGTTGGACAGTGCTGCTCTGAAGGGTCTGGAATGAGAGGCATCTTCCCTGAGGGACATGAGACTGGGGAGCATGCTCAGTACAGCCTTACTGGTACAATCTACACATTTCAGGATGAGGACCCACATAGAACATCACTGCAAGTCAGAATAGGTCACACGGGGCTGGATTCTGAGTGCCAGTTCAATTTGGATCTTGCTTCAGGATTTGGCAAGAGAAGGGCTGGTCTCTGATGGTTTAGGATGGGGATCAAAATGAGATAACCTAGGGCTTCCCTGGTGCCTCAGTGGTAAAAAGTCTGCCTGCCAATGCAGGAGACACAGATTCGATCCCTGGTCCTGGAAAATCCCACCAAGAAGGAAAAAAAAATGAGATTACCTATTTATTTTAAGGGGCTTCAGGTGGGTCAGTGGTAAAAAAAATCCACCTGCTGATGCAAGAGATTCAGGTTCGTCCCTGGGTCGGGAAGATCCCCTGGAGAAGGAAATGTGAAACCACTCCAGTATTCTTGCCTGGGAAATCCCATGGACTGTAGCCCGCCAGGCTACTCTGTCCATTGGGTCACAGAGTCCGACGTGACTGAGCGCGCACATTTATTTTAGAACCCCCTCCAGGACTTCCTTGGTGGTCTAACCTATTGGGAAGAGAGTTTTATCTTATCTGCTTCCTTCTTGGGAATCCCCCAAGGGAGCAGGTGCCACAGCCTCCAAGGTGTGTGAGGATGGCACTCAACAACTCCTCAGGTCAACTGGAGGCTTCCAGCTATAATCTGCAGGCCTTCCTTGCCTCTCCTTCGAAAAGAGCTCTGTGTTAAAAAACCTGGCGATCCTCCCTCTCTCTCTCTCATCAACTTTTGTGGCATGTGGTTTTCTCTCTCTGTTTCTGATGTGAAAATCCCCCAATCACTCCCTCACCCCACCTCACCCCACCCCAGCTCGGATCTCAACATCCTCGCTTGCCTGCTCTGTGGAAGCTCGTGCTGGAGGAGGCTGGTTACCACGGGAAGCTGGCCACTTCTATGCCAAGGGCTCCTTAGAGACTGTGGATTGCTGCTCAGCCAAGGGGCAGTGAGGGCCTGCCTGCCTGCCCACATCAGGACAGCTCCCTATCATTCAGAAAATGAGGTTTGGCATGTGGGGCCTGAAGTCTGAGCTGAACACACCCCTTTCCACCCTCCTTGCCCCGCTGCCCCCATCCCGCACCAAATCACTCGCCTGAGCCAGCCTTGCCTGCAAGACCGAGCAGAAAAAGGGATGGAACAGAACAAGACTGAAAATAAAAAGGTACTGCTTTCTCCACTTTGGGGCCACTTCGCTTCTCCTCAAATGGAGCACTCCCAGTTCTGAGCTCTATTTCATCTTCACAACATGCCCCCTCTGCCCATCCTGCTATGAGATGATAGCACTGGGTAATATTTGCCAAAGGCCTAATTGCAGGTTAGACTAGGCCCAGGCCAGAGCCCCAGGGACTTAGGGAGAAAGCCAGGGAGAGTAGAACTAGGATTAGGAGGACTAGGCTCAACAAGATTCTAAGACAGTTCTTGCCTTGGCTCTGCCTCTAACCCTGCGCCTAATTCTAGGCTTGTGACTTGTACTTTGGGCTTCAGCGTTCTTATCTGTAAAATGCGGGCCTGACCGCCAAGATGCTGCGATCATGGCAGGTCCCTTCCAGCTGTAGCATTCTTTGGCCAATACCCAGACAATTCCTGGAGAGACACTCAAACCCAGCTAAGCTGAGTGGCCAGGCAGGAAGGGCTACTTCACCTCTGATACGGATTCCCAGTCACTCCTTTGGATTTATATTAAAGAAGAAGAAAAAGACATCATAACAGAAATCATGGAAAGAATTGGAGCTGGAAACAAGAATGGGGAATTCTGTGGGTAGAGGGAGAAGCGAGTGGAAGCTTAGAACTGTTTCTGTTTATTTGCTTATTTATTTTTGCAGATATATAATAACTCTTACTGTTTTGGAAAACATATTGCCAGGTTACAATCGAAGGATGGTCTCTGGGGATGGTAACTTCTGGACCTACCATAGTAAAAATGCAAAACAGACATGCAAACAAAACCGCACCAGATAGCATCCATGTCATGGCAGCCGTTCTCTGCTTTTCACTTCCGCTTCCGGTGGGACCTCATAGGTACCTGATCTGTTTACGATGTTCTTCCAGTTTCTGGAGGCAGTGGGCCTGGAGTGTGGTGGTCCCTTCTCCAAAATTTTATTTTCCATACGTTAAATAACCCAGAGTTTTAAATGCATCGCTCAAGTACAAAGTAAAAGCTTTAGACAAAAATCACCTTCTTTTCCTGCTAGCTCCTCCCTCCTCCTTCGCCTTAAGGGGACCGAGGTTTCTGTGGGGATTCCTGCTCCCATGCTCTTTGTTGTAACCTTCTGGTGACCCCTGGCTCCTAGGTCAGCCCGGTCCTCCCTCTGCAGCTGCAAGCCCACCTGCCTGCTCAAATCCGACCCTGAGCCCCAGGACTAGCACAGCTGCTCT